>PVKZ01001717.1:0-334799 GCA_004027375.1 Macroglossus sobrinus
AAGAATGATAAAGGTCAGGAGAAGTATGCAATAGGGATGAGCTACAAAGCTAAACAATGGCGATAGAACATTCTGTGGTTTGGCCTCTTCTGAGACCCAGACAGGGCTGAGCTGGAAGACCTTGTGGTCAAGTGCTTCTGAGAACAAGCTGACCTGAAAAGCGAGAGCTTAGCAACAGAGTTATGAGTCTCCCACATCTTTGTGTCAGGAGATCTTATCCAAAGTTCTCATAGGAGCATAGTCCACAATAGCATTAAACTGGAAACATCTCTGATATCCAATTGGGAATTAAATCATGATATAATTATACAGTGGATTAGATAGACAGTAAAAATTATTGACCTACAGGAGATTACATTCGACAGGAATGAATCATCAAATAGTAAAAATATAGACAAGCAAAAAGTGTCATTTGACTTTGTGTAGAACAGTGTCATTTTAGAAAGTTTAAAAATCAGTGAAACTAAACAATATACTGTTTAGGGAAATAGATATGTGAAATAAAAATATATTTTAAAGCAATAAAATCATTAGAAAACAATCTTAGCATAGCTGTTTAATTTGGTGAGGAAAATGGAAGATGGCATCTAGAAGAAGCCATTAAGTAGCTTCAGGTAGCAGTAATGTTTAGATATTAAGTTAATTGATGAGTTTTAAGGTGTGCACTTTGTCACGCTGTATAGTTTAGTATGCATTACATATGTGTTTTCTTCTATTATGACCTAATATTTACAAGGAAACAGTTTAATCAATATAGTTATGTCAGATGAAAACATGTCTCTAAAAGAGCAATATTTAGAAAGCAATATAGAGGAGTTGCAGTGGTAGTGAAGAGAGAAATCTCCTGGAAAGATATATTTAGGTCAGACTAATATAAAAGATAGTAAAAATTAGATGTATAGGACAACATCTCATGTCTTATGAACATTTTTTTTTACCTTAAAATACATTAATGCTCCAAGGAAAAGTCCATTTAAATAATTCTAAAAATATTCAGATTCTCTATTAAATGGCTTTACTGTGGAATCCAAATGATATGTTAATCTGCTAAAATGTAGTTGGGGATGTATTCTGATACAATTTAAATTCAACAGAAATTTGTATGTATAACACACTATTTTATTTTTTAGTGCTCTAAACTAATGCATTCTTACAGGAAATTATGATATCACTGTATTTTAGAGTGAATAACGTGTCTGAAAATAGTACAAATTTATGTAAATCAGTATTTCAAGTAGGACCTAATGGAACCATTTAAACAAGCTTGTTGAAGTTTGACCCATAATTGTGATTGTACCAGTGTGCTATCAGTTTTACCTCCCGCTGCTAGTTGATCACCAGAGGACGTAAATAGCCGTAGAGTATATAATTGTTGCTGTGTTGCCACAAGTAGTTATTTAAATTCAGCTTCTTTCTACTCTCCTGGAATCATGTGCATTAGTAGTATTAAAGCTGCTGAAATAAGTAGATGCTTTGGAAATATAATCAAATGTTTGAAATATATTACTTTTATTTATTGTTTTTTTCTTTTTAGCATAGGAACTTGGAAACCCTTTGTGCTTACATTTTATAAAGCTAACATTTAAACCTATTCTAACAAGCAGTAGATAATGTAGGTTATTTTAAACACAGTGATGTTTTGAAAATTAATGAGATTAAACATTCCATTAAAAAACTGACGATATTAGCAGCCCACTCTTGGATACTTTAAAGAAAGATAGAATGGCAACTTTTTTTTTTTTAACTCAATTTAATATAATCCAGTTTTTGGATGAGACCTACTTTATCATTATGAGATAAGAAACAAGCCTGTCAAACCAATTTGCCCAGGTCACTGTGTCCCTTTCAATCAGGAAAGTCGGGGCTGTAATGTCATTGACCCAGAACTATGCAGATCTTCATTAGCATAATGGTTGATCAACCTAGTGCATTTTAATGGCATTAACTTTTTCCTATCCCCAGGAAAGAAAAGAAAACATACAAAGTTATAATTTTAGATTTGTCATGTTAAATCCTCAGTTGAGAATCTCTTTTTTAAATCTTATCGACTAAATGTCACTCATGGAAGCTCCACTCACTTATTCAGGCCAAGGTCAAGATGAGAGGTGCATTACTAGAAGGAAAGGTAAAGACAGCAGTCCAAAATATTCAACCCATGCTCCACTCCACCCACCTTAGGGCTACTGTCTACCTGAGTTTAGGAAAAGCAAAGTCACAGAACTGTAACTCTGTCTTTAAGGCAGCAAGAAAGATAAGAATTTCCTAGGCTTTGAAGAAGTAAAATATTCATCTACCATATTGTTGTTTAACAGACAGCATACCAAGGACAGGCAGCAGGCCTGTGACATAGCCAGGAAATGCTAGAAGGAGGTTGAATTAACACAAGAAGCAGGCAAAATCAAATAAAGAGCAGGTCAGTATACAGGGGTAGCTTCAGAACTAATACAAGTAAAATGAATCATTTTCAAAGGTTGTGGAAATAAAGAAACAAGACCCAATGGCTGTTAGAAGCAGTGGTTTAATAAGAGGAAACAGGAGCTGCTCTGGCTCAGGGTCTCCTTGGGAAAAGCTGCCCTGTAAACCTACATCATTCTCCTCAAACAAGCTGCTGTGATAGACTCTGACTTGGATCTCAAGTCTTAAACTTCCTTGATAGATTCTAACTTCTCTGTACTCTGCTTGTGTCACCCTTGGCCTGAGTTGAGGTCAAATGAGAAGGCCACTTATTCTAAATTGACTAACTGTTGCAGTGTGTTATTGCTACCTGCTTCTTGAAGCTTTTCCTAATCTCTGGTCATTGGCTGTGACGTTTCTCTTCTCCAAATCTGTGTTGTACTTTCTAGCAGTTATCATACCCTGGTTTGTGTTATAATTATTTTTATCTAATCTTCCCTATAAGATGTTAACCTCTCCAAGAGTTGGAATTATGGGTAATTTGTATGCCTACTTTGTGCTACTCAGTATAATCCCTTGTGGACCTAAATAAAATACATTACCCAATTCTATAAAATGCTATTAATCTGACTTAATGATGATGATGATGGAATTAGATTTGTCTAGGTCCTTTTTAAGATAAGGATAATTTCATATATATATGAAATTATAATAATATCCTTTTTCTGCTAAATGTTATATGTAGTATACAAAAATACTGATTAATCATCTCTTGGTTAACTAGACTGAAATATGGAGTGAAAATAAAGAATACTGCTAATATTTAGAACTAAAAATAAGCACATAAAAGCATCCAATTCTATCAAGAGTTCTTTAATTGCATTATTATTAATTTCCAGCAAGTTCCCAATGTCACTTTTATGTGACATATATTTTAAGAGATCATCTTGCCCTTAAGGACACTTTGGAGGGTCAATATGGCCACAGTTGGAACTTTTATTTATAAGGTCACCTCCCTGATATTGCTCAGTCTTGGAAAGTTTTCTGAAAGAGTTGAGGCCTCAGAATGCTTAAAAAGAGTTACCAATTCGTATTGCATAAGATTAGGTCCACATGTTTATTTAAATTAGGATTATGTTAATAGACTTTTAAATGATTGAGATTTACATTTCCTTCACAAAGCAAATGTGGCTGGCTCTACCCTACAAAGTCCTCAGGGACCCAGGCAAACTTAACACAAAAGAACCTGGGAAAGTAGTTTTTAAATCACAAGAATACATGTGCTCAGGTAAAACGGTATTTGCTATGTTGGAAGAAGAGGACCGTGGACATTAAAGGATGCTTAGCAGCCTCTGTCACAGAACAGTGCATATTAAAATGGAGGTATTTACACTTATAAATTAATGGAACAAAAGTAAAGGAAGCAACACAGTATTCATAATTTTTGCAATTTGCCATACTGGTCCTTATTTAATAGCACTTTGAAGAGATATTCATTTACCTACATTTTGTAAGTATCAGGTACAACTTTAATGTGAGATGAACACAGTATAAGACACAGTAGCTCCCAGGGGCTATTAGAAAAGCATTTAATTAACCTAATGAGAACAGTGTGTTAAAAGGCACTGTGGAAACCCAAGGATGTTAGTGTGTACCCACGGGAAATAAATGTTGTCCATGAGGCTTAGGCTGACCAGTGTATAAAGTTTTTCTGTTTTTTAAATCACTTTTAAAGAGAACAAATGAATTTCAAGAGATATTATTTCCAGCATGGTCATTTGAAGATATAATTATTAATATACTATTAAAAACATAGAAAAGTTTTTCTTTGGGACTAGCATAAGAAATCTGTGATTTGACTTGCATTTAGAATTATGGGCAAGAAGCAGTTCATCCACATGAGCTTTGTATCATAAATTGTATTCTAATTGCTGAACCTGTCAAATTTCTATACTGCTAAATATTTAGCTGAAGCAAAGGGAAGAAAATCTCATTATATCCTGAGTCATATTTAAATGGATTCTTTGATAAGGGAAATTTTACAAAGCCAGCTCTGACAGGCTTATGAAAATTAATGAGTATTCAAAATATAGTCATGTATTTTACAGTAAATAAATTATACTTGAATAAAAACAAATAATAAATAATTTGTATTATCTTAATATTATTTTGTAAAGTTCTAAAATAAAGAAGAAAATCATAATTTCTTATTTTCATCATCAGTAGCAAAAGGACATTTTATTTCTGATTCCTTTATCTTGTATTTGGGATCAGTACAAAGTACATTAAGGGAGGTAGAGCCTTTATTTTTCAGGAACTTAAAACCATTTTCAAATAATAATTTTCATCACAGAAATTCTGATATGTAATGTGGAGCTTTTAATTGTATGTTCTCTTTAACTAGCATGTCCATCTTCAATTTGCTCCAGTCCTCTCTGCCCATGTCCTGTCCCTATCATATACCTTTCTCTTAGAGCAAAACCTATTTAGTTTTCAAGACCCAGCTTACACACTATCATGAAAATATTTTATGCTATTCTTGTCTCAAAGCCATGCCGACCTCTTGTGCCCACCCTCCACATGTACTTATCTGATCTGTCATACAACACATGCTTTTTTGTTACAGTACTCAGATTTCATCTTCTCTCTCTTATTAGATGACTCATATCTTGAGCACCAAATCACTATCTGATTAATTCACTATGTACCACATAGTAGCACGGGTACCTAACATATAGTGATTGTTCAAAAAATACAGTAGTTGTGGAAGCAAAAGAAAGTAACAAATAAATACTGGATTATACTGGTATTTTCATAAAATTCTGTTTTGTATGTGGGCTTTTTTGGTTCCAAGGAATTGATTTGCTCTCTGTTTCCTTATCATTTTTTTACTAAATTACATACTGCTTTCAAAGATCAGAGAAGGTCTGTAACCTGCATTTTTGGTGTAAATTAAGAAGTTTTATTTGGACTAACACTACATTCTAAAGATGGGAAGTGACTTGATTACCCTGTGGCCCACCAGACCCTAGCAGGAAGGGTTGAGCTAGGCACAGCCTCTATTTTAAAGGTTTTCACCAATCATCTTGAACATAAGTCAGCGTTCTTATCCCGTAAGCACTTCGCATTTTCATAACTATTTTAATAGTGCTTATTATTTTCTTCCAGCAGGTAGTAAAATACAGTATGTTTTCTGGGGCCATCCAATTGATGTTAAGACCTTTCTATTGAAGCGTTATTGCAAAATTCATAACAAGCATCACAATTTCAGTGTTAGAAGTTCCCCGGTGCTTGTACTACTTTGAAATTCTTTCAAAACACACTCTCTAAACAAGATGTTAAAAAAAAAATTTTAAATATCCTGGGTCATTCAATACGAAAAGGAAACTAAACAATGCAAAGAATCCGACAAACAATAACAACAGCAAAATAAAACTGAAACTCTAAGTTATGCAGTGATCCAAAGAAAAGAAAATTTTATGAAGTAGTTATATAACTTGAAATTCGGTTTCATTTCATGGGTAACTTTTCTTTTCTAAAACATTCATCTATGAGTTCTAATGAATATAGTTTAAATATCAATACTGAGAAAATTCTACCTATAATACCAAGCACATGAATAAATAATATGACTTTGATTCACTTTCATTCTATTGTACCAAAATAATGGTTAAATCTTATATTTGACTTCTGGTTAGAATTTGTTCTTTTCATGTGAAAGAATACAATGCCATATTCACTAGATTGCATAAGAACTCATTAAATGTTAGCCTAAACCCTAAAGCTGTTTTGAATATTTTTTCGGAAGTAAGATTATTTATTCCAGAATCTGTTAGTCCATGTTCTTTGTTTCTTAGTTGTACCAGTCTTTATACTTTGACATATGTCATCTTGGAGAACAGACATTACAGCAGTAATAACCTTGCCAAGGACCAAGAGGTGTGTCTTAAAGAATTATAATCTCTTGTAACTCGATTTATGTGATTACTGTATAAAACAGAACTTGTTCAGCAATGATGGATGGCAATGCTGCAGGTATTGACTGATCTTTAGAAATATTTATATGACAGTTCCCTTAAGGATTTGTACATTGTAAGAGAGAATAACTGCATACAGAAAAGAAATGAATTGTGATTCAGGTTCTCGAGCAGTGCACTTAATTATCATATTTCTTCCTTGCCTAGCCTAAAACCTGAACATTTGCCAAAGCAGTAAAAATAAGTGGCACTTAAATAAATGCCCTCTGACCTTTCAGAGCATCGCCTTTGAAAAATATATATATTTATGATTTTGAAAAAGAATACCTTTAGAATTATTTGAAAAGGTGAAGAATATATTTAAAATCAAAACCTACTTTAATTATTTAGCTTCTAAACTCAACGTGTTGTCTGATATATTTGTAGTCTGGGAATTGCAGGCATATGTAGACACACAAACATAAGAAACTCACTTAGTCTGTGCTGACGTCTCCACTTTGTTTAGAGAATTCCAGCTCTTGCTCCATGAGATCATATATTTCCATTTCCTTCTGTGGCTTACTGTATTCTACTAGGTGTTTCAGATTTTTAAAAATCATCACTTTCAAATTTTAATTTTCCATTAAGTATTTACTTTGGGCAACTAGAAGAAAAATGATTTGACAAAGTTAAAAATTTTCAGGATTTCCCCTTCTCCTATCCCAAGCTTTCACTCCTTTTCCCACCATCTTGTGAAATGGGAATTTTAATCTCACCAGAGTTGCAGAAGGATGGAGAGGAGCAAGCAGAGAGCAGATGTAGAAGAAGCTGTGACTGGTCAGATGGCTTTGCCTTCCCTGAGACTAACAGATTTTTAAGATCTCTCATAGGCTACTTAACTAAGGTCTGTCTCCTAAAATCTCCTCAGTCTGGATGAAAATTTCTCTATTCCAATTGTTTATTTACTGCGTCAGTAATAACTAGGAATTCACCAATCCACTTACAGCTTTGGTCAGCATTGCCCATTCAGGTGGCCCTATCAAAAAGGACTTTATTAATCCTTTTCTTAGAGCAAACAAACAACAACAACAAAAACCACACAGGAATGAAAGCTAATTCCAACATAGCAATCACACTCTCCTTCAGACCAGCACCAAAGCAGGTAGCGAGCTTCTTTCCTGTTAGGTTTCAGTAGAAGTTGAGCTCTGGTTCTTCTCATCTCCCAAGTACAAGGGCATATGTAAAAGTTTTCCAAGTGGTCCCATTAAATGCTGTCTTTCCTGACCTGTGGTAAAGTGGGAGCAGCCTCTCTTCCTCCACGGCGGAAAAGGTGCAGCTCACAGCACTACTCTCTCTAGGAAATCTGCTCTGTGACTCTAGTGTTTCTTATCTACTGTCCCAACCCTGGTGTATGCTTGAAGTAGGTGAGGTAAAACTGGTTTTTCAGTTTGTATTTATCTGTTTTGAAATTCTTTCAGGGTATGAAGGTATTCTTATTTATCTGCTACCAGTTGCCAAGGTATTCTTATCTGTTAGCTCCTGCCTTAGGGTCTAGGCTGAAATCCATGTTAACATCTTGTTAAAGTAAACACAATCTACTGCATTTTAACCACTTAGCAATTCTTTTGCAAGCATCTTAAAGTGGATCAAATTCAAAGAGAAAAAGAGGGAGAGGATGTTCACATGTTGAACACATGTCGAAAGATTTTTCTCCAATTCATACTTTTTTATGAAATAAAAATTAAATGGCATGTCCAGAATAAAAGTAACAATAATTCATGCTAACATTGAAGTTTATGTTTTAACTTAAGATTACAAATACATTTCTAAAGTGAGAGACACAGTTAAAAACTGTGGTCAAGATGCATGTGAGATGTGGGCATATTCTTTTCAGTCACTCTAAGACTCAAAGTCTTTCCAACGTAGACTTTCTGATCTCTCTTCTGCCTTTCTCCCTCATACCTTTTCATTCCTACGACTTTCCTCCCCCTCTTTCCTTCATCCTCCTGCATTCTGTTTTTGTTTCTCTTCTTTATTTACTGTTGCAGATGATGAAAATTTGCCCATAGTTCTGCTCATAATTCTTCAGGATTCTTTATTTAGTTTCTTCTCAATTCTGAAGTTCTCAACTCAAGAAAGACATCCAGATGTTCCTATATACCACTGCGTCCATTTTGTATGAAGCCTGCAGATTTTGAGAGTGGTGGTGGAGAGGAAGCTATGTTAAACAAAAGAAAGAGACTATAAGATAATTAATATAAAATTAAATTCAGGACCGTGGAAGAGACCCTTGCAGGCAAGGGGCCTTGAAACTTTATTAGCTTCGCAGCCAGTCCGCCTCTGCATTCTTATATAAAAAGCCCTGAAAAATCTTTTGCTCCTTTCTTCTATCTTTCTAAAACAGTCATAATTAGATAGCTGCTTCCCTGTGTCTTTCCCCTAGGTTATGTAAGAATAAATAATGAAAGAAACTTGTTAGTTCAGATCTTCAAGATCCAGTTCTTAAGTGGGTGTTAAATATAAAAGCTACATCTCAGTAATTAAGTAACTCTTTTGGTATGCACAAATATGATAGTGCACAAAAACATAATTTGAGCTCATTCAACACCATCACTTATATAACTAATAATGATGCCAAAGTAATATTACTATCTCTCTTAAAATAATTTTTTAGTTCAAAACATGCAATAAATAGAATAATGTTTGAGTTTTTAGACAATTCTTTATTATACTAACAAAATTATTTCAATATGATGAAGTGGAACATGTTAGTTTTCTATTGTTTCATTATTATTTTACATAAACCTTAAAATTATAACCTCCAGAGTATGGGTCTATTTTTATCATTCATTGAAAAAAGCCTTTATGTTGCTTCTTATTATAAATAACTAAATTTACAATGCTTGTCTCTCATGTTATATTTGACAGCAGTTAATTGTTAGTTGGTTTTAATTATACATCATAGTCTTTGTTCTGGAGACAATCCAAAGAGTAGATCATCTTAGTGTGTAATTTACTGAAACAGTTTCTAGGCAGCCTGCCATACTAAAGACCATGTGGTGCAATTGTCATTAAAATTAGAAAAATATTGGTATACATGTTTGAATTAGAGATTAGGGAGTGGTTCTATAAATTATAGAAACCTCTGCAAAATATTACTAAGGTTTGAGTTCAGCCAAAGGTCTAATTTCTAAATATCATTATAATACACACTGTACTTCTTGTACCTGTGCTAAGGCTTTGATAATGCTGCTTCTGCTGGTAAAATTCTGGATCACTTATGAATATTGATATACTCTTTTTTAGCAGATGAGTAGGTGGGTAAATACTGTTAGCATCTGGATATAGGATAACACACTAAGAATATTGTCCCTTTACAAGATATAGAACACTAGATTTTTTTAAATAAAGGACCCAAATTCTGGTTAATATTTTAGTTAAAGATAACACTTTACCCAATTTAAAAATAGTAAAAATGGTCAGGCAGTACTTAAACTCATAAATTCATTCTCACAAAGTATAAAACAACTGCTCTACTAGCTACGATTGAATAACAACATTAAACCTCATTATTTTATTATTATTATTTTGTTTTTAAAACAGTAAAAATATGTCAAAGAATAGCATGAGCTGGCTGAAGAAAAGAACACTATGCACCTTTTTGAAATAAGACTTGTCCTCTCTCTCCTTCTTGACATCTATCTAAAAGATTCAGAAACAAATTTCAGGGCAGAGAGCAAAAGAAACAAAATAAGACAGAGAAACACAACTTGTGTTTGCTGAAGTAAAGTATTCAGCTGCAAATGTAGTTCTAAAAACCTAGATCAGTTTTGATTTTAGTGTTATGCCAAAGCAATATACTTGTACAGTAAAATTTAGGAAAATATAGAGAAACTACATATTTGTAATAAAACAACAACAAAAAAACACATATTTTTGCTTTTTCTAAAATCAAATTATATCATGTCAATCAAAAGTCTAAATTTCAATAAAATCTCTTGTCCCTGGGTCTCTGCCAACTTACAAACTTTCCAGCATTGGCAGCTATTTACTGGCGCTGCCTAAACCCAGAGAGATGTTAGAATGGTATATGAATTTTTAGCATATTGTAAGAATTCTGGACTGAGGGTATACAACAGATAAATGAGAAAAAAAAGTACTGATGGAGAATAGTAGGACCCATAAGGAACGACCTACTTACTCCTAACTAATTTTACCCACCGTTCAGTGTCTAGGCGCTGTTTGCCCTAATAACATCTACTCCTAGTTTGAGCTTCTATGATTAAAAACAAACAAACAAACAAAAATCTATTTGACATTAAAAATCATTTGACATTAAAATGTATTTTCTTTTCAAGAAAAGTAAATAATTTAAATTGTTTTTATTTTTTGATATTACTAAAAGAATTTAAAAAGTCATTGCTACATTAAATTTGCTTCCAATAATTTAAACCAATTGTTGTTTTGAAGCCTTCAAAAGGAAAAATGGTGATTTCACCTTTGCTTTCAAAATTCTGTTGTTTTTTTTTTATTTTTTCCCCTAAACTTTGAAAGTAAGAAAAAATACACAAAGAAAATAGATATTTTTTAAAACTAATAGTGTGGGATTATAGATTTATTATAATAAATATTTAATAAATTCATGTGCCAAGAAATGTGCTAGATGCTGGGTACACAAAAATAAATATGATTAATGCCCTTGAGCAGCATTTAGACAAGGGCAGTGTCTGGTTAATTGGATTAGAGCAGCATACTAAATGATGCCAAGATCATAGATTCCACTTATGGACCAATTAGCCTGTCTTTGTTCTATGGCCATAGATTGCATACAGATTAGATACTTTCATGGCTTTGTGCATTTCTACTCTAGCTCTTGCCAAAAAGAATTTGAAAGAACATACAGCAAAGATTATATATAGAGTACAGAAACTTAGTGAAAGATAATGGAAAAGGTTTTTAGAGACCGTACTTCATAAGACTATTCAAATGTACAAAAATTTATTTCTATTTTAGCCTATGAAACACATTTAACTTAATGTACTGAGTAATTCAGTAATCTGGAAAATATTTAAAACTATAAAATGATTTTAATGAAGGAAATAAATTTAACAATTCCTTAATTCACTTATTAGAATCCAAACCTTAAATATAAATCTACAGTTAATAACAGATACAAATATAATAATTTATAGAATAGAGAGATCTCTTAGTTGTAGATAAACTACCTGCAGAACAAATTTTTCACACTAAAATTTATCAGTTAAATCCTTTTTAATTTTCATGTCTACATTATTTGCATAAACCTTTAATTGTTGAAATCATAATAATCATCATTTTATTATTTTATTTTCTGAGGAAGCTCACAAACAAAAATGATGGAATGAATCTCTGATTAAATCCAGAGGCTGTATCTATGCATTTATATATTCATTATATATTCATTATATATTCATTATATATTCATTATATATTCATTATATATATATATATATATATATAACACATATATATGTTTTATAATAATAAATTAACCAGTTGACTTAATTGGTTCAGTTAAACATTTATTCAAACTGGTTATTTGACATTATTAAGACCTTATCATCATGGACCTTATTCTTCATCTTTTAATAAATTACGTTAAATATTTTAGAAAAATAGATTTTTAGTTTTATTCTTCATTTTTATTTATTTTTTTTTTTTTGTGATGACATTGGTTAAAGAAATCAAATATATATATTTGACATCCTTTACCCCGTCTACCTGCTTCCTCCCCTTCCTTTCTACCCTCTGGTAACCACTAGTCTATTGTTCATGTCCATAAGTCTCTGTTGGTTTGTCCTGTTCATTTGTTGCTTTTAGATTTATATCCTACAATAAGTGATATCATGTGATTTTCAACTTTTTCAGTCTGACTTATTTTGCTTAGTATGATTGTCTCAAGGTCCATATGTATTGTTGTAAAAGGCAGTATTTCACCTCTTATGGCTGAGTAATATTCCATTTTATATATGTACCACAGCTTCTTTTTCCAATCATCTCTCATAGGACACATCTATCATAGGACACTGGCTTCCATGTCCTGGCCACTGTGAATAATGTTACTATTAGTCTTGTTCTTCAAAAGCAAAGATTTAAGAAGGGTAACAGGATAGAGATGTCAGATCTATAACAGATCCTTTAATGAACAGGATTTATAATTATTTATTACTAAGTTTGTGGAGAATAGAGAATTCTGTTAGTTTTACCCTAATAACATATGTGGCAGAAACTTCTAGTTATCTTCAACATCTGTCCTCTCCTTCATTACTAATACTGAACTAATTTTTAGTTGGGCATATGAAATAAAGACCATGTAGAATAAAGACTATATCTTTGAGCCTTCCTGCAGTTAGGTGTATCCAAGAGATGAAAGTCTGGCCAATGAGATGCAAGCAGAAGTCTTGAATGTACAATTTATAAGAAATTTTCCTTTTAGGTAGGGGCATGTCCATTTTTCTTGCTCTGTTTGTGGGAAAGCATATCTGATGACTAACACAAGTTATTTCAAGTTATCTTAACATATGAAATGACCTTGAGAAGTGGAGCTTACATCTTATGGAATTTCAGGATAGAATATTTCTGGATTCCTTATCTCATAGAGCTCCAATTAGCCCTACACTTCTTACATGGACTTTCTGGTGAAAAAGAGATAATTTTTTTTTCAGTTTTATTGAGAAATAATTGACATACATCACTGTTTAAGTTTAAGATATACAGCATAATGGTTTGATTTACATAAATTGTGAAATGATCACCACAATAAGGTTTAGTTAACATCAATCATCTCACATAAATACAATACAAAGTAAAAACATTTCTTTGTATAATGAGAACTCTTAACAACTTTCCCATACATCATAACAATAGAGTTAACCATACTCATCATTAACCTTACATCCTTAGTACTTACTTTTTTTGCACATTACAAACCCATGCATTATTTATTTTATGGCTGAAAGTTTGTATTTCTTGACCTCCTTCATCCATTTTGTCCACCTGAATCACTTTACCCAGAAATATATCCTTATTTGACATAAGGCACTGCAGGTTTTTTAGATTTTTTTAACTTGTATTCTAAACCAATTACACTTAAACGACATATAAAAAAGTTTTTTTAATACAATATTTCAGCATTATATAATGTTTAAGTTGATTTTCAGAGTAACATTTCACAAACATAAGCTCATTGGGGGTAGATATTAAATATTTGAAAGTTTATTTTGAAGATATATTGTCCTAATTTAATGATAAGCTTGTTCTCTTTAGTGTTGGTAAGTATTGTTAAGAGTCAGTATTGCTACTTTGATCATTTTAATGAAATTCAAAGTTTTGTTTGCTTATTAGCCACTATGCACATTTACAAGATTTTAGTCTTTTATTAAAAAACAAAAATTATCACCAGAATTAGTTGTCTTCCTTCTCTTTTTAAAAATTTATTTTAATAGTTATTAGAACAAATAAAAATTATTTTTTATAATTAAAAAAATTGCTTTTTCTATTATGAATATCATTTCCTTGGCTGATATCCACAGTTTTACATTCTATTAGGAAGCTTTTCTTTTTCTAAATCAAGTGTAGTATATTTCTGTTATCTGAAGATCTGAGATTTCTAATCAGAAATAAGTATATAATATTATTCAAATTTCTAAATAATAATAATTATTTTTTATGACATTCAAAATGACCTGATAGATTTTGAAGGTTTTATACTCAAAGGAGTAAAACTTGTTAGAAAGATGGTTTCAAGGAAGTAGCTGTGGATATAATTCTTCTATTCATTCTTCTCTCTGGCTCCAACATACTACTTATTCACAGTAAAGTAGAATAAAAGAAAAGCGATGTTTTAAAAATTAAATTATATTTTTGGAAATGATTGCTCAAGCAATCTTTATCTAACGACCCAAAAGAAAGCCAAGGTGACGGATGTTAACTAGATTTATGGTGGTGATCATACAAATGTTGAATCCTTATTTTGTACACCTGAAAGTAATATATTATTATATGTCAATTTTACCTCAATAAATTATAAATTGAAAATAAAGAAATCAATAAAAGGAGGCCAAAGTAAAAATCAATCTGAAAAACCATGAATGCCTTAAGTTTCAAAATGCTTATTTTGATTGTTCTCTAGAGTCTGTAAATTACTTAAAAATTGATCACAACAATATGTACAGTCATTGTTCTGAACCAAAAGAAGCCTGTTCTGCCACAAGAATTATCTTTCCTGGCAACTTTGTGGCATCTACCGAGTTGTCACCAAGCAAAATAGATGATTCCACTCTGACCCTTCTCCAAAAACACACTCTCAGGATGGAAGTTATTTTTTCCTGTGATAGTCCCTTTTGAAGAAAGGACTGAACAGATTGTGCTTTGCCCTCAGCCGCACCATTTCCAGAGACTGGCACTGAATAAATATTAGATAAAATATTGGATGTTGATAAAATACACCGATAAAATATTAGAAACAACTATTTTTGAATATGCATGTGATATGAACTGTTAAAACATCAAAGAGATGTTTCCACCAAGAAGTTTTCAAATCAGCATAAGGAATGTATTGATTAAAATTTTTATTTTACTTGTAATAACATTTATAGTGCAAAAATATTATGGTAACTGTCACAGCCAAGAGATGTCTAAGGAGAAATGGTGACTAAATACAATGTGGTATCTTAAATGGGACTCTGGAACAGAAAAACTAAATTCGGTTAAAAACTAAGGAAGTCTGAATAAATTATGGGTTTTTATTAAAAATAACATATAAATATGGCTTTATTAATTATAACAAATATTTCACATTAATGTAAGATGTTAATAATAGGGGAAATTGAGCACAAGACATAAGCAAATTCCTTATAATCTTTGTAATTTTTCTGTAAACTTAAAATGGTTCTAAAATGAAAAATATATTTAAAAAATACATCAAAATATTATTTTTTCCATGGATAAGTATTCAAATATAATCTCTTATTCAAAATTTGAATTATCACTTCAATTTATGAGCCTCACAAATATCCAACTCTTTACCACAAGCTAGAGGAGGCTGATGGTTTGTTAACAATCAAATGGCATTTAAATTTTTTCGATGTTGTTTACTGACATTTATTATATTTGTGCATGGAATGGCAGGTGTGCCGTAACGTATTAATAAGATACTGCAATGGGATTAGTTTTGTTGTTTATTTCAAAGCAACATGAATAATCCAATTGCAAAAATATTTGCTAACCATGGCCATGTATTTAAAACGGATTTTACCTCTAATTAAGAAAATAATTCCCACAATTATTTCAATAGGGTATGCAATACCTGGAACTAAATGTTTTCACACCATCTAGGGTAAGCTTATTTTTTTTCTTCTAACAATACACTTTCCAAATAGTAGGAGCTGTGAGATAGCTTTTGTGGTGAAAATACTGTCTTCTACATAGGACCACCTAGTCATAAGACCCTACGGGGAGCCATCCTTTTCTCTCCTATTATTTTTGAACTTCAGTATTTGAGGTTTAACATTTATGCTTTCTTATATGACAAAAATTCTGTAACACTTGCAACACTGGCACTAATGTTCAAGCTAAAAGGCCTTTAATTTTTCCTAACCTGAAAGGCCTCTCATTTTTGAAATAAGTTGATGGCAGCATATGAAGTGCAGCATGTTCTAGCTGTCATAGATAGCATGTGATGTTCTAAGTACTCTATATGTGTTAAAGTTCATGTTTAGCAAACTGTTTGAGGTTGACATTGATGTTAAGTTTAGAAAAGAATAAACTGAGACCTGAAATTTTAATTTGCTTCCACAACGTTGCCAACTATTAAGTTCTGGAACCAGGTATTGGACCAGATAGCTTGATTCCAAATTCTCATCAATCACTGCCTTCCAGAACCTTTTCAGTGCATAAAAATATTGAAGAAAGTATTGTTTGGGGAACTTAAAGGCCTAAATTCAAGCTCAACCCTAGCCAAAAGTCCTTAAATCACTCATTTCAATTTATTTATTAATAAATGTGTGTAATTTAATTAAATGCTAGTTTTCCAAAGACTGATTAGGGCGAGGGGACTATTTGACATCATATTTTTTTTAGCAAACTTCCATAAATTTCAAAAATTCTATACCTAAATAATCACTAAATTCCTTCAACATTTAAAATTAGTTGACAACTATACCTCTGAAAATATTGATACTTAGAATGTTTTAAGATGCCGGCCACACCTTTTACAAATGACAAATTTAGTCATACTAAATCGGATTTCCCTATTTCAGCCTCTGTCCCCTATATCAGATCTTTATACAGCAGCCAGTAAGTCTTTGAAAACTGAAATCACTCCTCTACTCACACCTTAAAATGGCTTCCCATTCTCAGAAAAACACTCAAATTCTAATATGCTCTTTAAGGCCTTATATGATTCAATACTCTTTATCATCACACACACACACACACACACACACACACACACACACACACATTCTCAGAGCTTCTTTCTAACTAGTGACTCCCTTGCACACTCTTTACTGACCACCCTAGTGTCCTTAGTATTTCTTGAACTTGCCAAGAACACTCCAGGGCATAGTTCCTCTCTCTGGAGCAGTTTTTCAAACTGGAGAGTATTATGGCTCATTTTCACTTTCTTCATATATCCTCTCAAGAAAACATTATCAAGAATACTTTCTCCAAATTTTCCTTCACTCTATGCACAAAACCCTTGTTACTAGGTTTTGTTTTTCCCCAAAAGATTTATGATACCTGAAATTAATCTGAAATCATTATACCTTAATAGTTTGAGTTTTATTTGTCTCGTCCTCCAAGTATGTGATGTTCTTGAGATCAGAGACTAGTTTTTTTTTACTAGATATCTCCAGCACTCAATCTATCACAGAATATTCAATAGATACTGTTGAATGAATAAATGAATGAATGAACATATGAGTGAATAAAATTAAATGAATCTATAATGAATGAAAGTGTTAACATATGCAGTGCGCAGCAGGATATACTTCTTCAATATTTCTTTTCTTCCTTGCTGACTCAGAAATCCAAAAAAATGATTTGTATAAAATAAATTGTTACTTTCTCATTTTCAGAGACATATGATTTAAATTCTGATAGTTATTTTTTTTTATTAGTGGAACTAGGTGTGAATTTTTTTGACCTTTTAGAGATTGTGTTTTCAACTGTAATGTGGGGATAATAACACCTGTCTTGCAGATTTTGGCGAGGAGACAATATATAGAAAATATTAAGTTAATGTTATATGGATTTGTCAGGCTAATATGCAGCTGTTCATCACTAAAAGCATTTATGTCCCTAACAATAGGACCCTAGACCAGCCCATTTTTATTATATTCCTCCTTATCACTTCCCAAACCTGGCACAAATATAATTTCTCCAGTTATACTTCCTCTTTGTTCACATGATTGGAGCACCCTGAGATAAATTGCCTTTGCTCTAACCCAGATATGTGAATTACCAATTAGTATTATTAATTCTTACCAATGCCTCCATTCACTGACATTGAATAATGGAGAGTTGATTATGTTTAAGAAGATCAACAGTCCTATGATTCAGTCACTTTCAAAGCAGAAAACCAACTTTCAACAGAACAAATAGTTGTACATTTCAGTAAACACAATGCAAGTAAAAAATTTTTATCTACATTGAATATTGCTAAAGATATCAATGAAAAATAAAGATAAAATAGAGATAAAAATATGGAACTGATAGAATAGTGAGCAAGAAATACTTGTGAATATGTATAGTTGTTCATTTTGTAGTAAATATTCAATATTAAACATTAAATATAAATATTTAATTAAATATTTAATATATACAGTGGTCAATTTTTCAAACTTAAAAAAATTATTAAATAAAAAACATTTATTGAATCTATCATGCTACATTAGCAATACATTAACTTCTTATAACCTTCAGAAATTAGGAAAAAGCAGCAATTATACTCTTAACAATTTGCTTTAGAATCAACTAATTAATCATTTATTGCCCATGGCACTAATAAGTCATTAGTCTTGTGAGGACTCATTATAAGGAGCAATATGTAGACAGGTTCATTTAGGTAATTCTTTCTGAATGTTGATGAGGTTATTTATAGATGATACGTGCATGTTAGGATCAATTATAACAAATTAAAAGATTTTTTTCTCTTTTTTATAAAGGCAGGAAAAATAGAGACTAAACTAACTAAGAATTATGGTTTTGAGATGTCTTTGAAGTATCTTTAAAGTGGATAAATGAAGCAATATTCTAGGGAAACCCAATTTTTGTATCTTAATCTTTTACCCTGAGCAGCTCACAAAATTCAAATGACCATGCACACAAATTCTAAGCATGATTTTAGAAATTCACATTCATAAGGTTTTAACCATAGAAGACTTTGACGCCAAACAATACAGGTAATCAGTAGTGACACTATATCACTATATTTCTTCTCACACATGCAAAAAAAGGTTTTTTATTATCTTAATTTATTTAGTATTAAATTATTTTTTCCACTTAATGATACAGATTTAGTTTTTATCTATGTGAAATTAAAGAAATTTAATATGTTTATAGACTCAGTTACTCTAATTTTAAAAACAAATTATTGAACTGATTTATTTCAATGAAATGACCCTCCAGGTTTATTAAGTGAATGTAATTAACTAATTGCATTAGATTAGATGGATACAAGTTAAGTAGATAATTATAAAGAGCTAGACAATCCTTGTTCTATTTTAAATAATTATAATACTTGGGTGTTAGTTTTCTTTTCTAATTATCAATTTTTGTTTATCTGTTTGTACGTGTAAGTATAGGAAAATGTGTCATTAAGATGAAATTCACATTTAAAGTGGAAATTATAAAAAACCAATCCAAAGGCTTTGTAAATTGAAATTTATATATTTCAAGAATTGTTTTGGAGACAATTTCATTTAAACCATGCCACTACTCTAACAACACACACACACTAACATTTAATGTGTTATTATCAATTTAAATCCACTAATGAGCATTTAAATGTGAGTTCTTTAATAGTAATGACCTAGACTCTGCCCATCAATGCTCACATATTGCTTCCATTGAGGTCAATGAAACATATGCTGGAGGGACTCTTGATATAATGATTATTTTTTAATTTACAGTATATTCATAAGTTCCTGGAAAAAATATTGCAAATATAAATAATGTTAAGTTAAATCTGATTTTCACATTAAAAACTGATATGATTGAAGGTTTTTCCCCTGATTTATGACATACTCATATTCTTACCTGTCCACACCAAAAACCCAGAAGGCAAAGAATGCTTTGTAACTGTCAAAAATATGAAAAAATGTCAAAAGAACATGAAATCAATAGTGAAGCAGAAGTCATGGTTGGGTTTCCCCAATGACAGTATATAAATTGCAAACGCCTATGTTATAAGAACCCCAGAAACAGATGTCACACCATGCCCATAAAAACTACATCTAGTTTTAATCCATAAAATCTATCTAGTTTTTATGGATTAAATTAAGTATTACATTTGATCAATTATAATTCATATTCCTATCTAATATAAATATTTAAGTAGGAACTTTTAGTACCTATTATGTACAGTTTTGTTTTTTAATATTATTATTATTAATTAGCTTATTTTTATAGTAACAAATTAGATAGTGAATGTGTGCTTCCATGAGTTATTAAAGTCAGAATTCACACCTTAAAATGCATGCTTTTTTTGTTTCATTTATTTAAAACCTATTATTCTTTCATTAAATGATTTCATAAGTTTAAAAGGCCTCCAACATGTACTTTGTGTTTTTCATACACCAAAAAAGACAAGTAGTTCTGAGTTGGTTTCTCCCTTCCTGTCATGCTTCCTCCAGCTGAGTTGACCTGTTCATCTTCCCTATACATGCTCCTGCTTTCCTACCTCCTCCACTTCCTCTTCTATTTTTTTGACCTTCAATCTCACGTCACATCAAATTTATCGTTCATGGCCCAGTGGAAATGCATGTATTTTGTGAAGTCTTCCCTGATCTCTGCATTGTCAAGTGTATATTCCTTTCTCTGAGTTTTATCGTTATCAGTCAGGATCCAATCAGATAAAATAATTCATGCCAGTGGTTTAACTAGAAAGAATTTAATAATTTATTTAAACACATATTAGAGGGCAAAAAGGAGTGGGGAACGCTGAAGTTATGAAGACACAGTAATTGAGGGAAAGAGATATCACCCCTAGGACTGGGAGAACAGAAGAAAGAGGTTGGGATTTTGAAAGTGTAGAAGCTCAGGAACAAGGACCTTTGGGGCTGGGACCTATACCTTTAAGACTAGATATGTTCTGCTGCTTGTGCTGCTTCAGGAATTCAGAAGGGGTCACTTTGCCCCCTCCCTCTTCCCAATACACAAACACAGAATTAGGACTTGGAATTCTGAGAATAAGGCAACTCAGCTGGTTGGGGCTTATATCTGCTTAAGAATTTGAGAGAAAAGTGGAATATGGAACTAGCTGGTGCTTTGAAGGTGAAAAGTCAGTTGCTGGGGTAATATAGATATGAGCAGAAAGCAAAATAGTTAAGTGGCATATCTCTGATTCCTCTTTCAACCATCTTCTCTTTTGTTGGGAATAAAAAAAAAATTAAAATAACTAACAGGGATCCAGCTGTCACAGGAGAAGAGAGCTCCAGAATCACAAAATAGCTTAGAAGGGTGGATTTGACACTGAGAGATAATAACTTAATAACTAGCACCTTAGCATTTTAATTATACGTCTTTCAGATACTTAGCATTTTCTTCCTTCTAATGTAGCATTCTGTATTATCTTATCTTCTATCAGTCTTTAAGATCCTTGAGAATAATATCTGGATAGGATTCATATTTTGATCTTCCAAAATTTAATTAATATTATTGAATAAATGAGTATATAAATTCAATTTCCCTTTCCTTTTCAATTATAAGTTCTGAATGTTTTATTACAAAAGAAGATTAGAAAATTAGTTTTTCTTTTACTTGACATGTCAAATTTTTCTAGGATTTTATTGAGTATGCTTATGATGACACATGTAACTAAACATACACACAAGAACATGTTCTTTTTTAAATTAATCTTGTAGTAGTCTATAAAATTATGCAAATATTGCTTCAATTTTTCAAAAGATTTATGGATTCTCAAAGTAGCCTTATCCCTTTCTCCTTATTCACATAAGGAAAAGTGAGAGCAGAATATCAGAAAGAGACCCTGATGGTATTCCAAAGCCCAGTCAACTGAAGGCAGAGGCCATGTAGGCTAGAGCATGAAAGAAGGCTGGGGAAAAGCTAATGTTCAAGATTAAGAAGTACAAATTGCTAGTTGTAAAAATAGTCACAAGGATGTAAAGAACAGCTAAGGGATATAGTCAATATATTGTAATACTATGTATGGTGTCAGATGAGTACTAGAGTTATCAGGGGGATCACTCTATAAAGTATATAAATGTCTTATAACTATGTTGTATGCCTGAAACTAATATTTGAAGAATGAATATCTTCCTGCTACTCACATCCAGAAATGATTTACTGACACAAATCTTTGTATACACTGCCTGACTCTCCAAGTACTATAAGTCGAGCTCATGAGTGTGAGTCAGCTGAACTCCATTATATAAATAGTCTGTATTTAACTTGACAGAAGATAGGAACTCTGCTGTTGACCCACAAATATATATCTACATATTCAAAATATACATATGTAAACTTAAACATGTATGCCCTTACCTGATACACTTTAGAGCTTCAGGAAGACTTTTAATGGGTAGGAACATTTTACAAAAGGTCTTTCTATAACAACTATTTTGGACAAGGCCCTAAAAAAGTACATAAAACTCTAAAGGTTCTGAGGTTGTTCTATGAAGTGTAAAATCAGCATTATAACTTGTCAAAATTTCATTCACTCCAAAGGAAACTATTTGTTCCAGTGAAACAATTTTATGTATAGCATGTTAGGTTCTAATCTATAAAACAATGGTAAAATAGAAATTGATTATTCATTTTAGAAATTATTGACCACATGATTACTTTTATTAAAGTAACCCCACTGCATATTTAAAAAGCAATTCTATTTATCAAAATTGGTTTTGCACACAATTTTACAAGTAATGATTTTTCTGTGAATTGATCTGTATTGCCTGAGGCACAATCATAGTTGAAACTGATAAGACTTAGACTTTGTTAATGATATACTCAATATCCCTTTGAAAAAATTAAAGAAAATGTTATTTTCAGTGTAGTTTTTGAGTCAGAGTTGCATCTTCTATAACTATTTTTGTAACTGTTGTTCACAAAAACTATCCATAGCTGAAGTTCAAGTTATAATTAATATCAGTAAGCTGTGAAGTGTCAGCAAAATCACTATTTAGTACGGACTTCTAAAAGAAGCAATGCAATATAATAGGGGGAAAAAGCACAGGATTTGGGTTAAAATATAGTTTCCCTCACTTACTAGCTGTTTGAGCTTAGACAAATTATTTCACTTATCTGAACCTGTTAATGTACAAAATAAGGAGACTAATATCCATCTCTTAAATTGGTTATGCAAACTTAAGAAAATAGAACGCCAATAACAGAAGGAGAGGGAGCTACTATGAATACACTATTGTCAAGTTTAACCATTTCTTACCTATCTTTACTAACATATTTATACATATGAATAACATAAAGATAATTATTATAGGAGTGCATTTAAATATAAATTTTCTTGCATTTTGTAATCAGTTTTTAATATCATATTACTCAACTTGAAATCTCAAAGTGATGATTAAATAATATATTTTTTAAATTTTACATGAATATGAGCTATAGGTCTTAGGATATTCAAGCTTGCATTTTGTTCCTTGCATCTCTGAGACCAATGGTCCTCAACCATTTTGGCACCAAGGACTGGTGCTTCTATGAGAATTTAATTCCTGATGATGTGAGGTGGAGCTGAGGCGATGATGCTAGCTCTGGGGAGCAGCTGCAAATACAGATGAAGCTTTGCTGAAGCTTTGCTTGCTCGCCTGCCACTCACCACCTGCTGTGCATTATGGTTCGTAACAGGCCATGGACTGGTACTGGTCCATGGCCTGGGGGTTGGGGATCTCTATTCTACATTGTTCTCCTTACGTATGCTACTTTTAGCCATTTAATAGTAGCATGTTCTATGAGCTCTGCAAAGTTCAAGTGTATAGTCATCTATGCTTTGGAAAGAGCATCTGTGGCCCTGTCTCTACAAGAAATCTGGGATTTTAAAAATGGACAGGAAGTTGCACTTACGTAACCTTATACTAGACCCTTTGTGTGTGTTATCTCATGATCAGAATTTATTATTCTGCCGCAACATTTTTTTCTAAGGCAAATCTATACTATTCTCTTCATCTAAGGATTCTTTGCTAGCAAAACAAATTTGACTGACAACCTAGTGTCGAGTCACAATAATTTTTATTATAAAAACATTTATATACACTTAACTTTAGACATTAAAGTAAATAAAATAACCTAAGAATTAAATGAAGCAAATAGCTTAGTTATCAAACAGAAGATAAATATTAAGTCAACAAGTTCTCACAGTTTTCCCCTTGAGTCATCTGGAAAATTATCACAGATCTTAACTTCATGAGAATTGAGTAGATCTTCCCTAAAACTCAATACACTAAATCGTCTGCTAGAATAAAGTTCACAATATCGTTATTGTGGATCTAGATTTCATATCTTTTACATCAGTAAGAAATGTGTAACTGAGCTAAATTAATAAATAATGAAGTGAAGAATTGAAGCAACAATTTGTTTCAATATGATAGTACTTAGCCATAAGCTGGATGATGGCTCCCAAAAATGTCCATACTCTAATCCCTGGGACGTGAGTGTATGTTTTTTTTAACATGGCAAAGGGACTTCACAGATGTCACTAGATTATAGATATTATCATGAATTATCCAGGTAAGTCCAATTTAGTAACATGAGTTTTTAAAAGCAGGGAGGGAACTTTCTCTGACTAGAAGAAGAGATGCCACAGAAGAGAAATTCTGAGAGATTTGAAGTCTAAGGAGGACTGGACATGCTAATTTGAAAATAGAGGGGCAAGTTGACAAGGAATGTAGGTAGCCTGAAGAAGCTGAGAGGGCTCTTGGCTGATGGCCAGCAAGAAAAGAGGGACCACAGCCCTACAACAAGGAATTGAATTCTGTCAATAATAAGGATGAGCCTGAAAATAGATTATTCTCCAGAATTTGTGCTTCTTAATTCTACATAAGAACATTGGCCAACTGACACCTAGATTTCAGTTTTGTGAGACCAGGAAAAAAACAATGGACACCACTTGGACTTCTATTCTAAAGAACTAGGATAATACATTTAGGTTATTTTAAGCCACTAACTTGGTGGTAATTTGTTATGGCAGCAATAGAAGCATATATATTTTTTTCACAATTGTCTTTCATATGAAAATGTTATTTCATTAACAGACCCATCAGACAAAATAAAACTAAAAAAAATAAAATCTATTCTTACATAGTTGGTGTTTTTACACTCGAATCTGATTCATTACTTTCATATTTATTTAAAATAATTTCTAAAATTCTTATATGATTGAATTTAATGTAATATTTATGCAATCAAAGTTAATGTTAAGACATATGATGATTTTATCAGGTAAGTCATGAATATAAATGACAAATTATCATAATTATTTAAGATCATAATATTTGAATGGTGAAAATATTTGTTAAAAGTAATGGTTGTTCTCATTAATTTAGTGAGAACATTTTCACAATGACTATATTAACAATAGTTCTTTATAATGAATAAGTAACAATAGCCATATAATGTAATAATAAAAATAATTATGACATAGGTGGAAAAGTCTCTTTAAATGGCTTTGTATGCCTTTTATGCATAATATTCACTGAATGGCATTGTCGTTTCAATAATCCCAATTCTAAAAATTTATTTTAATGAAATACTTATAAGTATCAAAAAGTTATGCATAAGGGTATTCATTACAGTGTCATTTAACAAAAATGTTAAAGTGAACTATACAATAGGGAAATGATTACCCAAATTCTGGGGTACATACTCAATAAAATATAAGTCATCTGTATTAAAGGTAGCATAAAACAACTGAGTACATAACAACCCATAAGATTATGATTTTAAGTGAAAATATACAAAAATCCACATTATTAGGATTATTATTATTTTTACATTTTAATATTTGAAAAAGGAGAGAATATGTAAAATGATTAACAGTTCTTTTGAATAATGGAATTGTGGTTATAGCTCTTTGTATTTTCAACCAATTTATAGTTATATAATTTGTATGATTTTATTGAAATGCATTTAAAATAGATATCTGAATCACATGCCTATTTTTTAAATCACGTGAGTCTGATTATATAGTCTTTCTTCTCACATAATTCAGTAGCTTGATGGAATCTGAGCTTAGGCAGGAATGGGTGTTACAATAAATATATTAAAAAAAAACACTGGAAAATAAGGGCAAAAACCCTTGATATTGTGCTCATAGCAATCACTAAGAGATCCATTCTCTATAGCTCATCTTTACTAATCCTGGTTCAGTCTGTTTTAGTTCTCATCTGGACTATAGCAGCAGTCAATCTGTCTTCCATCAATTTCTCTCTCTCTCTCTCTTTCTCTCTCTCTCTCTCTCTCTCTCTCTCTCTCTCTCTCTCTCTCTCTCTCTTTCTCTCTCTCATATCTCACTGCTTTCAGAATGATAGATTTTAGTAAGAGATGTATCCATGTCACCCTCCTTAAACCTACTGAAAGTTCTCCCTAGTGCTGGGGTTAAAGGGTAAAATTCTAACTTTGCTAACAGGCTGAGCATGGCTTACACTCACTAGACTTTCTAGCTGCTTTTCAGTCTCTCAGAATCTCACCCTCTTCTCTTCTTTCCTTGTCTTTCAGTCAGTGTCCCAAATATGGCATGCCTTTGCTCATGCCATTCTTTCTACACAACCTCTTGATCTGTTTGTAATATTAATACCCAGTTAATCTTCAGGTATCAACTCCAACATGTTTATTATAGTTGAGGATCTATTTGTGTTGTATATGCACTAGGTAATACTCATTCTTTGAGCACTTATTTAATGTTTGTAATTATACTTCCATTTTTGTGATTATTTGATTACCTGCCTCCATTAACATATTGCAAACCTTAGAAGAACAAGGTCTGTCTCTGTTCTAAGCACTGTGAAATATAATAGATGCTCAATAAATATTTTTGAATGAGTGAATAAAAGAGTGAATGATTGAAAGAAAGTTATATTATAGGTTACATGTAAAAACAAAAGCACCTCCAAGTAAAAATCAAATTGCTAGTACAAATGGCAAATGAAGGTGTAAGTGGAATTCATTGGCAAGATTAGCATTATCCCATAAATGAGTCCATCAGTCTACCATAGTCAAATCCATTAACCATTTGAATCAACAAGTTGTTACTTCATGTTCTTTTTCTAATAAACCTTTTAATTCGGAGTTGGCCTTTGAAGTGATTAGGTTTACAGAAAGAAAATGTGATGGCTATAAAAATGTGAATATATGCTTGTTCAGTTGTTAGTTTTGCTCATATAAAGTAATATTAGTATTCTGATTTTATATAAAATGTTACATATTGGTTAATGTGAATATAACCAAAAGAGGTAGGGCCCTTTCAAAATGGCAACAAAACTAAGTTTTGAGATTTTCTGGATTTAGCGCTAAACTATGAACTGTGAAAAATTTACTGAGCAAAGGTACTTTATAACTTCTCTTTGGAAATGATCAATTGGCCTTTTCCAAACAATGTATAGTCACTTATCACATAACTTTTAATTTTATATTCTGATATTCATTGGCTTCTGTGCAGTATAAGAGAAAAAGAACTCTCTCTCTCCTCTGTCTCCCTCTGTCTCTGTCTGTCTGTCTGTCTGTCTCTCTCTCTCTCTCTCTCTCTCTCTCTCTATATATATATATATATATATATATATATATATATATATATATATATATAGTTGAAAATTGAAGTCTCCCATTTCCTGACTGGAATGGACAGATGAAGAGAATTTGTGACTTTGAGAAAGTTAAAGGAAATAAACATGAATGAGTGAAATAAAAGAAAAAGAAGTAAGAAAAGACAACATATAATAGACACAGATGGATAGATCTGAATGAAGAAATGTGATAGTAACTAAATTATGTGACAGACATGAAGCTAAAAATATTTTATTATATTAGTTAAAGAATCAGCCAAATCAATGATATGTTTAATTTTTTATTAGCAATATGTTGCTAGTAAGTGAGAAAAAAGATGAAAATATAAATTCAGGGCATCTTTTTAAAGAAGCAAAAGAAAAAGCTTGAATGTCTATATTAGTCAAAGTAAACCTACATGTTATTACGATAATCCCCAAATTTAAAATAGATGAATATTATAGAAGTTTATTTAACCCACAGTCAAGGTAGGTGGCTTTCTTCCACATAGTGATTCAAGAACCCAGGTTCTATCCATCTTTTGACTCTACTATACTTCTTTGCATTTAGGTAGCTAAAGAGAAAAAAGAATAAAGAAGGCATAACTAAGTAAATAATCTGTACATAGTCTATTGATAGAAAGTAGTCACAGGAACAAGCTTGGATTCAAGGTAGACTGACTGAGAAATTTAGTGTATACAAAACACTGTGGAAAGATGATTATTATGTGACAGTGGTTTTCTACCAATTAAGCTCTTTGAAAATCATATCATTGCACATTAATGCAAAACTTACAGTCTTAGCACCTTAATATAAGAATATTATAAATGTAGTGAAGAATAAACATATTCTAATTTAAAATAACTTCACCCAAAAATGTATAATTTTTGGTTTCTAGGAAGCATGAAACCTAACAGCTTTGCCCTCAGAGTACAAAATAAGATGGCCAATTTCAAAGAAATCATTTCTAGAGTTATATTCCAAATGTTTCCTTTAATTTTCACTTGTAATTCTATATTATAAAATCAAGGGAAAAATCACAAAATCAATTGAGCAAGGCTTTTTTACCTGTTAACAGGTTTATTGTAGTAGCATGATCAGATAATCTTAAATTTGTAGAATATTTTTTCCTTCTTGAACGTTTAAAATATAATGCATTGTTTGCATTAAATTTTGAAAATATTGAAAATATTATTAAGTATTGAAAATATTTAAGTTGAGGTATTAAGTCATTCAGTAAAGGAATAGATAATGTCGAATTCTTAAATTATGTATTCAGTTAACATTTCGGGTCATTTATTTTCTACTCTTAAAATTGAGCATAATATATGCCTCACTTATCTCATAGGGCTTACAAGATTTAGCTGAAAAAAAAGATGTGAAAGTCATTAAAACATTCAAAATGTTTTGTAAATACAACATCTATCTATCTATCTATCTATCTATCTATCTATCTAGGGTTTTTTTTGTGTGTATACATACAGGCTACACAAGCATACCTAAGGTATACTTGTAGTGCTATAGTGGAACATAACAGAATATAAATTATTAGATAAATTGGAAGAAAGGCCTACTTTTATAAAAAATGGAAGTTTCGACATCTCTCTGTCCTGTATTAACAGCTGTTTACTATTGCACCCAATGACCTCTCAGAGTGACGTCCACCTCAATTAGCCTATGAAAGTGTAAAATTATAATGATATGGAATTGCATTTCACACACAAAGTTGCAACTTGCCCGTCCTAGTCTCACAGTTTTTATTCTTTCAGCGTAGGTTCTTCTGGGCCTCCATTTATAGTGTTCCCAGCCAGTCTTCATCATCACTCTCTTCTATAGCTTCATTTACCATTCATGTCCTCAAGCTGTTGTTACGGAACGAAATTATTTTTTTGCTGTGGTCCTCTGTGTAAACTCTTGTTTGGGCTTTTTAGAAAAGGTCTTGTGTATGCATCTTTCAAATATCCATTTGAAATCTACCCAGTTGATCATAGGGCACAGTATTGGAACAGAATGCAGAGAGTGACTTCTCATCCAAAGATTTAATGCAGAACCCTGAGTGAATCACATAATCTTGTCAGGCTTTTGCTCAGGGAATTACCTTAGTTACTGACTCCATGATAGAGATATTGAAGGATCAGTGAAATAATATATGTAAAGTGGCCTTTGGAAAGAAACAGAGGAGTAAACAAGACTATTCTTCACATCCTCTCCTTGCTTTTAGAAGTGGGTCACTTAGAGTGCTTTGTTAGGATTGCCTTGTGTGTCATTCACTTTCAAATGCTGCTACAAATCCTAGAAAAAGTGATTGTTCAGCATGTTATAATAATAATACTAAGAATCATACCTGATAGACCAGAAAAGATAAGTAAAAGTCATGAATATTCAGGTTCTTGATGCTCTAAATCCCCAATTCAATAGAGCTGCTTTATACTGTTAGTCAAATCTCATCACAGCAAACCTCAGGTTCTGTGTCTCTAAAATCTGGTAAATTTAGTTTTGGCTTAATGAATAATGAAGCAAATCTCTGTAAAAAGGTTGTTTTATGGAAACACTAAATAATAAAGGGAGCTCTCTTGTTCTCTCAATTTTCAGTAATGTTTCTTGCCTTCATTACTTAGAAATGCATGTCTTTTTAAATTCTTATTCTGAACTCAGTATTTTTCACTAGATTGTGCCTAAATTGAAACAACCAGAGATAGAAAATCCAGAGCCTATGCAGGTGAACCATACAGATGAGGAAGGTAAGAGTCTCCAATTCATCAGATTCGGTAGCTTTAAGAAATGCCTTTCAAATGAGGGCTATGTGCATGAATAGATTTAAAACATAAGACCACTTGCAAAGCTAAAGGAAGCCAAATAGCCCTACCCTGACAAGGCTTAGGGTCATAGTGCTACAAACCACCAAATAAACCTGGAACATTTTCTCCAATTAATATATCAGACTGGATTATGAAAAAAAAATAATTTATTAGTAGGGACAACTCAAAGGGGTTAACAAGAATACTTATAAATCTTGCACCAGATACACAGTTCAGAAGGTTTGCTGTCCTCTGTTTTTTCACCTCTTCCTTAGCTAGGTTGGTAGGATCATAAACCTAATTATTTGTGCTAATTTATTTCCACTGCCTGCACAGCTGTATTCTATATCTTGACACAGAAAATGATTTGCGTATGTATGAATTTCACAAATCTGACTGTTTAGTCAAGAATACTGTGGTGTAAACTGTAGCTTTGAAGTTTTTTTGAACCTTTATTTTCAATTTTAAAATCTTTAAAAATACTAATTTATTGTGTGCTTTCTAATATCATAACTATATTTTTAGTGTTTACAACAAGTAACCAAGCAGATTAGTGAATTATTCCCATATGTAAATTTGAGCCATTTGGACTACTGGGTATAAAAGAGAATGTAGGTCCAACCCATAGCTTCTTCAAGGTCATCTCAAATGCCAGATCTCGAATAAAGCCTTCCCTCATTCATCCAGAGGGAGGGAATGACTTGCTCAGAACTATCAGTTCTTCCATGAAACAAAATACTTCCCATGTCCTATTGCAGTCATTGTGTACATGCTCGATCTCTTCCATTAGTCTCTCAAGTTCTAAAAGTTCAATGCTATGATTTATTCATCTCTGACTCTTTAGAGAATTTATAATTTTCCTTCCTGCTTCATACAGAACAATAACCAAATCTTTATTATAGGTTATAAGTAGGGTGGGCCTAGCATTCACTCACCTTTTTGAGTGCAAGGAGACAATATTACTAATTACTTTTGTGACAATGAACAGTATTGTTCTGGACAAACAGGGATGCATGGTCACTGTGCTTACACAGCACTGTTCATGATTTGACCATTGCCTTGGTTCTCAGCCTTATTCTCCTTCATGCTCTGTACCCACACTGAGCTATAGACATGCTACATTATCTGCAGTGCCTCCGAGGTGTGATAATCTCTTTCATGTCTAAATCCCTGCAGAAGACTCAGCTGAAGTGGCAGTTCTCCCTAATCCTTTCTTCAGCTCTCAGGGCAAAGCTGAATCACGCTATTGACCGTGGTTCTCAATATATTGTTATAATTACTCTCATGTCTGTTTATTGCACTTTACTCTCAGCCCCGCAGGGCTGTGTGCAGGTTTTAATCATCGTTTTTTTCCCCAAAAAGAGTTTTTGGCTTATTATAGGTATATAATTAATTGTGTAATTGTGGTATTTGGAATTATTTTTTTAATTAATTATAATCCAAACTAGGCCTGCAAATTACATTCTGGTGTGAACTTGGAGCTAAGACATAAAATTACATGGGACAAACCTGGCTTTAAATTTTTATATCTTGGAAGTGACCAGTGTATGCCTTTTATAACTCATCAATAGTAGTTAATAGTTTTTAAAAGAAGAGCAATGAAATACTTGTAGAAAGTCACCATCTGTCCTTTAAATTTACCACATCACACTTCAGGTGTGGTAAATCATATTGTGATTGTGCTGTTCCTACTCTCCATGTTCATGTCTAAAGTCAGTTACTGAGAGCTATGTTCTTAAACATTACCACTCTATTCTAACCGTGCTTGGTTTCCCCCATGAAAGAGTATTGTGCAAAAATCCATGGAGACAAAATTATCTGTATGCCTTTAATGATGAAACAAATTTCCAGATATTTCAGAACAAATTATTGTTTTATTAAGTAAATAAATGTTTCAAATACTACTGGTTTTTTAAAGTATGTAGTAATCTTTGTATGTTTTTGTATCTTTACATGGAGAAACAACTTGAGGTTTATATACTTTTTTATAAGCTGACATTATTTTTACATAAAAATGATTATAAATCAGAGTATATCAACTTAACATTTTGAGACATCTCAGTTAGAATTGGAAATATTGCTATCTCAATTAGAATTGGAAATATTGCTATTCTTCATATGCCAAAAAATGTTGTTGAACCAAAAAGAGTGAAAATTATAGCTATTTCATGAGAACATTTTTGAAAATTAATATTTTTAATTTAAAAAATTAGAGAGTAAGCTAATGTCCTAAGAAGACCAAAGCCAAAGAGAGCTAATGAAATATACTAAGAATAACAAGATAGTAGGAGCTGAGACATAGTGGAGCCTAATATAAAATAAAATGTGTAACCATTACATTGCTTTTAAAAGTTTTTTTGCTTCAATTTCAAGCTAGCTTTTAAAATGTATCCTGAAATGCTATTTCTTCGACATTTAGTCTTCAGCAGTACTAAATATAAATACAACCTTCATTTGTTTAGAAATGTAATTTCATTTTTCCATAATTACCATCATAACTGCTATTACAGTAGAGCTTTGTTAATTCATACTGATGACAGGGAGACTATTGCTGAGTTTTGCAAATTACTAAGTATGTGAACAAATATAATAAAAGTCATGGACATTTTATCTCAGGATGTACTCTTCATTTATTTTGACAATTTTAGTTTAGTTCTTAATTATTCAGATACCATTAAGACTAGTTGATATGCTGCTGCATATTATATGAAACTTAAAATACTCATCAGTGATGCTTTCTTGCCAACAAATTACTTGAGTGAGATAGCTTAGGATGCCATATTATCATAAGGGATAATTAATAAGGATTTTAGTTTCCCATTTTTTATAAATTTGTACTTTCTTTGGAGTATATTCAGCATTCGGATAACAAAGTTCATGAATGCTACACCTCGCCTCTGAGGACTTCACACACTGTGACTTGGAAATTTTATTTCTTTGAAAATATTTAACAGTCTTTATTTATTCTTGATTCTCTTCTTTAGTCATCCTGCATTAATGAGCTATTAATATAATTTACCTTAAACTATGTTTTAGGTGAACCAACTTCTATTATGTTAGATACTGTTAGAATTACTATTAATTTTGGACAGGATAAAATAAATTCCCAGAGTTTGTAATTCTTCCCCCAAACTTATTGTTTGCTATTCTGTACAAATTCAAGTTGTCAACCACTCAAAAAAAAAAATTAAAATTACATCTATAAACTATGATTTAGGGAAGAAGTTTTAAAATTTAAAGCTTCAGAATGGAAATTGAGAGTTTTAGATTCTGAGCCTGAGTCAGAATATATACCAAGACATAAGACTTACCCCTATTGAGTCTCTAGAACTTTAATTAGTTTTGAAATTCTTACTTTACTTTCTGGGATTGTTCTTATTTTATTACTGGGCATAAACTTGTGATCAGAATGCTATGACTGTATAGTCTTAAATCAGCATAAGAGAAGCTGGTGTAAGTGAAATAAATTCAAAATTTCTGCTTACAGTTCTGAGGGTGCAATAAGTATCTGGCAGGAAATCCTAGTCTTTTCCCCAGATGGCTCACACTTAGTGAATTAACGCCTCTGCGAAGTTTGAATTGACCCACAGACCTCTCTACAATCTTCAGATAATCCTCCAACATTAACATTATACAATCTTTTATGCATCAATGTAGGCAAACACCATGTGCCTTGTGAAATTCCATTTAATCATTCAGTAATCATTTGCTGAATTAATGAGTGAAAAAAGAAAATGTAGTGTAAATGCACAGTTGACCCCTACTACCCTGGCAAGGCCAAAGTGAGATGTCTCACTATGCACACAATCCTGTCTGAATTCTCCTTTAGAAATATTTTCAACTATGCCATGTTACTAACTTCATTGTCACCTCATTGTATTTAATGTGTTGTTCTAATACCCAGTCTGGCCAGCATGTTTGCTTCCTCTTCTTCATCTTTTCTTTTCCCTTAATAACTGATAACTCCTCCTATAATCCTTGGATTTTCCAGTCTCTAAAGTCTTCCCCACAGAAAAACAAAAGTCATTTTTCTGTTATCTTGACCTAACACGTTCTCACAGGTTATGCTTCTTGCCATGCTGACATATAAGTGTGATCTTTCATTCTCTTTTATGAATTTTTATGTACAATTCACTAGACTTTATTTTCTGATCCTGGTTCAATTCAAATTTTACCTAATCTGTATTGATTGCACATTTCAGAAAAATGACAGAGTTTAGAAGTAAGAGAAATGAATCTGAAATTAAAAGGTTTAGGATAAATTTCAGCTATGAAATTTATGTGGCTTTGGAGGACAATAATTTCTTTAAACTATCCTGAAGTTGTCTCCTCATATACAGAAGGAAAATTATACTTGAAGGGAAAAATGTAAGGATGTAAACTTTACCTTACAATAAAATTCTTAAGGAAGTTTCTTACCTTCTTTTGTTCTGCTTGTATCTAACAAAGGAATCCAAATATACTGTTCAGTACCCACTTCACTACCAAAGAAAACAGATTGAATTCATTTGAGAAACTTAACAAAAGGGGCCTGATATTTTTAAATTTCTTTTTATTTTTTTAAATATCATTTATCCAATAAGCCAATAAAATAACTAGCTCAGAAATTAAACTATTGTGGAGGGGGGAGTTTTAATTTAATCCATAAATATCAACTTATAATAATTGTCCATTATAGGAAAATGATTATCTAAATTTAGAATTGTTTCACTTATTTTTTAAATTCCATGATATTTATGCTGGACATACTGTTTTCCAATATAGACAACTTTAATTTTTTTTCAGTCTTTCAATTTCTATTGACATTTCATTCTTTGTCAGAAAGACAATTAGCTGAACCCCCATATAACTGTCTAGAGTCAATTTTGAGAAGGTAATTTGTCTTTCTTATACCTGAGAAGACATCAAAAATTTGACTTTAATTTAATAAAAACAACAATGGATCATTTTAACGTTTGTAAGCAATAGAGCTCGTGATAATGTAATAAAGTACATCACATTCATCGAGTAATTATGATGAAGCTTAATCAGATATGCACAATGTTCTGGCTGAAGAGTCACATCAATATATTTATCCTAATGTATGTTACACAGTATATAATAAATTCTCTTTTTTATGGTCTTCTGGGAATTGAGGGAAATGATTCAATTAGCAAGCACACGTGAACTAAGGGAAATTAAATCAACTTTAATAAAAACATCTATAAAACATGTTGCAAGCGAAGAATAGTGGTCATTAGGGGCCTCGTTCCTGGAAATCAATAAAACATTTCAAGGGTCATATTTTTATAACTTCTCGCATGTTAGTTGGACTCAGCTCAAAAGTATTTCTAAAACTACCAAACACCTGAGGACTCCTGACTTTTGACTTTTCCGTACACATCTCTAATGAGGTGGTTAGGTATGCATTCATTCATCCTATAAATGGAATGGCCTGGAAAGCTTCACAGTAAGTAATAAGCGAATTTAACACATTGTTGATAGGAAATGCATGTAGAAAAGTGAAACTTAGGAAATCTTTGTTTCCCCTAACTATTTCCGGTTGTTTTGACCAAAATGTTTTTCACCCATTTTAACCTATGCAGATCCTACTCTTCAGTCATGATTGTGGGAGTATGGATTGTTTCCATTGCTTCTTTATACATTTATGTATTTTTTTAACTTTTCTAAAATAATTATATATTTTTAAATTGCCATTACTAAATATATAATTAATTGCATGCACATTTTAAACATAGCAAATATACAAGTATAATGTTTTTTCACTGCTTCTTCCCTCTTGTCATCCACTTTTTAATTCTGTGCTGTCAGGTAATTGCTGTTTACAGTTTATTATGTATTCTTATAGAAATATGTCTCTTAATGTATGCATAGAGAAAATATATACATATTCTATGCTACCATTACTGTGATTATATTATACATATTATTCTGACATTTTTCACTAAATAATACATATCACATTCTTATAAAAGTTACATTGAATTGCCTAGAATGCATATACCATAATTTATGGAACCACTGCGTTTTGCTAGTTTTCATTTTTTTGTTCTTAATATTATTTATTTTTCAATTACAGGTGATATATATATATATATATATATATATATATATATATATATATATATATATTTGTGTGTGTGTATACACATACACACAATATTAGTTTAATGTATATAACACAATGATCAGACATTTATACAACCCATAAAATAATCACCCTGACAAATCCAGAACCCTGATGAGACCATACCTAGTTATCACAACACTACTGACTACATGTCCTATGCTATACTCTACATCCCCATGACTATTTTATAATTACCGATTTGTACCTTTTAATTCCCTCCTCCCTCACCCACCCTCCTATGAGCTTGTCTCTGTTTTGTTTCTTCATTTATCTTATTCTTTAGATTCTATATGTAAGTGAAATCGTATAACATTTGTCTTTCTCTGTCTGACTTACTCCACTCAGCACAATACTCTCTAGGTCCATCCATGTAGTTTTAAATGGAAAGATTTCATTCTCTTTTATGGCTGAGTAATATTCCATTGGATATAGGTACCATTTCTTCTATATCCATTCAACTATTGATGGTCACCCAGGTTGCCTCTGTATAATGGCTATTGTAAATAATACTGCAATGAACATATGGATGCACATGTCCCTTCAAAATATTGGTTAGGATTTCTTTGGATAAATGTCCACAAGTGGAATTACTTAATACTTCTTTCTTGCTTGCTATAGTCTTTGTTTTAAAGTCTATTTTGTCTATATAAATATTGCTATGGTCTTGTTTTTTTGTTAATTCAGTCACCTTATGTCTTTTGATTGGAGCACTTGGTTCATTTACATTTAAAGTAATCGTTGATAGATATGTAGTTATTGCCATTTATTATTCATCTTTTCAATCCTTTTTTTTCTTCTTTTAAAAGAAATTATTTTAACATCTTATAATACTGATTTGGTAGTGGTAACTTCCTTCAGCTTTTTCTTGTCTGGAAAACTCTTTACCTATTTTTCATTCTAAATGATAGCTTTTCTGGGTAGAGTAATCTTGGTTGTTTAAGTCCTTGCTTTTCATCAATTTGAATATTTTATGCCAGTCCCTTCTGGCCTACAAAATTTCTGTGGAGAAATCAGCTGACTGTCTTCTGGGAGCTCCCTGGTAAGTAACTAACTGGTTTTCTCTTGCTACTTTTAAGATTCTCTCTTTGTCTTTAACCTTTTGCATTTTAATTATGACGTGTCTTTGTATGGGCCTTTCTGGGTTCTTGTTTGGGACCCTCTGTGCTTCCTGGACTTGTAAGTTTTCTGTCATTATTTGTTCAAATGGGCTTCTAATTTTTTTCTATCTCTCTTATCCCAGTACCCCTATGATATGAATTGATGTTGTCCCAGAGGTCTCTTAAACTATCCTCTTTTTTTTTTTAATTCTTTTTTTGGCTGCTTCTCTGATTGGGTGTTTCCTGCTACAAATCATAATTCAATCCTCTGCTTCATCTAATCTACCTTTGATTCTAATGTATTCATCATTTCAGTTATTCTTTTTTTCTGACTGGTTCTTTTTTATGTTTCTTATCTCTTTGTTGAAGTTCTTATTGAGATCATTGAGCATCCTTATAACCAGTGTTTTGACCTCTACATTTTGTAGATCACTTGTCTCTATTGGTTTAGTTATTTTCCTGGAGATTTCTTTAGTTTTTTCATTATGAAAACTAAAGATTTCTTTAGTTTTTTCATTGTCTCCACATTTTGGCTGCCTTCCTGTGTTTCTTTCTATGAATTAGGTAAAGCTGCTATGATCCCCAGTCTTAGTAAAGTAGCCTTATGTAGTAGGTATCCTGTGGGGTCCAGTGATTCAGTCTCCCTAGTCACCTGAGCTGAGTGCTCCAGGTGTGTTTCTTATGTGGATGTGTGTGTTCTCCTGTCATAGTTGAGCCTTAGTTACTATTTGCTCACCAGTGGGAAGAATTAACCTTCAGACTGATTGATTGTGAGGACTGGTTGTGAGTACAGTGAAGAGCTGGTGTGCAGGGACTGACCCTATAGAACAGGAGTTGCTTTAGCAGAGCTTTGGTGCCTGTCCAGTCAGCCCTTTGGGTATGTCTTTTGTGGTGGTGGTTGGGTGGTATTCTGGTGTAGTCCAAACCTGGCCACCAGGTGTATTAGTTCTAGAGCCTCTTGGGAGGAGTTCTGTTGCAGATCAAGTTCAGCAGCTGCCTGTGTCCTGCTCAGGGTCACTTGCTATGAGATACAAAGTTATTTATGGATGATGGGCATTTGTACTGGGCTTAAAGGTGCCTGCAAGAGGCTAAATGGTAAACTGAGACTGGTTGCCATGAGTGAGAGGCTTGGGGTTGATTAGCAAAAAGTATGGGGCACGCTATGATCAAATGCTGCTTGTTTGGGTTTGTGAACCTTTTAGAGATTTTAGGAAAATTCACAGCATGAGCCAACAAAGCCCGTTGGTATGGAAAAGCCACTGGAATTGCTTGAATGGGCCTGCAAGTTGGGTGGGGTGGGGTTTTAGGGAAACACCAGGGCAGGACAAACAGTGTTAGCCAGGTTGATGAAGACTCAGAAATGGTGCCTGCCAATGCTTGAAAGCTTGCTGGAAGGAGAGCTAAACAAAAGAACAAAGGCTTCTGCCAGCACTCTGTCTGGGAGTAATCTTCACCATGAGCCCTCGCCCAGAAGTCAGACAATCCAGTTCCTCCCTACATGTCACTGGACTTCAGAGTGACTAAGTCCATCAGTGAGTAATTCTGTGTGTGGGTCCTTTAAGAGAAATGCCTGGGACTCCAGCTGCCCTTTGTCTCACTTAGCCACAATCTTCACTGGTTTTCACAGCCAGAAGTTATGGGGACTTCTCTTCCCAGCACTGGAACCCTAGGCTGGGAAGCCTGGTGTTGGTCTGGACCCTCAATTCTAATGCAGGGCCTTCACAGCCAAGATATACCTCCAGATTTTTAACTGCCACATGTAGGTGTGGATCCAGCCAGTTCCACATCTCCATCCCTCCTACCAATCTTGAAGTGGCCTCTTCTGTGTGTCCTTAGTTTTAGGGCTTCTGTTCAGCTAGATTGCAGGTGATTCTCAGTGATAGTTGTTCTGTAGTTTAGTTGTAATTTTGATGTGGTCATGGCAGGAGGCGAGCATAGCAGTTACCTACTCCACCAGTTTGACCAGAAGTCCCCTTAAACCCCTGTTTTACTGAATGATTTTGTTATTTTTTGATCCCATAATTTTTCTATAATTCCATAATAAATTTATTGGTTACTCTTTTAAGTTTACATTTTTAACAATCAGAATTTATTAGTGTGCAAAGAGGTTTCCTATGTACTAGTCTAGTTCAATATTCCAATAAATTTTAATTAATAATTGAGGAAAAAAGCCCATGGTCCTTTTTCCTTTCCTCTGCCAACCGCCCAAACACACCTTCCTCCAGATCTAAACTTTGATTATTGATTTTCTTGAAGGAAACTCAGTTTTGTTGGGAGTTATATCTTTTCCTGTGTGGAGTTGCAGGTTCTATATCTCTGATGGACTTTGTACTCAATTTGTTCCCAACTGTGTGATATTCTCTAGAAACCATTCACGGTTTGTTTTATTATAGACCTATCCTTCCTACCCTACTAGAAATTAGGAAGAAATTGCTAATATAATAGAGATAAACCATAACAGTCCTCTGTAGACTTATTTTTACATTTCTTCTAGCACTTCAGAGATTTTGAGAGGAAAGATATTAAATCAGCCATCTTGAACTAGTAGCTTCTACTATATTTATAATCAATACAAGCTATAAAAATGTTTAAAGTATCTATGTATGCTTTAGACCCAGTTTAGAGATCCACCTGCCCTTCAAACATTAATTGATCTCCCTCCTGGCCCAATTCACTTCATTCTTTGTGTTCCCATTGTTCTTTACTTAAACATTTATTGTACTCTCTGTTGTTTCATAAATGTATGTATATGATTTCCTTCCACACTGAACCCTTAGTTAATTAAAGATCATGACAATGACTAATCCATCTTTATATTAATGGCCACACTCACAAGAAATATGAGAAAATATTAATAATTTGAATAAATGATGAACATATGTATGTCTGTGTGAATAGGGTAAGTAATGGACACTAAGGAGCAGAGAAGTTTGTACAGTAGGGTTATTTATCCATCTGTTTTTATCACAAAGAGTTGCTGTGACCTAATTGTGGAAAGTGATAAAATAAACACATTTTTTAATATAGCTGTGGTTTTTGTTGTTATGTTATACAATAATGTATTACAACAATTCAGATATACTTACATTTTCTCTGTGATTTTATTACTTTTCTGCTACAAAGACAAACATTGTTTCAACACTCTAGAACCCTCAGGGAAGGAGGAATGATTTTCACAGTAGTTTATACAACAGTGCTCTTTAAATTGGATCAGGAAAGCTTCCTTAAAAACGACAGCAGTCATAAAATTTAGACTCTCGATTGTAATATAAAATAAAATTTTTAGTTTTTTCTAGCTGTGGGGAATGATTTAGCTATTAGATTTGAATAGAAAACTTGTTACATATGTAGAAGAGTTTTTAAAGTAATTTATTATTAAAAACTGATACGTTTTTAAGCTGCTTAGCAATAAGCTATTCTAGTTTGGGGTTCTTTAATCAATCTGATCATTACAATCTGGACAAAATGTTAATTTATGATCTTATAAGGTATTATATGTAATTTTAAAGTAAACTAAATTGAAATAAGTCAATATTTTTTTAACTCTCTCCTTAATATTCTTAGACTAACCAACATCTTCCAGAACATGGAACAAAAATTGGCTAACCTTACTGAGATAATCCACAATAAATAAATTAAACACAGGTATAATACAACTTCCCTGCAATATTCATATCTTTTATGCAACCATGGCTACAGTATTACAAAATCTTTAACTCTGTATTAAGTCAACTTTTTTAGTATTACATAATGATAACCCCTGTTCCAATTTGACTACTGTTCTCAGCAATACTGTCCCTTAATGCACTGACTTTTGAAGTACATGAGAAAATAAAGCTGTAGGATTTAGAAGACCTCAAAAGAGACTAAAATATTTACAAACTTCAGTAACAAATTACTTCCTACAATTTTTTTCTATAAGCAGCCAATACAGGATGCAGTGCAAGAAAGGTAGATTTTATGAGTTGATGATCTTCTAAAAACAATATTTGGACAAAATTTCTACTTAATATGTTTCTTTCTTATCTTTGGTAGCTTTTGGAACCAAGGAGTTTTAGTGGAGGTGGTGAGCAGTGAATGCTTACCTGGGAGCCCACTGGCCCTGGCCCATTTTGAAACTAAGTCCAGAGCATGCTTTCTGTCTCCTTTCTTGCCTGCCACTCTTAGATTCCCACAATGCCAACTGCATTAATGTTTGATATTAGACAGTGTCTAAGTTTGAGTCTAAGTGAGAAAGATGTTCTTCTAGTGACTTATTCAGCAATGAAAATAAGTATCTGAATTATTGAAATGAAAAGGGTGCCAGGATTTCAGATATACTTGGGCATTTCACCTTCACCCTATTCCTCTCTTCTAGAAAGCTTTGCATGGCAGCCCTCCAGCTGCTTCTCTCACAGTTGAATTTGAAATGCTCTATTACCTTGGCTAAATTTCAACTGTGTCAGTAAAATTTCAAAACACAAATCAAACTAGCAGCAAAAATACCGTTCCTAAATAAATAGACTGCTGTCCCTCAAATGTGAGAAGAGACATCCAACCATCAAGATTATGTTATAGTCAGTTTTAATAAATGCAATCATTTTCTTGTGTAGAGGTTTTCAATTGCTTAACTCAAGTTTGAACTCAGTAAAATGAGCTGCTTGTCTCAGACTGAACTCAGTTCATGGCAGCACTTCAGGAACACACTCCTTGAGCTTCCAGTACAACCAGCACTACTGCATTAACCACCACAAAGTGCCAAAGACCAGCGTCAGAAAGGAAGCTATTCACATTCCTCTAAGAACTGATTAGAACTAAATATACATGTCATACTTCCTCAGTAACTTTAACCTTTATGAGAAACCAATTTTTTTTCTTCTGAAACAAATTATTCAAAGCATGTGGTTTCTAATGATTATATCCACCACCCTTCTTCATAGTGGCTAAGTAGCATTGTATTCATTCCCAAAGACATCATTTATTGAAAACTTAATGCCTATGTCAGTGCCAAGTTGATCAAGAAGTGAAGGTTTCAGTCGTGAGATGCCCAGTTGGAAAAACGCATGAGGGGCCCACATGAGAATGAAATGCAGGCACCAACTTTATTGCAGGGAGTACGTTTCTGCTGCACTTCTTCTGCTCTATGGGAGCGCATGGGCTCCACCTACATCAGAGTGCAATAGTGCATTCTGCCACACATGCTTGATACAATAAAGTGAATTATGCTTACATGAGCTGGGTGCAGGTGCCCTGTCACACTAATGTAACATTCTAAATCCAGGATTCTATTCCCAGCCGTGAGCCTATATCACAGCCAAATCTGGGACCAGCCAGGCCTGGTACCCACAACTTATTCTACTCTTTCATCATTCTTGGTGAGTCCATGAAGGTTTTCCATCTAATACTGAGATCCTTAGTCATCTCTTCTAAAGAGCTTATCTTCCACCTACCCTTATCCACCCATTCCCAGGGTCTCCCTAGACCTGGTCAATACCAGTCATAGGCAACTTCTCTAAAATCTCAATTTTAAGTGTTCCACTGTTTGGTCACTACTTATTACCTCTCCACCTCACTTCCTCTACTGGCTCAGTTTTAATTATTACTCAATCCCACAAGTACCTGCAATTCATTGACACTTTTTTTTTTTTACCGTCCCTCGTCCCACTTAACCTTACCCACTGCACTTTTACATAGCTTAGATTTCATAATTCATCAGCATAATTATTACTCCTTTGCATACTCCTTTATGTTCATTGCCTGTTTTTTCTTATGAAATTCACCTGTTAAACTCTTGCTTTGGTTAAAAATCCAGCTCTCCTTCTACCAGCCTGCATCTGAGCAGCTAATGGTTGGAGAAAATCAACAGCTGTACTGACTGATGTTAAATATATGGCCATAGATTTATGTCTCAGCACTACCCAGAAATTTTACTGCACTTCTATAGTCAGTTCATGTTCCCACACTCTGAAATAACTATTTGATACCTTATCTCTTCAAACACCAGTGTCTCCTCCCCCATTCTAACTCAGCTGAATACCTTGATTTTTATGTCCTTCTTTTAGAAAAGCAATTAGATAATTCTTCTACCACTAAATCTACCAACCTGCCTTTACCTTTACCTTTACCCATATTTTTTTTTTACTCATTTCTCAATGGATGAACTATCCTCGATGCTATTGAAATTTAGCTGTTTAAATTACATCTCACCCCTCTTCATGCTTTCAAAGTCCTTGCGCTTACAATTAATTGCATCTTTCTCCTCTACTGATTGATCATTCTCCTCAGTATATGAGCTTTCTAGAATTTCCCATCTTAGGAAAAAAAAAATCCCTCAATAAAATATCTCTCTCCAGCTGCCACCTTTATAGAAAAACTCCTCAAAATATTTTTTATTGTAAAAATAACTCTCGATATTTTTACAATCAGATTTTCAAGCCCACTCTCCTGAAAGTTCTTTTTTCTAGGTCACCAGTAATATCAATGCTACTGCAGTGGTCAATTCTCGGGCTCCATTTTATCTGATATTTCCTTTTGACACAGTTAATTACTACACCCTTAACAAAAGACTTCACATACTTGGCTTCCATGACACAATACTATTATGGTTGTCGTTCTATTTGACTAGTTACTCCTTTAGTTTCATTTCTTGGTTCTTTTTTTTTTTTCCAAGAAATGCTGGAGTTCTGCAGTTATCTAATTTTGGACCTAGTCTCTCTTTAACATACATTTATTCTCTGAATAATCTTATCTGGTATTATGGCTTTAAATATTGCACAAACTCTCAAGCCTCAAGCTGCAAATTTTCCTCTGAGTTCTGCTTGGCTGTTCAATGGGCATAATAAACACAACTCTTAACGTATGAGATGTGGGGATTAAGTGATGTTTTCTAAGTTTATTTTTAAAAGCCAGAAAAAATAAAAAAAATGTTGATTCTTGCTAAATCTATGCAATGATTGTAACAACGTCAATCATATTCTGAAATTTTCTCTATGATTTCAATGCATCACTATTTTATTAAACTAAAAGATAAAATCTGTGTCACCATCCTTTAAAATTATCACTATAGAGAAACAGATCAAACAAATTAGTTAACATCTAAGAAAGTATTAGTTTAAAATATAGGCAATAAACTTTAAAATCACTTAAATCTAAGTTTAAGTGATTTTAGGATATTTTTAATACTCTAATAAAATTGATGATATAACATTATAATTGTTATAAGACCTGTGTTTTAAAATACTGTTCTTTTTTTAAAAATCTCACAGTTAGTTGTGACATAAAATTTGAGAAAAACAGGATTAACAACGAAAAATGAAAGTACTCACTAGCTGAAATAAAAAGATTGTATACTTTTTTCATATCACCACAAAAACAAAAGAAGCAAAATTATTAAACTCTAGTGAGTGAACGATGCAGAAAAGAAGCATCGAATAATAGGAAAAACATGAAAAAGTAGACAAAATAACTTTAAAATAACTATGAATAGTAATGACAGATGAAACGCCCACAGGGCAATATAAAATGAAGATATAGGATAAACTACTATATAGTTATAATAATATCTTAAGAATAAATTTATTTGTAAACATGCGCGCGCACACACACACACACACACACACACACACACACACACACACACATTCATTCACACCCCTGGAAGAATAAAAGTATATGTTTATAGTAATTCCCAGATGGAAAGTTGACAAATGATTTTATTCTCTTCTTTTTATCTCTCTTTGTTGTATGTTTTTGTCAGTAAATGTTCTTTATTTCAAAATCAGAGAAATACATTATTTAAATAAATCACAGCCCATCATTAAAACCCATTTTTAAATTATCTCACCTTGATTTCAAAGGCTTTGAAAGTCTCAAAATTTCTCAATCATTTTTCTGCTTCCTTATTACATGAAAACTGTTCCAATCAAGGAAGTCTACCTTCTGACCATTAGGTACTGTGCACATTCTCATCAGCCAAACTTGGGATGCCTTAAGGTCCAGCTCATATTTTATTTCCTCTATGATGCCTTTGAGACCATCATAACCTTTGGAGATTGTTCTCTCTATAGAGTCTCATAGTATTTTCTGTACTATTCATCTCACTTTTGACATAAGATTTCTGGCATAGTTTTTATTTTAGTAATTATATTCCCTAAGTATAAAAGATATGATTAAAGAAACAGTAAAAATATCTGCACCTAGCTCAGAGCTCTACCTACAAAAATTCTTAACAAATTTTGGTATTGCTTTTAATAATGATGACATGTACATGAACTAACAGAATCCATTACTAATGTTTGAACACAACTTCTATTAAACCAAAACAGTATGTGTTTAATCTCAGATAAATAAGTAATATATTGGTTATGTGGAAAAGTAGCATAGGTCATATTAATTGGACAATTGGATCTACAATATCCCATTTTTGCTTCTTTTTGTCCAGATCTGTCCATTGGTCTCCTTCCCTTCCATCTTGACATATAAGTGTTTCCACAGATCTTTCTTTGTGGTACTTTAGCTACCACAGAAGTAAGGGGAGTTAATATCTTGAATGTCAATTATATAATGTGACCTTAATTAAATAATAACTAGGCAGAATAAGTAATGGTCTGCTTTGAAAGTGACTAGTTTAAAGAAAAAAACAAATTATCACAGTCATAAAAATGGAATGGTAAGGCCAAGTAGAATTTTCCAAAACCCTATTGCATAAGGTCATCCACAGGTTAAGGATTTTGAAAATATCTTTGTTTTATTTGACAACATTCCACCATAGTCTAGAAAATGCGTCTGGTATGAATTTCCTATACACGAAATGTTCAAATAATTTATATAGACACTCTCCACTCAAGGAGGTGAAGTATGATGCTCACCCCTTGAGTGCAGGCTGTTTGGTAACTTGCTTTCTAAGAGTAGAGCATAGAAGGAGCAGGGAATAAGTTTACATTGGAGAAAACTGAAAAACACTTATTCAGCCATATGATCAAGGTTAACATCATCAATAATAGCATGTGCCTTTATATGTGTAATAAGAATGGTATTTTACCTCTGTGGTCTTACTCTCCAAAACTCTAACTCAGTCTACCCCGAAGAAAAACAACAGACAAACTCAAACCAAGAGACACTCTACAAAATACCCAATTAATATTCCTCAAAACTGTGAAAGTCATCTAAACAAGGAAAATGTGAGAAACTGCCCCTGTCTAGAGGAGACTAAGGATATCTGGTGACTAAATGCCATATGGTATCTTGATAGAATGCTGGAACTGAAATAGACATTAGGAAAGATTCAATTAAATCTGAACAAAGTATGTACTTTAGTTAACAGCGAGGTACCATGTTGGTTTCTCAATGGTGACAATCAACTATAGTAACATAAGGTGTTAACAGTAGTCGAAATTGGGTGAGGGGCAAATAGGAACTCTTTATGCTGCTTTTGCAATTTTTCTGTAAATCCAAATTTATTATAAAATAGAAAGGTTATTTAAATTTAAAAATGTCTCTTCGACTGTCCATGATAAAATAATATTTACTGCTTATAGGAAATACTGCACATGCACATAAAGTGGAGTGATAAAATAAATAATTTTTGAACTTTAATATATAATATCCTTTAAAGGAAACGTGTGTTGGTTAAAGAAGCAGGCATTCCAGAAAGTTATTCTATCACACTAGCAATATTGTTTTATGTATAATCTTTGGTTTTAAAGAGTTGTAACTGCTACAAATACAGTCGAAAACATGTCTCGATAAATAAGAGGGAAAGGGGATGAATGCCAATAAAACCTTACTATTATTGTAATCTTCTGGAGAATTATGGACTGTTCTATATCCTTTAGATGTCTTAATTCTGCTGTAGCTAAAGCATAACTTACTCCTGTTGTTATTCCTTTCCACAAATAATAATATATACACATTTTATGTGCTTTTCTCATGTGACATGCATAGTTCAAAAATGCAAGTTTACTTCTGCTGAATTGTACACTTTCAGTCATAAAGGTTTAATATTATTTTCCTCTCCACTGTTCCATTACAGTTTCTAGTTTCTTTGAAAAAATAACAATTGATATGCTATCTTACCAATTCTTATTTAATAAGTGTTTTGTGTAACATTTAGATGAAGCTACATCAAATTTATTTCTAATAAAATTTATTTTGAAGCTGGAAGGTAACAGAGTTCACTTGCTACAAATTTTCATTCTTCAAAAGAAGAAACTAGGAAACCTGAGACTAAATACCTAATTGCAAAGCAGGTACTGGAAATCTGACTACTACTGCTCTAATACATTTCTCACAAAGTAGTATTTACAAAAATTAGTTTCCCAATGTTTGGATTTTAATAAGATATTTTAATCTCTAGTTCTCACACTTTCCAACAGAATATGTTAATATTAATGTTTTTGACAAATGGGACAACTATTCTAAAATTGGGCCGTGTCATCTGTGGGTGATAATAGGAAATAAATGTATGCTATCCATAGCAGGATAAAGAGATCCAGCTGGAGTTAGCCCATGATCCCCAGAAGACCCTTCAGCATGGTCTAGAATTCTGAATTACTTCACTGTGTGTGTGTGTGTATCTGTGTGAGTCTGTGTGTGTGTGTGGCACATGTCTAAGATAATTGAAAGAAAATACAGCTCACTAATGTTTTTATTCTATTTAGTTTTGTGCTAGAAACATGCAGATAATATGGCCACTAGTTAAGTTAGTTATTTTTAACTCATTTTTAGACAATAATTTTATATAAGAAATATATATTAATTAAAAACAATATGTATCAATTATATATACTATAAGTAGATAAACTCTTACAAAATATATTTCATAAGCAAGAACTAGAAAGGGAGATTATTACCAAGAAGTCAAATAAATATATTATCATTTGGCAGATTTTATAGATACATATACTTATATCCTTATACTTTCTCATGAGCAGTCTGTTCATTTGTATGTTTGCTTTAGAGGGTCAGGTATATGTATGGTAGCCACCTGAACTTAGTTACCAAAAGCCTCCAAACTCATGGAACCACAGTCATCTCTGAAGAGAGCTTCGGGGCTTATGATCACTTTGTGGATTCCCAGCAGGAATATCAATGTGATTCATTTGACAGAAAAGCAAAGTGCTCCCTCTGAACTTGCCAAGACACAGTGACACAGGGCAGCCAAGCCATGGGAGAAAGATTGGAAAAGAAACTCTCAGAGGTGCTGACTGGCCGCACCCATGTCATTTCTGAGGATATGACTCAAGCATAGCCTATACCGGAGCTCACTGATGGAAACATAGAAAAAAAAACCTTTGGCTGTTAAATATTAACATGAGATAGCATCTAGAACAGGGGAGCATGCCTGTGACCTCTGATGTCTTAATGTCACATCTCAGTGATTTGTAGTACTCCAAAGATAAGGAGGAAGGGCTAAAAATAAGGAAAGGTGGGATTACTACTTTCTTCAAGAAAATTTTCTTCTACAAGAAGAGCAAGTCTACACCATGGTAAACCTGACAGAATAGGAGTTAGAAAATGAAATAGCTTGGGAATAAATGAAATGAGGTATATTTGTAAAATATTTTAGCAATAGGTGTTATATTACAGGTAAAATGCTATTAAGCCTACTTTACGATACAAAATTGTCAAAATCTCTTTAAGGCTATCTCTATAAATTTTAGTATGTAGACCTTGATAGATTCTATAAATTATTATGTTTTTTTCACATGGGCTTTAAGTTTCTTGTTCTAATATAGTTACTTAATTTAAATATTCTCCAGCTGGTTTGAGAGACCCATATATAGGAACTTTTTGTCATACCTTATTGATATACTAGCTTTGACTGTGTTTTTAAAACATGTCAAAATTTAGGAGTGATATTACAACTTTTCTTAATTAGAGTCTCAGAAATTTAGATGATGACTAAAGCTTAGATAAATATCCATATATAGAGTAATACTCAAATTTTACATACTTCTTAAGCATGTCAGTTACAAGAGAAGTTATTAAAATTACCCAAGAAAGCTTCCTCCTAGGAGGAATGTTGTGTTTACACAGGCAACTTTCAACCACTATAATTTATTATAATAATATGTTCACATTCTCAAGTGATTTCATTGAATGGGATCAACTGTTTTGTTTTTGTTTGTTTGTTTGTTTGTTTAAAGAAAAGAAATGATAACTGCTTGCATTGACCAATGACTGAATTGGTTAGTTTCTGTCCATATAACTGAAAAACATTTTATAAGAGCAAATTGTTAACGTGATGAACTGATAGTTTCAAACTGACTTGACTATACTTTTGTAACCTTTTCTTAGTTCTCTGAAAATTATTTTATCCTTTTTACTAACGATAATTCAGGATGGTAGAACTTAAAACAGTATTGTTAATTTATCCTTTCTCTACCCCAGTTTATACTCTATTATAGTTTTACACCCCCGAATACTTTTTTTTAAATGTAGTGAAAAAAAAAAGTAGTAGCAAGGTAGACAAAGACATATAAAATGGTAACTATTATTAGATTCAAAAGTACTCATTGAAATGCTATTAAATTTTTAAACCTGTACTCTCAGTTTCTGTCCTTATCTCAACTTGAATGAGGAAAAAGAAAACTCTAGCTCCTTTGAGTACCACTGCTATAGAATAGATCCACTATTCCCAGCCTAGCTAATCATCAGAACCACCACTGGGAAAACTTTATAAAAGAGAGGTGTTCTGATTGAGTATATTTATTCAGATGACAGAGAAGGTAGGACTGTTTTCCCATTTAGAGCAGGGTGTGGAATGAGTCATCTACCTACACTAAAAGTAGCTATAATAGGACCTCATGAAATTGGAAAGACTGGAGAGTTTACAAGTCCAAAATTTTAGAGTCTTTAGCCTGGAGGAGGATTTTCTGACCTCATGCATGAGGCTTGCATGCTCTGAGCACATTAAGGCCTTACAGTTGGTGGCCACCACAGTAGCCCATAAGTTCACTTACTTTCCAGCTGTCTTTGGCCCCAAACCTGGAGACAGCTGATGAACTGAGAGCAGGAGGAGGATCTTGGCCTTAGTGGTTTTCATAAACATGGTATGATAGTTCTTCTGGTCAGGAAGAAAGAAAAATGGACCATATTATGCCATTATTGTTGAAAATTATGTGAACATATGTATATTTGATAATACATTCACAGGCATCCAGGGCAATTCATTTGCAAGTATTTTATAACCGATGTCACATTGGATTTTCTAGTCAACATCTTTCTTTATGATGGAGGAATAGGTCATTATAATGTTCTGAATGTTTACCTGAAACATATATGCCATGTTAACCATTTATAAGTTTAATAAGATGTTTCTATGACCTATTAGATATTTTTTAATGCTTTGATACCAGAAACATAGGTCGAATATTTGCTTACTACAACTTGGTGAACTAATGGAGCTAGAAATAGAAATAGAAGCTGAAATTTCAGATCATCAGGACTCATCTCTCCAGTTTGAAAGGCAATAAAAAATCAAAGACAGTGTCAGTTTCAGTCATCAAACAATCATATCAGTATATTGGATTAGATTCAAATTCACTGCAGTAAGCATTTACCATACATCGGGTAATTTTATTTCATTTCCAAGTGTCAACACCTTTTAAGTGTTTTAAAATCAGTTTTATAACTGGCTTTGTGAGAACCAGTCACAACACTTGACACTGTTCACTGGGCTAATTATCATGTTGTATTATTAACACAGAGCCGTTTTAAAAGAAATTGACTCATTTTATTCCTCTCCAATACCACAGGATTTCTAAGGTATTGGTTCTGCATAACTGTAAGAAAAATAATAGAATTACCATGATAAATGTTCCGATGTCTAGCCCAGCGACAGTATTTAGTGAATGAGACCTGACGCTAACGCTGCTTTAACTGAAATGCCCTAACCATTTCTCCATGAATTATTCAGTTCACTTCAGCATGTTTCTGTTCGTTGTTTTTTAAAAATGTTTCCTGTCCCTATCTGATGACTCCAAGAGCCAGTGAGATACTTCTGTTTCTAAATAATAGTAGAAACATCTTTACCTTTTCCAGTAATCTATAGATAGCTTCTGATATAATTTGGAAGCCTGAACACATGGCTTGGGAAGAATGACTAATATTGAAATGGTGTCTATTGTCGCAACTCTTTGCATTAGGATGCAGCAAATGGCTGCTATTTATTGTTCACTTTCTATGTGTCAGGCAATGTAATAAATAATTCCAGCTGTTATAATAGCCCAGCAAGGAAAGAATTATTCCTGTTAACCGAGTCATTTGGCCCTACTTGCTCTTGACAAAGGCAGTTTTGATATTTTTTAATCCAGAAAAAAGATTTTCTTTCTCTCTCTTTCTTTTTCTCTCTCTTTTTCTCGTACAGCAAGCCTTTTTGTCTTATCCAGTTGTCTACTTGTTATATATCCTTTTCAAATTCACCAAAGTACTAGTAACTATCTGCTCTAAGAGACAGGAGATGAAGGAGGGCATACAAACCCTTAAATTCTAGAATCCTTTGCCACATTTTTACTTCACAAATGAGATGAAAAATGAGGTCTGTTAGGCAAAGCAGCTTGTTCAGTTGCTTACATAGTTAAAACACTACTATTTTAACAAGAATTTGAATGAGGTGGTTAGATTAGAATTTTTTAATGATTTCCCCCCCACTATGTAACCCTGTCTTATGGTGGTAGAAATTTTATCTCAATCTATGTGTTTTAAAAAACAAATATAGTTGTCTTGTATACAGGATGTATCCTTTATTTAAAGCTCCTATTGCTTCTCAAAAGAAAGTTCGTCTGTCCCTGTTATTTTATCTTTCTTTTTAAGCCAAGTTTTCATCGCCATCTAAACATCTAATTTTCAAGGAAGGCCATAAGTTTTTTTTCTTAGCCAACCTGCCTTCTGAATAACAGATATTGAACACAACTGACTCATCCATTTCTGATAAGAACCTGCATTTTAGACAATTATTATCTCTTGAACAAAAGTGAGCTTTTTGGTTATATGTGTAGTTGCGATAGACTACCACTTGAACTGACTAATCTGAAAAACTTACAGAGAATGGACAAGGAAGTGATGATCACATGATTCTTGAGAAAGCAGATATTAGTGATTGCTCTCTACTTACATGACTAGTTTGAATTATGGGTTTTGATAAGTAAAAATATTAAAATTCATATGGAAATGTTTATTCCTCTCTGAACTGGCTACCCTCAAAAAAGTAAGTTTTGATTGAAGCAGGAGCATACTGTGAAATATAAATTTCTTAAAAGGGATAATGTTCTATGAAAGCAAATTATAATAAGCTATGAGCAGTAGGAAACAGGAAATCAGGAAAGCTACAGCTAGGAGGATTAGCAGAAATTCTAAAGTATGGTCTGTGCTTGGATTCCATTATGTAATAGACACAACCTTATCTTACACATGATTGTGAGCAAGGGTATCTTTTAAGTTAGATATGTGCTTTAATTTTTTTTCAACAATGGAATATAAAAAGCAGTATTATTATTAGAATATCTCATTTGTTTTATTCTAAATTGAAACTTATCTAAGAAAATATTTTTAAACTTGTAACCATTCATGAATTGATAATTAGTATGTAACCATATACTAATATCTGGAAATATTTTCATAACATGTTAGAATTGACCTAAAGTTAGCAGTATTCTCTTGACCTTGGCTTTACAATTGGTTGATCTTTAAAAAAACTCTATGAATTATGGCTCTACCAGAAAAATCAATTCAACAATGCTAGAATCAAATTCTTAGGATAAATTTTGCTCTCCTTCATGTCTGCCCTTGATAATAATTACACGTTACCACAAACTCATTCTCAATGACTTTTGCTCATTTCTAAATCATCAGTGACTGAAAAGCTAATTTATTAAACAAAGTTAGAGTGCAAAATCACTTGGTTTTCTTGGGAAGTCAAGTGATAAGAGATGATAAAAGCTGCTGGATCTAAGTCTGCTGAGAATTTGCAAAGTTACCTTGGAAATAAGAGCAAATTTGAATATTAAAAAGTGGAGATAACTCCTACTTAGAGAAAGTGCCTGAGACTATTCAATACTAGTAGTTTCTTCCTGGTTCTGAAATGTACTTTAGAGATCTTAAGATATTTATATAAACTCCTTCCCTTTTTCCCTCTCATATAAATCCAATCAAATACTGCCATAGGTGGAAACTAAATATTTAGATTCTAATCCTAGGCATGTCTCTGAAAGGAAAACTGTCTTGCAAAAGTAATTTGATTCATGCTGTCATTATGTGCAGAAATTACTTCTACTTCTCACCCATCAGTCTTGGCATTTCTATGTGCATACCACTGCAGTAGTTAGGGACTGAGAATGAGACAGTGTAATTGAACAACAAGTCAGATATTCATCTTTGTAATCTACCCTCAATTGATGTAGAATTATTTGAACATTTGAGTATTAAACTCTATTTTATAGGTGTTACACAAATAACAGAAAGGGGATTTAAATACCTGGAGATTTTTATTATGTAAATTACATAAATAAAACTTCCTTTCCTGATTCTGCAAAGCTTTACTCTTTCAGTAAAACTAGCTTCCAAGTTAGCAGTAAAAGTTCTTAAGTAGAAAGAGTCAGAAAGTATTCCTATGATAACTTAGACTTATAAACAGGAATCTCTTTGTTTTATTTTTTTTTCTTATTGATCAAAGTTTCAGACATAAGTTGTATAGAGTCTCTTTGCACTTCTAACTTGGAGATTACAGGTCAACCAGCTAGGATTGATATACTATGAAATGAAATTTAGGGTTTAGCAAGCACGTCTTTGAGTAAGAAATAGAAGTTATTGGTATTAAAGCAGATTTTAAAAATACTCAGGAAAAAGAGTGTTAGTCTTAAAATAAATGAAGAATATGTTCTATCCTCTCTTTCAGCAATTGTTGTTACCGCCCCCAATCAAATTTGAAATAAATCTTCCTTAGACTAGCAAGTTCTTAGAACTCAAAAGTCATTGATTTCAGAATCTAGGATTAGCTTCTTGACTCTAAGCTGACCATATACCAAGAAATATGCTTAATCAAGGGGGAAAAAACTCATAATGTACAATGAGAGATCTCTTAAGAAATTTTAATAAAAAAACATGCAAAACTAAAATATAAAATATTTTATATAATAACATAACTTATTATGATACATATAAATGTTTAATTTTCTTTCCCAAATTTTAAAAATGATGAATATCAAATGTCAATCATCTGGCTTCTATCTTCCTGCCAACAGGACCCAAAATTCAGGAAGGCTATGAGCTCTATTTTGAAAATAAAATTTATTAGTGTGTCTCAATACTTGCTTATTGAGCACAGTTCTAGCCTTATCAGTATAACAGTATATATGGGTTGGGAAGGAGGAGAGAGAATAGGGACATCCCTCTTTCTTTGAATTTCAGAGAAGGGATCTACTTAGCAATGAGAGAGTAATCACACTATATGCAATTTCAAAGTGATTTACTTCGATTATTTTACATGGACCTCTTAATAACCCTATGAATTAAGAGATGGAAAGTTTTACCTATTTTCCCCAAATCACATGACTACTAAGTCATGGATGCGAAAGCCACCAGGTTTTTCTGACTGTAAGTTCAGATCCTTTTTTTTTTATTCTTCTGCCTCCTGGAAAACATTTCTTCCCACAAGTCCTCCCTGACAGTATCCAAACTGTGAAGTGGACAATGAGTTGATAAACTCTTGGATGAGAAATAGTTCATTGAATATTCAAAAGATAATTGTCTATATGGAATTGTCTACATTCAATAAACAATACAGATTTTAGTTACATTCAGCAGATAAAAGAAATTATCCATTTTATACCTAAGTATCTGGTATGATATATATTGAATACTATCTACAATGTAATCTTCAATACAAATATGTATTTAAAAATTGTTTATCTTTAATGTGGATTTTCAGTCAATATAAAATAATATCCATATTTTTTCACTTTTATCCTCTATCTAATTCTTCCTATGAAATCTATATTCTGTTACCAAAATCAGAAATGATAAAAATCATCTTATAACCAACATTCTTTAGTGATTATAAACTATAAATACTGGAACTAATCAAAATAATTAATTGAAAATAAAGTATATAATATACAAGGAGTTACAAGAAATCCATCTGAATGCTTGACAGTTACTTATATTTAAGTCTGCATCCTGTTCAATTAAAATGAGCCTTAACAGTTCAAAGATAGAGAGAAAAATTATGATTTAATCAAATTTAACCAGCCTCGGAGTTACCTGGCCAAAACCCCTGGGTTTGCATCATGAACTTCCATAAGACCTTGGTGACTGAAATCTACTCTAATGCTATCTGAACAACTTCTGCCTCTAATTTCACTTTCTAGGAAAATTGGGTTTTTGTGGGTCATTTTGTTCCTTAGCCTCCATTTTCTTTTCAGTTCTTGCTGCAGAAGACTCTATACTTGCCCTATGGCTCTGGCAAAATGACAAGCAGGGACTAGGGGATATACTTGTTGCAGTCCCATAGAAGCTATTAGAACTCTCAGTTGTCTCAGCTCTTTCTTTCTTTGTTGCTATTAAAGAGTCCAGTACATCTAAGGGTGATATGGATTTCAAAGTCAGCCCAAGGATGTGAATGAATTATTCACTCATCTTAAAAAGTATTTTACTTAAAATAACTCTAGGCAACTAAAAATTCTGCTGTTCCTTTATGTTTAATTTTAAGTGCAAAAAAAAGACTAATAGGTGCTTCCTGAACGTTCTTTATATTGTCAGTGGTATAGAATGTCACCGCATGATTGATGCTACATTAATACTGACTTGAGACGAGTAATATATTAAGAATGTGAGACAGTCAGCTTGGTTCACCTTTATGTGTCTTAGGGATTTTTAGATACAGCCTTTTCCAGAATGGAGAGAAGCAGAAGTGTTTCAGAGAGAGCTCTGGCCTCAGACTCTGTCACAAACAAGTTATATGACAGTGACCAGAGACCTAAGCTCTTAGGGACTCAGTTTCCACATGTCTATATTGAAACAGCTGTTCCGACTATGTGACATTGAAGGTGCTTTCCAGTTCCCTCAGTTCTATAAAGAAAAAATGTTTCTCTAATGAGCAACAGGGTGTTCTAGAGAACTGCACCGAAGTGGGTGGTGGGATTTTCCGCATAGCATGTGTTTACCTAGGTAATTAAAACCCACCTTAGGAACCACAGGAGGAGTTTGGAGACTCACTCAAAAGAGCCGAGCTCTCACTTATGTGGACGTCTGCCTTATTTGTGACTTTTACTGTCTGCTTTATTTTATGTCAGAATGAAATGACCCAAATCAATTTTGGGTAGCGGAGAAGGAATCGAGGGAGGAGATAGATAATCTTATTTCTGACCAGATGAACTAATTAAAAGTACTGCTGAAACCATAGCCTTTTTCTTCCTCTATAACTAGGGAGGAGAGCAGGATTTTCCTTAGTTTAAAACGGTGTTATCAGTTTCTATGTGGGGGCGGGGTGGGGGGGAGTTAGGAGAATCTGAAAGCCCTGCCTCCCCCACAATGGCTTCCTGTCCAGCCTGCCTTTCTTCTTTTGTCTAGTTAATATTTCCCAAAGACTGATTTTTTCTAAATCAAACAAGGGAAGTTTTACCTCCATAAAGCTCTAAGTGGGAAAGGAAAGTTCTACAACAATGCTTTACCATTACATGCTCATTAGATATTTGTTGGATGAATTAATTAAAAAGAAATGAAAGAATTGAGGGCTCTTATGGCTTTCCCTCAGGAAGTGTGAAGCTCTTTTTACCAGAATCTGGTGAAGGTGAACTGCTACAAAAGTTATGTTTCAATGAGTCGGGGGAAAGAAAAGGGGACTGTTACCAGGGACAACTTCCATGGCTCTGTGTTGCTGATGAAGACTGCAGAAAGGGCTGGACCAGAAAGGCTGTCAGATGAAGTGCTGAGCACCAGGCAGGAGGAAAAGCAAGGGACACATCTTGAAGGAGTGAACAAACATGGGGAAAGGAAGCATCTAGCTCATTGACTCTATGGCAACATTTTTTCAATGACCATTGGATGTAGCATTTAGATGCCGTCCTTTTACTAGACTTAGGATTCAAAAGAGACACTCAGTTAGAGGAATTAAATTTTAACAAGGTTGGTATCTCAAGGAAAACTGACCCCACATCCATTAAGATGTCAAAAGCCAGGGAAACAAGAGCTGATCCTCTTTAAATGAAAGCAAAAACAGCACATTAGCTTTAGACATGGAAATTCCAAAGGGAAGGCACATTCAAACTATATTATAATTGAGCAATGTTGCAATTTAGAAAGTGTGTCATTTTAAAGGGTACCTCGATCCTGATAACTGATGTAATAAAACGTCCCCTTCTATTCTATAGATCAGTGATCATTTATAGAAATTAACCATTTTCTATTGAGGACATGTGAACTGTGTGGAAAAGTTAAATGAGAAGAGAAAGTAGGAGAAAGCCGAGATGGAGAGTCATTTTCTCTAAGCATAATAGCAAACACCTGCTGAGGCTTCAGTCTTTGCACACTTGGTGTTTGCGTGTTGATTAACACCGTTGTAGTGTATCTGTTATTACTTAACTGACATGTTGCTGCAAATTATAGCTGAGGCACTATAGTGGGTTACAGATACAAATAACATTTAAAATAATTTCTTTCTTTTATACCTAGAGGGATTGTGAACTCAGCAGCAGGTTTTCCCTTTACTCTAAAAGCATCCATCCTGCTAACAGAGTAAAATAGTTGTTTTTTGGTTCATGCTGAGTTTTAAACATAATGTGTTATAAGGTGTTTTTCTCTCACCGATTAGCTCCCATTATCATTAATGGGAGATGCCTGAACAAAGATTCCATGAAGTAGTGAAAAATATCATCTTCTCAGGATGCTTTTTTGGGGAAATGCTTTCTTTCAGAAAGAATTCTTTTCTTAACCTCATCTATCTTAAGTGTCACATCATTTGTTGTACTGTCGGGTTTTTTTTTTTTCCCATAGTATTGGCAAAACGAAATAGAGATAGCCATATCAAAAACGATCATAATAAAATGCATAAAGATAATAAAGGATAGTGGGGAAGAACAGATCAAAACATGGATAATTTAGCAGTCTCCCCTGAGTGCAGAGCCAATCTCACACATAGCTGGAGTCAGAAGCTGCCTTCGCAGAGGGATTTTAGGTTTGCATAGCACCCATAACCAGCTTTCTCTGGTTCTGCTTGTTCTATTGCCTTCTGAGGTTGGTATTAAAAATTGAATTAATTTTTCTTCTTTTTTAAAGTTTAAATACCCACAAAAGTGAAGTATATTATCAAGATGGTTTAGTGAGGCATGCAGTGAATAGGATCTTTTTTCCCACTTTACAAATGGAAAAAGATGAGGTCATATGAGATTCAATGACATGTCAGAAATTCACCAGCGAATATTGTCTCTTACCCCAGCAATCAGCATAAAATGGTTAGAGTTATACCCTTCGCTCCATTCATATTTTGTTTAAAAGAGGGAGATCCACAAGACATGGTCAAACTGAAGATACAGAATTAGTCATATTCATCTAGTCAGATCTCACTGTGGTGTGTGGTCAGATCTCTGATGTAGCTACAGATTTTCCCAATGCTACTTGTACTTAATCTTTTATGTTAAGAAACAGGAAATGGTTTTGCAACCAAGCACTTTGTAGTCAACCACAGGAAGCTATTGCTGTTTGTATTCACACATGTTCTTCAAGGTCTCCAGGAAGCTATTTTATGATAAAAACACATCTTCATAACTCCCTGCCTCTAAAGTAAGAACAGTTTTCCTTTATGTTTGTAGAATCATCCTATCAGTTTGAAAGAGAACAAATGCTTAAGAAAGAGGCAAGAGTAATAAGTTACTCTCATATGGACTTTCCCAGTCAAATAAACACATGAATGGAGTTGGAAAAGCAACCTTGAAATAGCTCTTCTCAAATGGAAATACCTCATTTTAAAAGATTAAATCAAGGTGTTACAATCAGCACTGGACCAGCTCTGAGAAGAGTATTGTGTTATGTTAGAAGCTCACAAGGAAAGAGGAATAAAGATTAAAGAGAATTTGCAATTATTTATTGCAGAGAATTGAAGATGAACAATCAACATTCAAGTACAATAAAAAGCTCATAAATTTCTTTTTCTATTTATTCAAGATTTTTAATAAAGTTTCAGGATTCTAATAAATTCCCTCTTTATACTGTTTTCATGAAAGAGATTCTAGAAAAGAAAGGGAAAACTTTAAATATTTAAACAATTGAAGAAAAATTGATTTTTGCTATCTGTAAGCATATCAAAACGTTGTACTGAAATAAAGTACTACAAAATTATAAAGCATTTCTATCTATTAAAAGCATAATTCATAAGAATTTCTAATAATGAAATACTCAAAAGCATATGGCTACATCTCTCCCGTTTCTTTTATTTGTTCATATATATTTGTCCATTTGTTGATCAATACTTATTGTGTACCTTCCTTGTGCCAATCACTGTACTAGGTTTTGGAGAAATAAAGTTGAATCGTGCAAGGTGTGTAGAGAACACCAGAAATTGCATTTTTGTCTGGTGATAACATCATATCTGTGAGTCAAGGTTTTTCATGGACTAGAACTCAACAAATTTTCTCAGGGCACAGGAAGACATGCTATTCCATTTGTTTCCTTGTAAGTTAGCTTTCACACTTTAAAAATTTGCCACAAAATGCTATCGTAAAAGCCACATGATTTCTTATTAGCTAAACCATGAGAGTTCTAAATTTTTTAAAGGTACTAGTTTCTTCCTATCAAACTGTGTCTACTCTAAAAAGGATAGCAGTATATGATTGCCTTAGCCTATAATCAATATTCAGTCATTCATTCATCTAATATTCACTGAATATTTATTATGTACCAGGCACTTGCTGTGCTCAGATATTGAAGAATTGAAGGTGGATGAGATAAAAACCTTGCCCTCAAGTAGCCCCTAGAGTGATAGCACTTCCTGAGGATATCAGATAACCAAAGACAGAATGCTAGTACTTGTTGCAATGCATTTCTCTTCTACCTTCATCAGGGGTTATAACAGCCCAGTTTGATACGGGACACAGAAACAAATGGTAAATAGACTCTAAGAAAATAAACTTCAGTAAATGGCTACCCTCAAAGGAAATAAAAGTTTCTTGCAAGGATATGCAAATCTTAGAATGGAATGTTTTCTTATAATCCCATGTTTGTGAATTATAGTGAAAGCCAAGTATGTTAATTTGTGGTGAACATACAATGCAAGATATACATGATATATTATGGAACTGTCCACATAAAACATATGTTATTAACCAATGTCACTCCAATAAACTTAATTTAAAAATTATAATTCATATTCAAAGAAAAAATATTTTTTCAATTATACTGCACCAAAAGAATCCACAAAAGCTATTTTGTGATGGAGTAACTAATTATGAAAGAAGATTTCTAAAATTCATACTTTTTACAAGTTCATACTACCTATTCCTACCATTTATCACTCCTTTGAACATCTTTGTCTGTAATTTTTGTCTTTAAGCACTATTTTGTTTTTATAGCTAGATAGTGGGTCCCTTGACTTTGTGGCTCCCACATCTATTATGATACAGTCTGTACACTGGGTATTCAATATGCTATTTCTGCTGCCACAGCTGCTGATGAGGTTGATAAATCATCATCTCAATCCATCTCTAAATAGAGAAACAGCCTGCATCTTTTGGGGATGATTTTAGGCCATCCTGAGAGCACAAAGATTAGATCACTCAGCAAAGGAAAATGATTCTCATAGTATTTACTGACTGAAGTGAGATTTTAAAGAGATGGGCTCGAATTAAGTACAGAAGAAAGGTTGTTCCAGCATCTTACACTCCAGGCACATGACTCACAGACTGATGTGAGCTGGGGTTTCCATAGTGGGCATTGCTAATTTTCCTTCTCTACCTCAAGAAAAAGTTTATTATGCAGATTCCTTAGGCAAAAGCTGGAGGTCTTCTAGGATCATCTCATCCTGTGAGCTTTTGGCCTTGATAAGCGGCTCACATTCTCATGGGCCTTTAAGTTTAATATACTTCACATGGGAATTACTAAGGTTTTGTTATTACTCCCAGCAGGGTTAGCCTACTTTCCTGCTGAGCTGGAAAAGAATGCAAAGATCAGTTTTGGCCTCAGGTACACACCAAATATAAATAGTAGCTTAGAACCAAAGAGTCAGTCACTCACATAGCAGTTCAGAGAATTAACTCAATTAAATCTTTAGAGTAAATACAATATGGCATTCCTGCTACTCCTGGCCAGTTTAAACATCATCTCAACAGTTAGAGCCATGGTTCTCAAACATTACCCGGAAGGATTATTAAACACCGATTGCCGGCATCTATCTCAGAGTTTTTGGTTTAGTAATTTTAGGGTGACCCCAAGGATTTACATTTCCAACATTTCTAGGTGATGCTGGTGCTTGCAGTCTTGGGACAACACATTCAGAACCCCTGGATTGGAAAAGGTCTTCTGGATCTTTGGAGTTGGCCAGAATGAAATAGCTCACTACTCTTTCTTACATCACAGGCTCCACCTTTCCTTTGTTACAGTTTCTTGACTATCTCAGTTTCTCACCTCCTTGTTCCATCCATTCATTTACATACTCAAAGACAATAGATGTAAGAATGAAATATTGAGAATCTACAAAGTCCTAATTGATTCCACATTTAGCTGTATGGTACTCTACTTGCACTATATTCTGAATGTAAGTTTAAGTATGCGCTAGGGAGCAACATTGCTGTCCACCTACCCAGAGATCTGCATGTCCTTGATCTTCTGAGTCCCTCACAAGGACAATGATGCCACACATTCCCGGTATCTGCTGACCCCTAGTGGTTTGTGATTCCATCCCTTATTCCTATAGTGATTTTTACAAACTGTGGTCTAGGGGAGGATTTTGGTTTGGGGTGACAGTAATAGTGAATAATTCACAATATTGACCATCATTTTCTATTTTGAGGAAAAATATAGACAAATTATTTTTTTTCTGCTTTGTGTTTTCTTAGTAGAAAGTAATAATGCTTAGCAAAGTCTTCTCCATGAAAATCAAATTTGTCAGATCTACTTCTTGCAAATTCAAGACACTGAACTCTACAAGATCCTCCTGTTCAAGATTTAATTTAATAAAACTTTAGAGATTAAAATTTGGTGTGGTTCCAAAGAAATGTAATTTAAAAACATTTAAATAGGCGTACAATGTATATCAAATGTGAAGATAATGACAGTTATTTCAGGGAACATTTAAGTCAGATAAAGTTTCCAATTCAGATGCTCAATATCTGTGAATACAAACGTATCTGCCATAAATTTGCTGGCTTTAGCACAGTACAGAGTTGTTAAATAGTATACTAATAAACAAAATTCAGAGATATTTTTCACTATGGAAAAAATTCAAAGAGGATAGCTTAAAATGCATTAAAATATTATATTGTTTGTATTAATGAATCATAATTTAAAATTATCAAATGAGGGGGATTTTAAAACTGAGAACAATATTAGACATTATAGGCACTTCAGCCATTTTTTCATGAAAGGCAAGCTTAAATTGACACATGAGGTACCGTTGAATACTAATTATTTATATAAACTCTTTTGTAACATTATCAAAGAGATTTATATTAAGCAAAATATAGCAACCAAAAAAAAAAAAAGCTTCCAATACTATTTGTTGTTGTCTCATCCCTCCGTACCTCTAAAGAGAGTAGAAAGAACACTAAAATGAGTAACTTCTCTGGTGGGCTAGAGAAAAAAGCTTCTTCACAGAGAATAATCTTTAAATCAACTGCTGGCCTGACTGCCTTGGAGTACACAAACGGAGAGCCTCCAGTTTCAACCAGATCAGGTGACTCAGCTATTCTGCAGAACCCAGGGAGGCCTCTCCTCAAGGAGCACACAAGAAGTCTGCTCAGGCAGAGAGAAAGGTCCGGGAGTGTGGACACTGTTTCAGCATCTAAGGCTCTACCTTTAGAATAGACAGATCACTAGCCAGTAATCTGCTGGGTGTTCTGTTTTGTTTAGTTTTGTGTTGTTTTGTTTTGTTTTATCACTATTTCAAAGCTTTTTCTGGAAGGTTCTCATCAGATGTGTGGCTACTGTTTTATTCACTATGACTTTATTGAGATGCAGAATGAGGACTTGCTACTAAAACACAGATTTGGAAGAGAAGATTTATTATACATGTGCATAGACAGTATTACCTGAAAAAAAAAATGTGCTGGCAAACAACCTAGACTTGCAATATTAGTAAAACAGATTGACCTGGATAATAGACATGAAATATAAATCACTCTAAGAAATTTGTGACATATTAATATCACAGAGATCAGAGTTACCTTGGGTAGAGATCTGTCTATTACTTTCATCCCAGTTGGAGATTATTCAGTGTTATGCACTGACATTTTACAAGTATTACCGTGCATATTGTTAAATCAGCAACTGTATTAATCTATTAAAGTTTCCAAATCTTCAAGTTTGTAATCCATGATTTTATTTCTGAATCCTGCAGGCTGGCTGCTAGTGTTTCATTTTTCCTACGTATGACAACATATTGCTTGCTCCTTTCAATGTGAAATGCTTCCCAAAATATTTTGTGTCATTTTTAACATATATATGTATAGATAGATAGATAGATAGATAGATAGATAGATAGATAGATAGATAGATAAATGGGTATCTTTTAAATCATATATAAAATTAAGATATTCAACTTTTTATTTAAGTAATATCTCAGATTCTCTTCCATGCTTTTAATCATGCTGTTGGCCTCACTTGAAATATCCCATTTTCCTCTTTCAGTACAAAGTCCCTTTTCTCTAAGGAGTGTTGCCTAACCCCTTCAATGTCTGCATTTTTGCTATTGTGACATTTTGTTGTTGATGACTACTAACCTATTCACTAAACTAATAACATACAGCTTTCTTACAAAAGTACATCCATATTTTAATTAATTTGCTTATCCCTCCACCTATAACCTAAGCTATATTTCAGCTAACAATTATTAACACTTAATAAGTGTTCAGTAAAAATCTTTTACATTAAATTTTATAATTTATGCCTCATTCATGTCTAATCCTAGTTTATGTGGCAGTTGTAGAGAATGCTCAATTAAAAGAGAATAATTCTTGTTTTGTGGTTTTCGGGTACTAAACTCTGAATATATATAAGATTTGAAAATTCGCAATTGCTATAATTGGCTAACATCTCATGACTTGGCTGATAAAATTAACAATATAAGCCTTTAAAATTTTTACTAAGTTTTCTCCCCTTGATACCTTTATTATTAATATTTTTCATAGCTCTACAAAATATTCAGAGACCTTTAGAAAATTATCTATAGATTTTCATGACACGTTTAATTATGTTTTCATATAATTTGGAACTCAACAAATGGTACACCTCTAAAACATTATGATTTGATTTTTATAAAGTAAGATTTCATTCCAGGCTTACATAATAAAAATAACTAGAAAACTGTGCAAGCAAGAGATTATAAATGGCCCTGATGAATCATAAAAGGAGAGGTGTTGCAATCATAGGTACTGGGATAACAAATTTGGAGAACAATCATCACACCCTTAAATTATAGCATACTTAGTGACATTAACAGCTCTGAAAACTTATTCTTTCTAAACACAGACACATCCTCACCCTAACTCTTCACCCCCAGAAATGAAGGGGACATTAACACCTTATTTTCAGCTCAGGTTTAAATTAATGTCATCTATCTGTGCATAACTTTGGGATTCTAGGAAGAACTAAATGGGATGTCTCGGATATATCTGAACAACTAATTAGCTACTCTGTTTCTTATAATATCTTCACTTGAATGATTCTTTCATTGAAAATAATGGTGTATGTCCTATGGTGAAACAGATTGAGTCAGCTGTTCCCTGAGCTTTTCAAGTGATGAGCTGATGCACTTGTTCTTTATTTGCAGTATAATTGGGGCTTAAATTCCTATTTTTTTTTATAATGCCTGTTTCCTCAAAATATCTACTCCCTTTGTCTATGTAGATTAAACATACTCTGGTGAGAAGCAAATGCAAATATCTCGGAAATCATTATATCCAGAAGGGCACAATAGTATAAAAGGAGGTAGGTAGTTCAAAACATCATTCCAAGACCATCTGCTTTTGAAATTATCTAAATAAATAAATGATTGATAAAGGATATAGCCAGAGTTCACAGAGTAAACCTTTTCTTTTTGCATTACTGACATGTAAACCTAAATACTGATTTTTAAAAAAAAGCAAATGTTAATAAGTCTCTCAGTTGAGTCACCTTTTAAGAGCATATGATTAGCTCTAAGTTCAAAACTTTATTCTTTGATGAAATGATAGTCATAATCCTACCATTAGCAAAATTATATGTTTTTTTAACATTTTAAAATTCATGGTAACCATACTACTAGCTATCATTTTATTGTTTTGTATATAGTTGTAGCAACATTTTCTAAATGAAAAAAATTAAGTGAATGATCTAATAGGAACAAACAAGCATACTTAAGAGAAAGTGGGACAGAATGTTTGAAACCGAGACTCCATTGAACAATTATTGCTGTGAGATAGCTTGTGCTTTGGCACATGCCATGCAATCTAGTCTACAATACACTGATCTGTCGTACACTAGCATTTGGCTTCAGCTAATTGTGATTTTTTGAGAACTCAATATGTTAATCTTCCACAACAAAATATGTGTTTGTGAATTAATTTTCTAATGATACCCATGAGTAGGTTAATCAAGGCCTTAATAAATAGTAATTCTGATCTCCGAAGGATGTATTGTGAAAATCCAGTCCTTTGGAGTACAAGTTCTCAGATGAAGGATAACATTAACGTAAAATAAATGATTTAATGTTGCATTCAAAACAACTTTCTGTGGTCTGATAGAACTAAAATGACTTTCCTATTTCTCTACTGAAATCATAATGTGATTGTCTTTGACAAAATAATAATTTAAGCACACAGTGCATGTGGGCCAAAGTTGTTGGGTCATTCTCAGTTAAAATTTAGCATTAATACAGCTGACTCATAAATAATTCAATATTGATATAAGCACTGTAAAGGAAAATCTTTTCTCCCTGGTCTCAGAAATCATTTTTGCAGTCCATTTTTTATTATACAAAAAGCTTGCCATAAATTAGTTAGCAGAAGAAATTTTAGGTATTCAGTAGTTTTAAAAGACTACATTTAAAAGACTTTCTACTTGAGGTGGAATGATGAATCAAATTTGATTTAAAACATTATGTCTTTTTTAAAACCTTCAATCAAGTAATCAAGGGAAAAAGTAACAATAAAATATTGGAACTAGTAATTTTTAAAAGCCAATATCTTCTTAAATGACAGGGATTCATTTTCTATAGAGCCCTTTCTGGGCTCTAGGTTAAAACTTTAATGTGTAACCAGCTTAAGCTAAAACCTTTCATACTTTTTTGAAGTTTGGTCTTTGAAAGAGATGCAAATGAATGCTAAGACAGGGGAAATTTTGCAGATTTAAATTTAAAAAGCTGTCCTTTAGAAAATCCTGTCTACCAGCCTCTCATTGAACTAAGCAACAAACTGAGAAATCAAGGTCATTAGTTTAATAAACTCCTGACTGAAATTTTTTACAAGATGTGTTTCTCTCAGTGTTTCATATATCAAGCATTGAATAATTGCTCAAATCTATTGAAATCATAAATGTTAAAGGATTGTTGTGATAATTCTAGTTTCATTTACTTATTTCACTTTATTTTATTTCATTTAAGAAAAGTAATACTTCATTCAAACCCATCAGAGAAATGGGCAGTTTGGGTCTGTTAACAAAGCATCGTGGTTTAAAGCATAGGCCAGTAATTGTATATTAGAGTTTACACTTCTACATACAAATTAACTGATTAGATTACAAGTTTTCAATGTTTAAGCTTATAAGCTTCGCTGTAAAAGCAGTGCCTTTGTGACATTTTAACTTTAGCATTCTCTTCCTTCTTCCTCACCCTCTCCTTCAATAGAATCCACATCAACCTCTTCATAATCTTTCTCAAAGGCAACCATGTCCTCATAGGCCTCAGAAAACTCCTTCCTCCATGTTCTCCCCTATGTACCAGTGAATGAAGGCACGCTTGGCACACATCAGGTCAAACTTGTGGGCCAGACAAGCAACAGCTGTAGTGTACTCAGCACGCACACAGCTCGCTGTACTTTTGCTGGGTCTCCACCAGACACCACAGTGAGAGGCTGGTAATGAATGCAAACTTTGAAGCCAGTGGGGCACCAGTGCACAAACTGGATACTGCATTTGGTCTTGATGGTGGCAATGGCAGTATTGACATCGTTGGGAACCACGTAACCTATGGTACAACAGGCAGCGAGCCATGTATTTACTGTGGCGAGGGTGACATTTCACCATTGGGTTGGCTGGCTCAAAGCATGCACTGGTGATCTCTGCACAGAAAACTGTTCATGGTAGGCTTTCACAGCAGAGATGACAGAGGTGTATGTAGCCCGAGGGAAGTGGATGTGAGGATGGGGCACCAGGTTGGTCTCAAATTCTGTCAGATCAACATTCAGGGCTCCGTCACATCTCAGGAAAGCAGTGAGGGAGGATACAATTTAACCTGTTGATCTATTCAGGTTAGTATATTTAGGGTGCTCAATATTGAGGTTTCTATGATGGATGTCATAGATGCCAGTGCAAACTTCATCAATGGCCATGGGTTTCAGGTCTGCAAACACTGCTATGGGTATATCCTTGCCAGCGCCTTCACTGAAGAATGTGTTGAAGGAGTCATCACACACACACACACACACACACACACACACACACACACACACACTCACCATGGTCTTGCTGTCACTCGGCATCTGGCTTTCGGGCCAGATGCCATGTTCAAGGCAGTAGAGCTCCCAGCAGGCATGACCAGTCTGAACATCAACTCGGCCATTGCGAGTGAAGATGCACTCATGCATGGTTGCTGTTTTGCAGCTACCAAGCTGATGGCTGAGAAGAGAAGAGGTAGTTGCTTCTTACAGCGCCACCTTTAGGTAGTCGATATAAGAGAACCTCCTCACTTACTAATTTTAGAGAAGAAAATGGAACTCAGAGAAGCCATATGTGACTTCACTGATTCTACAAAAATGGCAGACAGCAAAATGTTCAATTGTTACACTAAATGTTGATTCACCTGTAAGTCAGCCATTAGTACTGTTATGTCATAGCAGCTTTACAAACGGCAAGACTGTAAATACACCAATATGTTTGTGTCTGAATCATCAATCTTTCTAAGTCATTACCTTAAGAGAATATAGAAATATTCCAAAGATTGCAAAAAAAAGAGTTTTGAAGTCCATTTTCACAACCAAATTTTGCAATATTTACACATTAATTTAGTTATTACTTAACAGTGACTGTGAGCCTACTATGAGTTGGGCACTGCAAATAAACAGATAAATGCCACTATGTCCTTGTTGTCAAGGATGGCAGTAAAGGTGAAGATGAATGAAAGGACAAGTAAGTAGGAGACACAATTAATTAAATCAAAAGATTGGATTCAAGGCATGCAAGAGAAAGGGGAGAGAGTAAAGATTAATGACAATTTACATATAGTTTCCAAGTGTGTATGAAAACTACTCCTCAAACCATCACTATGAAATATAACTATTCTCATTTTTATTTTACAGATGAAGAAACTGAAACCCAGAAAAGTTGAAGTACTTTCCCAAAGCCACAGGGTATGAGCCCGTGTAGTTCAACTATAGTTCTGATGGCTTGAGTGCCTAAGCAAATAGAAATATTTCTAAAGTAAATCAGGTGTGAAGAAGTGCAAATAAGTTTATGAAGAAGGGAGAAAGATGGGCAATTTCTGTATTTGGACAGACTTGGGGATCTGTTAAGGCGTCAAGCGTTTTTCCACATTGGTCAGAGTTGCAGACACCTCTTTGGAAGCTTCAGCACAAAGGTAGCAGTTGAAAATATGGGGGTAGCCAAGTTTGCTCAGAGAGAGTATACTGAGTGACAAGCAAGGTTCTCTGAAGTGCAAACACCCACATTTAGGGAAATAGAGCAGAAAATAAACCAGCAAAATTGATTGAGGTGAAAAAGTCAGAAAGAAAACATGAGAACTTGGTAAAGGATGATGATGGCATGTTTCACAGTGTCAGCTTTAAAAAAAAGTCAAGGAATTGAAGGACAAAAGTGATTCCACAGCAACTGATAACAAGGAGGTTATTCAAGTGGCAAAGTAAAAAGCCATTGTATGGTATGTTGAACCATGAATTTGAGGTGGCCATGAATTAGTGATGGATGGATTCCTTGTTGAAGAAACTTTATTGTCAAGTAGAGACATAGTCCAGGTTGGGGGAAACAGAAAGGTGTTTTCTTGGATATCATACCCTAATTTTTATGTAAAAAGAGGCTTAATTACATCTCTCATTTTTAAATGACAGGCTCTTAATTGCATCAAAATAAAATAATATCTTAAAGAATCATTTCTGCCCTCATTTGAGACATTAAAAAATATGTAAGAAACTCTTTAATTCCATAAGATAAAAACTCAGATATATTTTAGTAAATGTATATAACACCAGGCACTGCACTTGACTCTAAAGATCAGTAAGGAGCAAATGTGGACACAATTAGAAATGATTTTCTGAAAAAAAAAGTAAATATGTCAAGTTAATAACAGATAATGAAAGATACTACATGCCATTAATAGATTCTATGAGATAAAGTGTCTTTGTGAAAAGTAGTAGGAAGCTATAATTATGTTCAGGAAAAACCTTCAGCCTATCTGCAATACAAACAAATTTGAATCTGAAATGTCAGGTAATATTAAGTTTTTATGTTCATGGTTTATCTTAGATCCTGATCAAGCCATTTATTGTTTATCATAATTAGAGGTTCTAATGTTACAAGTGTTGCAAGCGTTTCTTCTAAAATAGAATCCTAGCGTATCTGGTAGAGGAGAGCTCAATATAATTATTTTCCCTGGTAATGAAAGAATCTATTACAGCATTCTTTTTTATAAGGAAATGCTGTCTCTTGAAGTTGAAAATTTTGTAATATGTAATGTTATAAAGAAAAAAAATAAAAGGAGTGCCTCTTTAGGTCTGTGAGCTCTGTCCAGAGCTGGTTGAAGAATGTAATAACGTGTTACAGGCAGATTACCCTTAGAAATATAACTGAACTCTCCCCCATTTCCACCTTTAGGAGGAATAGGTATGCACGTAGTTGTATTATTATTCAAAAATAATTCAGAAGAAAAATATTGAAGTAGTGAAGGACTTTTCTCTTACCATTAAAGCCTTTCTTCCTATATTTCCTGTCTCAGATCATACCACTCTTCACTTATGTTAATCCTATCTATCATCTGTAGCTCCACTATCTCTTCCTAGACTTCATTTTTTAAGTCTTGCAGCTGGTCATACTGCCTGCAATTCTATTCCTTCTCAATCTGTTTTTCACACCATTAGGGATCATTTTAAAATGTAAATGAGATAATAGTCAATGTCTTGTGATCACCAACAGATTGAAGTCCAAGTAACTGAACATGCTGCAGAAAGTCCTTAATGATCTGATTTGAGTTTTCCTCCATTTCTATACACAGGCCAAACTGAACTTCCTGCAGTGTTTCAAATATTCCAGGCACATTCCTACCTCCAAGTCTTTGCAAAAACTGTTTCTCTGCCTGAAATACCCTAATTCTGATCTGTTAATTTGTCCAGTTAGGTGATCACATAGGTGTCTAATCCCCTCAAAATTCTCCACAGCTGATTTACGTATTTGTTATATGCCTGCCTCGCAGCCTGTGCTTACCCAATTTGAACATTTCTAAAACTATAAAGAAATTGCCTATTTATATAACTGGGTTTCTATTTGAAGCTACTTAAATAGAAATGTAGAAGCTACTTCTTTACTATTAGTTGTATCCTAGCAGGAAAAAAAAATGAATAAATGAATGGAAACATATTTCATTTCTATATATAATATATAAACACATTTGGAAAATAACTTTTTCTCAAGCCTCTGTTTTTTTAATACCTAAATACACAGTATTACTGAAAAGAACAAAAAGGGATAATTAAGCTAGAACCCATTAATAATAATAGGGCAAATATATAATGTATGCTATATAGTTGTAATTTTTGTTCTTGTTAATGATTTCTTGTAAAATTGATGCTATGCCATGAATACAGCTGCTTTTATGAGCAGTTTGAGATGGTACATTATATTCTTCTTGTAAAGAATTCCATATTGCAGACCTGAGCTCTCCCAACCACATTTTGACAGCCCATCAGTTAAAGGATTCGTTGGAGACAACCACAATAGTAGCCTATGAATTAATGACTGGTTACTAAGAGTTTGCTTCCATAAGTTAGAGTTTGAGTAATAAAGGCATTACTCAACAAGGATATAAAATACATATACTTCTGAAATATAGTTCTTAATAGAGTGTAATAGAATTAGACCTAGCCTTAAAATCATTGGGATTAATTTAACTCTTTGGAGTTTCTACATAGATTTACTTGTAGGTTGGAGGTTTTAATTTAGGAAATTTTATATGCATTCTAATAAAACACATATGAAAGCAAGGGAAAAGATGTATGTTTTGTAAAACATGAAAACTGTCAAGAATTGTCTCTAATAATCCTTATGAAGTTGTATAATCCTTGAACATTTGAATCTCAATTTTTCTATGCCTAATTATTACTTAAGATTTATAATAAAATATATTATTAATGTTCTCACTGCTAGAAATTCTGATTCAGTGCTCTAGTTCAGGGCTGAGGAATTTGCATTTTAATGAGAACCTCAAATGATTTTGATATGGGTTTAAGTCAGTTCATCCTTTAGAATCCAATCTAAAAAGTGTATCCATCTTCATTTTCATTTTCTTACAAAAGACCCTGCATTTTTTTAATCATGTGTAATACATTGCCAAACATGCCTATTCATGTAGAGTAACATTTTTAGATGCTTGTAATGTGGTGAGGTTCTCATTTACAAATTTTGTACTCACTCATACCTAATTTAAGTTCAAATAATATAAATAATGTATTTCTCTTACATTTTAAGTAGAGTTCTATATATTATGAATAGGTGCCCACAGAATAGACAAAGATAACACTGTTTTCATGGCACTATTATTCTATTATTGGCATTATATTAGAATGGAGTGGAAAGTTCACTGGACATGAGAAAATCCACTTTGTTACCACTTCTGTGACCCTAGACAAGGCACCTCCTGGCTGTGGACTTCGAGGTCTATATCTGGGCAAGGAGATTGTACTTAGTACTCTTTAAAATGTTTTTCAGATTGAAGAGTATATTTCCATGCATGTAAAACCATTTTAATTTAGAAGAACACATTTTTTTTTTACATTTGACAATGGTTGCTAATCTAAATTTGAGAATGAAATGTGGGATATTTTCAAAAACATCATTGCATTTATCTTTTATGTATTATTTACAGTCTATTCATCACAGAAAAGAAAGGGACTAAAACTTAGTAAAAGTGTCATTCTAGGACTGTAACAGCCCCTCAGTTTGCATGACCAGTAAAGGGAATGATGGCAAAGCCATATTGGATATTCAATAAAATAATCAACTCATAATAAGGTTATATTGACAGCTTTTCTCTGAAAAGCCTATTTAGGATCCAGTAAATCATAACACACTTGTTTTAGAGAATTCTGTTTGTAAGAATTATTCTACATGGGTGTGAAGTCACAGACTGTTCTCTGGACAAGAATAAGGGTTCTTGAGATTCCATAATTTTTCAAATGAAGTACATGTCTGTTAAGTCAATAAAAAAGAGGTTTGGGATTCTCTTCCTACAGTGTTCCTTCTTTTAATGATAAAAAAAAAAAAATACACTGTATATCCTTGCAGAATACCTGAGAAGGAATTTGCAAGACTCTGCTTCTGTTCTACCTAGGAAAACAAAGTCTACATTGTTGACAAATATTTTAACTTTCCGAAGTTTCAAGGTGAGAATGGTTAGTCGATTTTCCAGTGATCTAACACAAAGATTACACAATTATTCTCTAATTCCTGAACATCCTAGCCATCCTGTTCATTAAAGCAAAATTAAGATACTTGATATTGAAGGATTGCACACCATCTAGCTGTCCACAGGGGATAGCTGATGGCTGTCACAAATAAAGAGTCCCTGGAAACTTCTGGTACTAAAAAAAAATGATGTGCTTGATCAGGGGCTTGTAATTTTGTTTTTCTCTTCCTGACATGTGTATATTGAAGATGCTACTTAGACATTTGTTTTCTTCCACTCTGAAATAGCAGAATTCAGCATGGATTGAGGTAAAGAGAAGAATTTATGAGAGAAAACAGACATTGCTTTCCTTACAGTTCTAAATTTTGAGATAAAATAGTTTAGATATTAATATACTTTTTAAAATATTTGTTATCACTTCTTTAGCAAGGATTTCTATTGCTGTAAGACTCATTGAGGCCAAGAGAAGTGCCACAAATCAGAATAACAGAATAAGGTGTTTATATAAAATTGTGGTTTCTAAATTCCATTCTCATATTTCTTTTGTTTATACTGTTGTTAAGACATTTCTCCTTCATAATGTTTAAGTTATTTATCTTTCTACACACGTGATTTTCATAGAGAACTTTATACACATACATTTAAATATATTGGCATTTATACTAAACTTCTAGCAATGAGCTTAGTTTCTGGCTCATTTATGAGGTATGTGATTATACTTTACTAATGAGTACATTGAAAAACTTCAAACATTTTGTTTGTATATAAACCTATTTTGCATTTTTAGAAATAGGAAATTAGTTTTCATCAGAACTTATTTCTCCAAGGGAAAAATATCTTGTAAAAGAATCATCATGTTCTTGCTCCCATTGTGCTTATCCACATTCAAAGACCACTGGAACGAACCCTTTTATTCTCTGCTCCGCAATCGCAATGATTGCTATGCTTTTGCCTAGAATATGAACGTTCTCCTTTGTAAAAACTAATAAATATAATCATATTCCGCTCTAGCTACCCGATCTGTGAAGAGCCATGTATAATTATATGTACTTAATATAATTCCCTAGTAATCCAAAATCTCAACAGAAATGGTATTCAGTTTATGTTTGTTATATCACCCTTTCCACTTGATACAAATGACTGCCTCGAGTGTACTTACTGTTTTGAAATCCATGTATCCGCCATTTGAAAAATAGCCCAGGATCTGAGGAAAAAATTAATTTGCCACAATTTAGAACTCAGAAGTTGATTTTCTTTTAGGTACACCTTCAGAGCTTGAGCTACAGGTCTGTATTTCAAAGAGCAATGTGGTAGAGCACTTTCAGAATTTCAGCTACCAAGGTGAGGGCATCCTATAAACTCTGTAATCACTTGTCTTTCTATGCAAATATTTTCAGAGAAACACAAATATCTAAAATAAGTAAATGTTTTTCTTCTCCCACCATAAAGTATTACTTGTAATCACTTCCTGACATGATAATTATGCAGTAACATTTTTTTTAAGATTTATATTTCTGCCTACAAAGCTGGTTACAGATTTTAAATCTTGCACATCGCCATCATACAGGCCATAATGCCAGTAAAGAATACCACTGCTTAGGGAACAAAATTGGATATTTGTAGATAAGATCACAATCAAAGCAAGTACACATTCATTTCTTTCAACTTTCCACTTATGTATACATTACATCAATGATGCATGTAGTGCTATTGAATTTAACCAATATCTGCATAAAGGAATAATTTAGCACTTCCCCATGTAGGTTCTTGGTAATAGAACCACAAGAAAAATGGTTGACATACATCATTTTCCAATTTAAAGCACCGCAAAAATATCTGGGACCATTTACAGAAGATTTTTCTCAGCATAAGTGGAGGAACTAAGTTTAACGTCTTTGTTGCAGGCAGCAAATAAACCCTTTTCTAACCTTGAAGATTAATGTAGAAAATGCAGTGGGATTGCATGAAGACTGCTGTTTATTAAAGTAAAAAATCTCAGGACTAAAGCTCCATAAGTATTTCGTAATGAATTAAAAATCATTTGACTTTAGAGCTATTGAGTTTCTAATGAGAATGATCAGATTCCTGTTTATCCTTGGCAAAATGTGCATCTCCGCTATTAGGATAAAAGACTAATAAAAAAAAAAGTCATATTGAACTTCAAATAATTCAAACTATAAATGAAGGAGAAATTAAGGGATTGTGATTCTTTTCAAAACACATTTAGTTATCTTACTTTAGCGCAAAAGTTTCATCAAAATCAAACCCCAGGACTTCCAAAAGAGTTACTTAAGATATGTGGCAAAAGTTCTAATTGTGTAAATACTGCTTTAAAGTACAATGCACAATCACGATTAGAACTCCTAGAATTAATGTTGAGAGTAGATTATTGCATGGATTATGGGCCATACTGCCTGGTTTCTATAGCTTTCTTTGTTTTGTTACCTTCAGCAAGGCACTAAACCTCACTGTATTTTCAAAATCTTTATCAGTAAAATTGAAGTAGTAAGAGCACCTACCCTTAAGATTGTCATGTAGATAAAATTAGTTAATTTAGTAAGTCCTGTATAAACTTACTATGGTAAAGAAGATAAGGATCATTATGAATTATTTGGAATTTTGAAACTGATTATTTATCTACCCCATAAAGGTAATGTATGTCTGGGTTTTTTTTTTTTAATTTACTTTTACTTTTTTTGTTTTTCCTGGCACTTCTGAGATAAATACTCAATAACTTTGGTTATAGGATCGAATGAATCTTTCACTCCAGTCACTCTTTCTCACTAGTACCAGAGTAGAAAGGGTATGCTAACATAAATAGAGTAAAAAATAAAATATTAACTCTGGTGCATAGTTCTGATTTCAATTTGATCCAGGAGGATGTTTGCATAAATTGGTAATTTTTTTTTTTAATCAGCTCATGCTAGGCTCATTCTTTCTATATCAAGATATTTCTAAGGTGACCATACTATATGTTCTGGTTAACGTCTTCCTTAACCACGGTATTACTAAAGAATCTTTACAAATTAGTGGATGCTCTAATTCCAGAATTGATTCTCTGATTCACCTGCTTCCTTGATTAATACGAGAAGCAAAATGTCTTCCAGCGCCGTATTTCTAACAGTATACATTCTAATTGTTAATTGTTGCCTCTGAAAATTATTTAATTATTTCTTGATTGCCTCCCCTTATTTATAAATAAGGATGTTATTATTAGTACATATCAAAATTAAGAACTCAAAAAAGGCTTTAGTCTTCTGCATGTTTACAAATCGTCCGCCACTTCCCCTGCCTCACCTCCACACACACTGCTCCTGAGTCACTAAAGAGAAATATAATCACCATTTAAAAAAAAATCTCAAGCTGAACAAATAGATAAATAAAACTGACTTTTCATCAATAAATATAAAATACTCCCATAAGAGAAAATTTCCTTTTGCCAATTATATACCTAGAAGATGTTACTTAAAGAAAAAACTAGTTTGGAGAATAGAAAAATAAGTAATTATTTTAGCCTAAATTATCTTTTCAGTAAAACAGTATAATATCTCTCTAAGATGATTTCGTAAACTCCCGTTTATCAATTGATATTCTAAGCGAGAGGACAGTTGAGGTTGATTTGATAGCAGCCTGCACAGAGCCACAGGACTGACAGCTTGATTGAGCTGTAATGGAGACAGGGGACCTTTCAAATAGGGATTGATTTTTATTTGACAAATGCTAATGATGGTTTAAAAAAGATAACTAAAACACTCCAAGCACTGTCTCTGTTAGGTAATATATTAAGGATATTTGGAGAAGTGTCTGTCTCCCTCATTGTGTAAATACTTGTTTTAATTGATTTCCTCCTTCCTCTTAGCATTTTATACCTAATTTGTTTGTTAGAACATAATTTCAAAATATCTGTATAAGAAAATTAGATGTGTGTAAATTAGCAATTGAATTCTAGTGATATTTGACTTTCCTCTTTTAATTATTCTATTGCAAATAATCTTAGTGTGATCTTTGCATTTTTCTCATTGTTCTCTCAACAATTTTTACTAAATCTCATGATATGCTCTTCCATGTCTATGTATAGCTAACTTACTACTTTTCTCATTAAAAATGATTCTCAATTAAAGATCTGACCATTTCTTTATTTATAACATTTCTTCACAGTGTTACTGTCATCTTCAGATTTCTTAAAATTCCAATTATCAAGTAGAATTTCCTTCACTAACGTAATAACACCAGTCCTGTTCTTAAAACTATGTGTAACTTTTCCTTTCTGGCTAATATCCAAAGTGTTATAAACAGTTGGTATTTCTTAAATATGTCTTGTGATAGTAATATTAAAAAGATTTGAAAAATAAAAGTGCCACTGTGATGCAAATATTGCTGTAGCAACTTTGTTGATTCTAAGGACCTTCACCATATCTCTCTCTCCTTCCAATTTCTGTGACTATAGCCACTCCCTCACTTGCACCCCACCTAACAGCTTCATCAAAGATAAAGCAGCCTGGCTCTTGCAATCAGTTCTTCGACTGAGGATGGGATAACTTTTCATGCCCCTCTCACTTCATCCTAGAATAATGGACAGGAAATAATTTAGATTTAGGTTTTTATTTTACATAAAGCCTCATGGCAAGAAACTACTCCTTAGATTCTCCCTGCATTTTCATCTGTCTTTCCTTTAAAAGCTATATAACTCTTTCCCAATGAACCGTCTTTCACAATATCTATCACCTAAACATCTGGCTAAATAAAACCAATTATACAATTAAAAATAAACGAGGATTTGCCAACAATATGTTCCACTAGCTAGTCTTCTTCAAAGTCAGATATTTGTACTCTAAACACAATTGTGTGGATTTGTTGGTTGCATTTTTCACCTAGAATATTTTTTTCTCTTTGTTTTCTCTGATGTCATTTTACTTTTACTCTTTACTCTCAAAACCTGATTAGAGTGGTAAAACTAGGGAATAGCGATACAAAGAGGAACAGTAGTGAACAGAAATACTTAGTTCCTAACTGGATGTTTCCAACTTTGTCTTTATGACAAATTGCTTATTGATGGTGTTTATCTAATTTACCTTCTTCAATGTAGATTGATTAAATGAAAAGAATGATTTCAACCCAGCATAGAGGCTTAGACAGAAGCTGAGGATGGAGCAATAGCTTGACTTTTCCCATCAGAGCAACATCTGTTCTTTTTTTTAAAAAAAGTAAATTAAAATACTTAATTTGATTGCTTAAACAATGCTCAAAGACCATCTGTTCAAAAAATATTTCCCTACATTAATATGAAAGTAGTAAATATGTAGGTATGTAAGTTCAGGTATTAGACTAGAGAATGGATTTCAAAGGCAATTCATTCTGTACTTTCATTGTTTGTAAAAAACAAAGCACAGGTTTATGGTTTCTATGTATATAGTTTGTAAATGGTTTATTATTTATATAAATGCCTTTTGCATACATCAAGCAACACATTGCCATACTTAATGTGACATATTGTGATGATTTGTTACATTTTAGCAGTTTGGGAAAGTGTGAACATAATCTACATAACAAGTTTAATAAAATAGTTTGAAATGAGAACTAAGGAGGCATAGATTAATAATTACATGCACAAACACATACACATATGCTCACACTACCACACAAACACAAACACATGTTTTTTTTTAAATATTGTTATCATCTGCACAACATTTACATGTTTAACAAGAAATATTTCTTGGTTTTGATGAAAAACGATTTGTTAGTGTGTAAGAAATTTTTTTAGATTATAAATCCCTTAAAATAAAGTATTCTACTTGAACTATTATAGTATTTTCTTTTTAATTATAGTTAGAAGAATGATTATGTTGCTCATGTTGTAAAACTTTGCTTTCTTTCATTTTTTTTTATATTACACATTATCAGTCAGACTTCTGATGCATTTGTAAAATGCACATTGAGAGTTAGCAGCAAGTATTGTCCTCAACACTTTTGTTTGAGTAAAATGTTGAAAGTCTACCAGAAATAAAGGAAGCGACACATTTCCATGCATAGCCATCTGAAGTGCCCAAAGCACTGAAGACCAAAGTGAGGCCTTTTCCTGAAACAATGTTCTGCCACTTGCGTTTTTCTTCCTTAAGTTTATTTGACAATTACTGCTCTCTGCTCACCTAACTTGGGCTGCTGCTTCTAGCAATTCAGGGCACCTAAAATCTTTTTTCATAATAAATGAAGGGGAAAGGATTGGAGATGCATTTTCAGTTGGCATTTAGAAGGAGGTTTCATTCTTTAAAATAAGCTGTTTGGTGCTATCAGTTTGAGAGTTCTGTAAATGCAAGAAAACAACAAATGCAAATATCTGTCAGAAAAAGAAAGAGCCCTTAGCATACCAGATACAGTCACAATGTCGTATCTTTAGTATGCAGTTAAGTGAGGTACCAGACATTGAGCAAAACATCAATTCTATAATAGGCTACTTTGATAAATTAGGATCAAGAAATTATTCTGAAATTAAATAAAGTAACAACAATGAAAATCCTGTGACAAATCTTATCTTCACATTTCTGTATACCATTATCATCTTTGAACAACTTAAATTCATGCAGTAAAAATACTTGTATGTTGTTTTAACACTTAAATCTCTGTGCTTTTATCCTTGTGCTGTTATTAGGCACTTAAACAGATTAAGTTAAAGATTTCTTTAAAACGAGGAAAAAATAGAACTAATTTAAGCAAATCCTAGGAAATACCAAGGTTTAAGATTTCTGACTTTTTCTGTACTACTTAGATTCACCACAGAATTTAATCTAGAATGTGACAGTTGACAGTTGTTATAATGCAATTAAATGTATTCAGTTTTAAAGATGAAGGATTCCTTTTTAATTGTCTTTAAAAGGAGTTAATTCTAAGTAAACTGACCAAGGTAGCTTGAACTCAAGTGTCTTGTGACCATGCATATGTACAAAAATACTTGTCAACAGCCAAGTTCTACATATCATATGTGAAAATAAAAATTAAAAAATGATTGAAAATATCAATGACTGTACTTTAGAAGGAACAAATAATAGCAATAAATGTCCTCAATAATGTTTTTAGTTATAACATTTGATGAAAGACTCAAAAATTTTAAAGAGGGAGAACCTGAACATTTAGTAAAAAGCTATTGCAACAAAAGATGAGGTATCAAAGATGTAAAAAAAATTATCAAAAACTTCTAGACCAGTGATTCTCTAAATTGGCAATACTTTGAAATCACTTTGGGAGCATTAAAAAAAAATACCGCATTCCAACTCCTTAGCCCTGTTCTCAAATACCATTTGTATTGGACTGGGGTGCAGTCTAGGCATTGGAGTTTTTGTTGCTACTCAGGTGATGATTCTAATGTGCAGCCACAGATAACTGCTGTTCTAAGATTCTCTCTCTCTCGCTCTCGCTCTTTCTCTCTCTCACACACACACACTCTCTCTTTTTCTCCCCCTCTCCCTCTCAACTTTGGCAACTTCAACAAATCAATTATAAGTGGTTTGATCTTTGGGGGAACTCTATGTGATGATTTTCTATGGCTGTTTTCTTTGAATGGTTCAAAATTTCCTTACTCAAATAAAGCAGACCCTTACTATGAGATGAATTCTATTTTTCACTCTCACAAAAAGGTATATTAAAGAAATAAATAAATACACAGAGTCTCGTTACAATTTATTCTAGCTACCCAAATATATACCTTGGCTATATGGTGCCCAGAATTTTAGGGACTTACAAATCAGAATATGTTTGTATTGAGCCCTGAATCTGACGCCATGTTTGGTTGAATCAGAAGCACGCTGGTGACTCTGGCATCAAATGTACATGCAAATGTACTTCTAACTTACATGCCCTTGAAAGAATCTTTTTTCACTTCTTGCCTCAGCATTCTTATCTCTAAAATAAATAGATTTGACAAAGTCATGGCTAAGGTTCTTAACAAGTCCTAGATGGTGCACTTCATCTTTTTCACATCTTAGTGATTTTTTTTTTCTTTATATATAAACATATATGGTGCTCTACTAAGAAACTGGGATCATGGTATATACAAAGTTTTATATTTTCATTCTCTCACAACTTTATATCATAGCTGATTGTAAAAGCATATGTTCATTGTGGAAAATAATAAAAGTTATTTAAAGGGAATTCCAGTCAAAACGGTGGAGTAGGTAAATGCTGTGTTGCATCCTCTCATGATCACATCAGAATTATGACTAAACTAAAGAATTGTCATCACTGAAAATCACCTGAAATCTAGCTAAACAAAAGTCCTACAACTTAAGAAACACAGGAGAAGCCATAACAAGATTGGTAAGGGGCAGAGAAGAAGAACAGGCTGGCCATGCAACCGCACGTGGCAATTAAAAGTTGAGAGGGATACATCAGCTGTAGAGGTCCTTCCAGAGTAGCAAGAGCATCCCAGCCACACATCTCAATGCCCCAAATCAGATTTCACTGCCAGGACATACAAGCCCAAGAAACACAGAGAGTCTAAAACAAAATAAACCCAAGGAGGCACACACCAAGACACATCATAATTGAAATGCCAAAGATTAAAAGCAAAGAGAGAATCTTAAGAATGGCAAATTAAAAGCAGTTACCTAAGAGAGCTCCCATAAGACTATCAGGTGAGTTCTCAACAGAAACTTTGAAAACCAAAAGAGATTGGCATGAAATATTCAAAGTGATGAAAAGTAAGGATCTACAACCAGATCACTCTACCGAGAAAAGCTATCATTTAGAATCTGAGGGACAATCAAGAAGTTTCCAGACAAGAATAACCTAAAGGAATTAATCACCACAAAACCAGTATTGTAAGAAATATTGAAAGTACTCCTTTAAGAAGAAGAAAAAATAACATAAATAATAAAATATTTCAGTAATTACTTTAAATGTAAATGGATTAATGCTCCAATGAAATATATAGGATGGCCGAATGGATAAGAAAACAAACCCTTGAATGTGCTGCCTATATGAAACTTACTTTAGATAGAAAGACACACACTGAACATAAAGGGAAGAAAAACGATGTTTCATGAAAATGGAAACAAAAAAAAAGAAAAGCTAGGGTAGTAATGCTTATACAAGACAAAATAAACTTTAAAACAAAGGCTATAACAAGAGACAAAGAAGGACCCAGCCATTCCAATTCTGGGTATTTTTTTGAAGAAACCCAAAACACAACTTCGGAGGGAATTGTGCATTCATATGTTCATTGCAACATTATTTACAATAGCTAAGATATAAAAGCAAACTGGATGCCTATAAATGGATGAATGGATAAGGAAGGGACAACTACTTATGAACAATGGAATATTACTTAGCCATTAAAAAAAATGAAATCTCACCATCTGCAATAACATAGATAGACCTTGCGCTCAGTGGGATAAGTTAGACAGAGAAAGACAAATGTCATATGATTTCATTTGTATGTGCAATGTAGAGATCAGGAAAAATGAACACACAAAAAAGAAAAAAGCTCATAGGTATGGAGAGCATTTTGATGGCTGCCAGATTGCGGCATGGAGTGAAAAGGGGAGGACGTTAAGAGGTACAAATTGATAGTTACAAAAAAGTCATGGGATGTAGAGTATAGCATAGGAAAGATAATCAGCAGTATTTTGATAACTATGAATGGTGACTGATGGCTATTGGATTTATCAGGATTATAACTTCATAAGTTATATAAATGTCTAATCACTGTATTGTACACCTGAAACTAATATAGTATGACACTTGTCTCACCTCAATTTTGGTAAATTTTTTCAGTCATTTTTGAATGAGTTATTTATATTGTGTGTGTGTGTGTGTGTCTGTGTGTGTCTGTGTGTGTGTGTGTGTAATAATGTTCATGGAGGTAAAGTTGGATAAAGAGAAAAAATTGAATAAATTGATAAATATCACAAATAATACTACTATTGGCAATGAGTTATTTTTAGGATTTATTTCTTTAATATTGTAACAAAAATATTTTTCAATACCATGTAATTTTAAAATATAATATTTTAATTACTGCACAGTGTTCTATATTACAATTTTATTTAGCTCTTGCCTTACTGTTAAACATTTAATTTGCTTCCAGTGTTTTTGTATTCATAAATAATGTTATGAGGAGTAACTTTGATTACTTCTAGTTATTTCCTTGGGCTTTATTTTATGGAATTGAAAGATCAAAGAGTGTGAAAGTTTTTGGAGTTCTTTATTGATATTGCTAAACTGGTTTTCAAAGAATTCTCTTTACAATTTCAACTTATTCTAGGAGCACATGAATGAGTCCCAAACACCATGCTCTCACTAAAATGAAGTATTTTGTTTTTGTTGTTCAATTGTATAAGTGAAATGAAAGATTTACTTCTAAATCTATTTTCTTCATTCTCCCAAGTAACAGTCCCCTTCATTCTTAGGCCAGTGGTAAAAATTGAGAAGAATCCATAGATGATTACAGCCTGATATAGACTGATGTGCTTATTGCATAATGACTTACTACTTAAAAAAGAAAAAAAGGATCTAGGTCCCAAAGTATTTAAAAGATATATAAAAATGCATGCAATAATGATTTTTCATTTTAATGGTGGGAGATTTTAAATGATTAATTTTATACTTTAGGAATAGCTAAATGATAAACTCAAGAAGACGGAAGAGAACAATAATAGCATAGCTGGAAGATCATTTTTCCCCATTTGATTTATACAAGTTTTTTATTCATAACTTATTATAAATGTGCCAATTGTGAAATTTGTCTTTCCTGGAACATACATCATCTCTACCATTCTGTTAAGTGATTTTCTCATGACTGTAGCAGTGAGAATGAAGACATACCTGCCTGCTACTTCAGCCTATACTGAGCTATCCTAAGTTAACTTATGTCTTCCCAGAACCTTAAAAAAAAAAAACAGTATTTTTAAGAAAAAAAAATTCATGTAAGTTTTTATTCACTTAAAAATTTATCTTGTAGTCTACAGTCATGCTACTCTGAACAAGCTCAATCCCATCTGATTTTAGAAGCTAAGCAGAGTCAGGCCTAGTTAATACTTGGATGGGAGGCCACCTAGGAAGATCTGTAGGCGTAACATTTTTTTTTTTTTTTTTAAATAAGGGAATGTAGGCTGACAAAGTCTTTGCAATCTGTGAGGTCAACCAAGGATTGCCTTTCCTAAAAAAAAAAAAAAATTAGATTATCTTGCAAAGCAATGAAACACCAACTTAAAATTCAACTCATTTTATATTGCCATAAAAAGTGTAATCTAAGACATCAGGTCTTATCACTTATGGTTGCCACACAAGCCTGCTGTTAGCCAATAACTGCTTTTTAATTATTTTCTATCCTCAACAGGTGAAGAATATATACCACTCAAGAAATTAAGTTCACAAAATCTACATTTGTTTTTATAAAAATAAAACTACCCTAGAATAAATTTAAATGAAAACTATGCACTCCAAACTGAGCACTTTAATAGACATTTTTCCAAAAACATACAGTCCATATAGTTCTAATTTTACTTCAAGTTAATAAAGAGTTTTTACTTTAACCATAATAAACCAGAAATAAACTATAGAAAGAGCATAGTATAAAATTGGGCATCTTTTCTCTGTGAGATGTATGCTAGAGCCAAAGAAAAATTAAACATTGAGAGAATGGTGGAGGGGACATATATGTGAGATACACCAGCAGATTTGAGAATGCCTTTAGTCGCTGAGGCTAAACACCCTAGCTCCATCTTCGATACTGAAAAGTGTGTGGTTGAGGACTGTCTTAGATACCCCAGTGTTCCCTTGCCTATGTTCCAGTGCCCATGCTCATGAATAACATAATTTTTATTTCACACAAAAATTCCACAATCTCCACCACATTTCTACAGGTTTTAATCAGTTGTACTATTTCCATAAAGGTTTACATATCAGTAGAGCATAACCCTCCTCAATAAGGCAAAGCGAACCTAGAAAGAAAGAATAAGAGGATAAAATGTACAGAAAACTGATTAACTGTCCCTCCTCCTCTTCTCTCTTTTCTCTTCTCCCTCTTTCTGTGCCTCTTCCTCCTTCTGCTCCCTGAAGCAAACAATCAGCAAAGCAACCTGAAACTTGAGAACCAGTAGAACCCACTCATCAGAATTAGGGCACTGCATTCCCAAAGTGATAATTATTCAGACAGTCTCTTGTTGTTTATAAACACCTGCCTCTGTTCCAAATGTCTAATGTTTTCTTTTGATTCTTGAACATATTTACAATTCACCTTTTCTAAAACTTGTGTTCTATTAATAGAAAACATGGCCTTCTTTTGAATAAGAAGCCATTTTTATGTCTTACAAACTACTTTAGTATCTTACACTCTCTGATTTGCAATATGCAATCGGAATCTGAAAAATAACTTCCATAACTTTAGTGAATGCTGCTTGCTTTTTTATTACACAATGATCATCATCAAAAGGCAGTGAGCTCTCCAGCCCTGAAAGGGCAGATGACCTTTGTATACAGATTCCTAAATTCAGTAAGAGACGAGACTAAATAATTTTCATGTTCTATTTCAACTTTAAGAATTTATATATGATACCTATTTCCAAAATTATTTGACATAACCTATAGTGAAATATATACTATAAGTCTGCAAAAAAATGGAACTTGAAACTAAAACTTCAGAGAACTCAAATGAGGTGATTATTAATGTAATGTATGATTAGAAGATGTAATTAGAGATACTCATGAGGCAAGTTTTCAAAGCTTATTTATACTGTTTAGAACAAACTTGCTAAGTGTGAAGTGTCAATAGGTTGTTTTTAGAGTCAGTTTAATGTTCTTTCTAAAGCACGTTTATAGTTTGTTTCTCTCTTATCTATAAAAATCATCTAATTTCTGTGTCTGTCAAAGTTTATATATTATAGGTGGTCCACACAGACAATGACTTGCTCACAGTAGGTACTACATAAAAGTATATGAATAAATTTAAAAGCCTAGGACAGAAAGTTCTTATCCAATTCTACCTTAAAATGTCTTAATTCTTACTAAAGAGTGAAATATGGATCCTGATGGAAATCTAATTAGATTATAAAAGAGACAAATAAAATAGAACAATAAGGAGCAGAAATAGCAACAATTCAGATTCTCTCTGTGTGGAGAGAAGCAATCCTCCACCTACATTTTTCACAGGAGAAAAATGTGGCTTGTAGCTTTAGTATTCTGCTCAAATAGAGAGTAGGCAAGATGAACAAGCAGGAGCCTATTTGCCTGGAATCCAAAATTGATAGATTTTAACAATTCATCAAAGTGTTAAAAAGAAAAAAAAAAAGCCCTCGATCCTCTTAATATTTAAGGATGATATATCTCACTCTTCATCTTGAAAATGCAGTGTAATTACTCTTCACCTTTTGTCACTGGATTTTTCAGAATGTTGGTCCATGGCCTCTCCTAGTCCCAGTACCACAGCAATGCTAATACCTCATCGCTCACTGCCCCTCAAAGATCCAAACACTTCTCCATCATGAATTTTTAAAAAATCACGTGACTCTTCTACTACTTCCTTTTCAATTTGCTATTATTTCTAGAAAATTTAACTTTTCGATTAAGGTATTTTTTTGTTTTTTTGTCATTGTTTTTGATGACATGTTCACCCTCCTTAGATAAGCTTCTGTACTCACTCTATAATGATAATGTTTAAGGACACAAATGATCATCTGCTCAAGTCAATCTGTGTTTTCCTTCACCTTTCTGCTGCATTTTCTATTATTAGTCACTCCATGCTGCTCCTTAGATTCTGTCACAATACGAGACCCTGTCTCTTCTGAGCATACTGACTCCCCCCTCTTTGCTTCTTTCGCTAGCGCTTCTCTCTCTTCCCATTTTATAAAGTGCACTCCCCACCCTGTAAGATGTTGACCTTTGTCTTCAATTTATTTCTTTATACATTCATCCTCATCAATCTCATCCACCCCCCCACACACACTTCTAAGAATTAAAATCAGTGTATTGGCAAATATTTCAAAAATAATAAAAGTATAAATATAAAAGTATATACAATTAAATAAATAAGTAAATTTCTCCTGAAAACATCTCTTCATCTTTTAGTCAACTATTGGCCCCAATCCTAACCCACTGCGTATTTTAGTCCTTATATCTTTTATTTTCTTTCCTTTCCAGGCTCACTCACATTCAGCTGTTATGTAACCTGTGGAACTTTCAAAATGGTTTTCCACAGTTTTTCTAGCTCTAACCCTAGTCTCTTGTCTCTCATCCTATCTGGTTTTCATCTCTCTCTGTCTCTCTGTCTCTCTGTCTCTCTCTCTCTCTCTCTCTCTCTCTCTCTCTCGTTTAATGTGTTCATGATCTTTCCTAACTTTGCTGTAAGCTCCTGGAGAGCAGAAAGCATATTAGATATTTGTAATATAACCCATAGTTATAGCAGAGTCTTACTCATAGTTACTATTGAATAGATATTTGTAATCACGGTGACAATCAATAAGCACTCAGTCATTGTTAAGAGCATGGATAAGGAATGTAGTGCAATCTTTCCTTCACTATTTCAGATCCCTGCTCTAACCAACGTGCCCCACGGCATGCCTCAGTCCAGGGTCATCGCCATTTTCTCTAATTCTTCTTGATGACTAGTTTAATTTATTTCCCAGCTTTGTATTCAGAAATGTAATATTATATTATTGATATAGTATTCAGTTTTTGAACTCGTACTATAAGTTGTTCATTTGGAGCAAATATAGAGATATAGGTACAGATACACAGGTATGTATATACTTACGTGCACAAAGATATATGTATATGTGTAAATACATGTGCATATTACATACTGTATTATTTTTCTAGAGCTGACATAACTAAGTATCACAGATTGACTTAAACACCAGAAATTACCACTTTTCATTTTAACTTAATTACTTCTTTAAAGATCCTATCTTCAAATAGTCACATTTAAGATACTAGGGATTAGGTTTTTAATATGAATTTTGAGGGAAGAAAATTCTGTCTGTTTCTCTCTATATATAGATATAATATATTATAGATATAGATATAGATATAGATATATAGAGATAGATATAGATATAAATATAGGTATAGGTAAAGGTATAGATATGCACATGCATACATACATATATATATACATATATATGCACATATATACATGTACATATATACAGTTAAAGAAATTTAAGTAATAAATAGTTTTGTTGAAACAAGAAATTTTAGAAAGACTGGAAGCTTTGAGGACAAAAAAGAACTACACAAAAATTTAACCACCCATCCAGCCTGATGTCTGAAAGATTCAGCTGGGAAGACACAGGACATCGGGGAGGTCACTTGGTTTAACATTGTCATCTCAGTAAAGAAAAGGAAGTAGCTAATACATCCAGTGGAATTTCAGAGGGCGTTAATCATATCAATTTTTACTCCCTTGAGAAATTCTCACAAAACTGAGGTAAATATCTGGAATGCACAATTGACAGAGACATATGGAACACATGCTTTAATAATACAAATAAGCTTTCTATCCTCTTCGGGGGCATAAGTTACATTTTGAATTACCTCCCAGCACAGATGCTACCCTTGTTTATGAACAGTTTAGCATTCCATGCAGATCCATTTCCCAAGACTGTCTCTAGACCTGGGTCATTTATCGATTGTGTTCAGTCGTGGCTTTTACTGATCATTTTTAGTCTCATATGCAGGTGGCTTTTTCAGCACATTTTAAAGTTTTCTTGCTGGTATCCCTGCTGTTTTTTCTTAGGTGACTCATGTTGTAATTTTCCAAATGGACTCTTTTAACAATAAGAAGAAAAGCATTCACTCAGCTAAGATAGATTTTGTGTTCAATGCCATTCTAAACTCTCAGTGAAAAAAATTGAACATGTTAGTATTTGAAACAAGAACATTGGGAGTAATATAAAGGGACCAGGTAGGAATTAGCTGCCTGCAAAACATTCTCCTGTCGGAAAGACTCACCCCAATTCCCCTGCAAACTCTTACAGAAATGTAATGTGACTCTCAGAAATCCTAATCCATACTGGGAATCTTAAACACATGGACCCACTTTCTTCCATATCTCTGTAAATGACATTCTCCAGACTGTGTGTGTACATACTTGCGTACATGCCCACATGCATGCACATGAACCATTTGGGTAAAAGATAAAATATGGTTAATAGGGGGAAAAAAGCTGAAAATGTGTAATTGCATTGGGCTTGTTAAAAAATAATACCTTATTATTTTTCATGATCAGCATTGAAAGGGAAAAAAACTATGCATTGGTAGAAAAATAAGGGAAGAAAAAAATGACAAAATTTGTTCAGTGTATTTGTGTGAATTAGAACAGTGACTTTTTTCACCTCTTTAGGATGGCAGCATATGAGATTTGGGTTAGGCAGGGCTTTTTCAAACTAAATATGTACCTTAGAGTTTCTGATACATACATAGTGTGTTTCCCCTTTTTAAGAATGACCAAGTATAGTAGTGATATTACTTATGCTTTCTTTTTGTGCACATGAAGTGCGGGTACATAAAATAAAATAAAATAATAAAATAAAATAAAATAAAATAAAATAAAATACACACACACAAACACACGTACATACTGAGGAAAAAAGCATACTGGGAAATATTAATAGTAGTATAAAATTCACCTCAGTGAAGACATAGCTTGTCCCTTAGATGACTCACAAGGACATGTGGATGGAAGAACATAGGCAGAGAAAGGGAGAACAAATGAAAATAAGGAACGTCATCACAGTCAACAAAGGGGTTTAATGTGATCCATATGGAAAAGAAGTTCATGATTTTGCTCACTTGGCAGGCATGACTTGAGCAGACAGAGTAAATAGAGGAACAAAAGCAAAGAAATATATTGTACTAGGACTTTATAGAGGAAGCCAGGAGCTGAAATTCAGGTAGCCTGGAAGAGGATTAGTTTGCACCAAATATTAAGGACGTGAGAAATCACATGCACTAGGCACAAATGAAAGAAAGGACAGTGAGAGACAAGTAGAGGTCAGGTGCCATCTGTATAAATTGGTAAAAATGAATTGCAATAAGAGGAGCAAGGAATCAAGAAGCCAGGTTCGGAGACTAAAGACAAACGTGGTCAGTGAAACATCTCAGTGCCCCACTGCTTGAACGAGGGACTATACCAAAAGTGATATTTGATAACCATGGTAATGAATCTTAATCCCTTAAATGTTCATCCTTAGTAAATTAGATGATCTTTCCTGATGTCTATGAGCCATCGCTGGCTGTTCATTTAGTCCACATTAATGAGAAAATTCCCTAGGTTTCATAGAGTTGAACTGGCAGCTTTTTAAGATTGATCCTTTAATAGTCATATGGCTCCATCCAGTTCCATCTATAAATTCTGAGCTCACTCTCATAATTCTTTCTCAAGAAAAATGCCAAAGGCTACTCTCCTTGATGTCTGTATGAGTTTTTTTCCTCAACATAAGTATAAGTATTATATGATCATATTTATAGGAGTCTTAGGTATCAAACAATGTAAAGCATACAGTGGCTATAAATATACAAGTGTGTGTGTGTGTGTGTGTGTGTGTGTGTGTGTGTGTGTGTGTGTGTGTTTTTAACTTTAGAATAAATATGTATGATTTTCATAGGAGGAAGGTGCAGTGTCATTATTTTATAATTATCTGGCTTAGTATTAGGATTAGTATTTGGTCTTTGTTCTTGTCAAAGGACAAAAGACATCTTTGGTTACACTTAACATTTACCAAAATCTTTATTTACAACTAAACGTGTTAGATATGGTGTTTTTATAAAAATTGCTATAAATTGAACTTGTATCAGAAATTGTCAGGTACAAATAAAGAATGTTCTGTGACTTTTAAGCAATTAATTATTTTTCTAAGCTGTAGAAGTGTGTTGTGCATTTTGTAGACTGTAAAATGCTGAAGATATTAGTGATTTGCAGTATTTTATTTTTTAAGATTTTCACTGCTTTCCCAATAGTTTCCTGACTTTCAGAGGATTTTTCTTTCTTCTTTTTCTTCTTATTTCCTACCAGGGTAGCATTTTAAGTAGATGCCATAAATCTCTGCCAACAGCGCATTCATAGCCCTGCTTGAATGGTTTCATTTAGGCTAGGACTACCCTTACTTTTCAAATCTCTTCAAGATCTTTTCACAGTGAAATAACACTTTGTTTTCATTAAAGAATCAATCACAACTTCCTAAAAAGCCCTTAGAGTAACTAAGTATAGAGTAAATCCAATGTTATACAACATTATTAAATTAACTTTAAACTTCTACCTCAAATCCAAAAATGGATTTTTAGTTTTCTTTTTTTTTTTTTAAGGAGAGAAGGGGACACTTTTTGAATATATTTTTTAATACATCAACTATTTTAACTTTATAAATTAAACACATTTGATGCCTGAATTCTGTAAACATTTTCTACAAAGGCAAACAGGATGCTGATATCTTATTTTGCAATTTTAGTCAAACATTTTCTAAAATACTAGTAATGACTATAGTATGGTTTTGCTTGGAGCTTCCAAGACCTCTAATTCAGGCCACAAATATTTCTTTAAAATGCACCAAATTTAGCAGAGAAATATATTGTCAGAGATTCTAAAAGGAAAAACTAGAAATAGAAATCTTTCCCAAATTTCATTTCTAAACTAGCCAAGTAGACACCAGGCATACTGATTTTTTGAAAGGTATCATAATTTTTCAAAATTTTAGCCTCAAGGCAGCAATATACTATTCTTCTTGATGTGCTCCACAATGAGTAACAATGGTTTATTCATATGGTTATCAGTGACAGGGGAATTCGTATCCTAATGACTTACAGGATTTTTTTCCAGGTAAATTCATTTCCTAACATACATATCTATCTTTTGGCAGGGGCGGGGGCGGGGGGGGTGGTGGAATTATGTAAATCAGAGATGAGATAACCTTTTTTTTTCAACCTTTTTGTACATCAGTCATTCCGTTCTTTCCATATGATGAAAAACGGCTTTCAGTTTTATAAGAGCTTCTATCTTCACAATGTCTCATTTTTACGAAATATTACACTGTCTTTATAATAACACATGTTGTCCATATTACAGCTTCCACCATGTGCTGTTGCATTTATTCTTGTCACTTTATTTTTGTGTATGTGTTTCAAATAATAGAAAAAAAATAATTCCGTAGTTCTCACAAATGCTAATCTACAGACACATCTTATAGATTTTGTGGCTCCTATAGTTGAGACACAGGTCTAGAAGTCAAAGCAATTTTGCGTGTAATTTAACAATGTGTTCATTCATTAGTACTAAAATGTCAGTCAGAGGAAGTCACCCTCTTTGCCCAGTAAATAACAAAACTACCTTTTTTAACACATGTTCTCCTTTCCTCAGCTGAATGTTTTACAGTTATAATTTTTAGGACATGATTCTATGGTACTTATATAATAAAAATTCAAATTAAATTTAATGGGATTTTACTCAAGTAAAGTGAGGAATAATTGCATTTCTAACTTTAAGTGCTTTTCCTATTATTTCATTATATTCTAACAGGTGTATAGCATGTAATTTAAAAGTGCTTATATCATTGTAACTTATATTTTTGTAATCCTAAATATCAGAGTTAAAATGTTACAAATAAATTATATCACTTTGAAGGGCATATGCAGTGATCATTAATTTTTATCGCAGCTAGGAATAAAAATAGAGGGAGATGACTATAATATATATATATATGTACATACACATATACAAGACTGCTGGTCGCTATCAAGTATGTTAAGACTGACGTGGTCTGGATGAAACCCAAAATGGCAAGAGTGGATTCTACCACTAGGAGCTATGGCCTTAAGGGATCAGTTTAATTCTACAATGTCTCAAGATTTATATCCAAGGTCCTTGTGGAAACAATGATGAGCATATTTTTTCTGACCGTGTCTCTCAAAATATAATCTAGGATCAGAAATTTAGAGACCATTTAGTCTGGGTTTATCATCTTAAAATTAAATCTGATGGAAAGCTACATATAGAAAGCAGATCACATCACTGTTTACCAGGGGGATGGAACTTGATTCTGTTTCACAGCTGCATTCACTCCCACCTCTTCCTGACATCTGTGGGCTAAGGAAACAAAAGCTCCTGAAGAAAACTACATTCCCTCACCAATTACAATGAAAACTTTAAAAGGGGGTAGAGAGTGGAATGATAAAATAGACAGAAACAGGAAGAGAACTGAATTAGTTTTATTCCATCGCCTAATGTATATTTTTAAATTTTCCTTATCTAATTTTTTTTTAGGTTTGTAATACTTATGCACCTGCCTGCCTGGCAGTATTTTACTCAATAATACTTCATATAGCAATGTTGTGGGGTTTCAGAGCATTATTTCTTGGGCTAAGTTTTAAGAACCAAAATAAAATGAGTTTTGTCATAAAGCAAGGCAATAACATATTGATCAGTAAACACCTTCTCTAAGCCAGCCAAAAAGCACTCTTCTTAGGACACAGGACACAGGTCAAAGCTGACAAATACTCTTTAACCCTAAAAGAGGAGCTAAGTCAAATACATAGGCAATGTTTGTTTTCACAAAGGTGAATTGTCATGCAAAGCTAAAGAATGTTTTCTCTTCCTAAGATTAGAGTTTAAATTAACATAAATAATGGATAATAGATTATAAATGTCTATTATACTAAATGTGTACTATGATAAATTTGTGGTGTGAAATAATGATATTTAGACTTTAAAATTAAATTATTTCCACTCACACCAAATATATATCTAATGTATAAAATATATATATTGAATAATTTGGTAGACTATTTGGGGAGGTAAGGCTGCAGAGTTTTTTATAAATGATAGGAACAATACTATTTGACAACCATATACTATAAATGAAAGCATTTGCAAGGGAACAGACAGAGTTTCTATTGAACTGGTTTCCAGCTCACTGAGCCTAAAATCCTCAAACGCTAGGGCAAGCAGCAGGCAGTAAAGTGAATTTTATGACTGTTACTTTTTTATTTTAACATCCATTGAGATACAAAAGTTTACCTTTTATGCATTCAATTTATTTTAAAATAATTTCTTTTATAGGAAAAATAAACACAATTTTTTTTAAGTGGAGAATTGAAACCTTTCCTTATGAGTTCTGTTAATTCAGGTGCCACGTCTAGAGTCAGACCTTGGGCAAGTTACTCACCTTCGTTGTTCCTCTGTTGATTTCCCTGTAAAATGAGGATAATGACAGTACTAACTTTATAGAGTTGAGTGGAAACATTGAAAAGCTCAGTAAATTATTTTGTTACTCTCGTTGCAATTTTATACACTTCTAGTCAGAGAGACCACTAAAGTCCATGTGTTGGTCCTGTTCCTCAATTTCCATAAAGGCTTTTAACTTTATTCTCTTTACAGTGGATTGTATCTCCTCGCTTTGATCACTAACCAAAAAAATACAGGTTCTTGGCAGTAGTTTCAGCCTTCAAATCTTTCATGTTAATCCTTACCAAAAGCCTCGTTGTGGCAAATGTTAACGAGGCATTAAAACTATCCATTCATGTATTGGAAGAATTCAAATGTGAGGATTGGGCTTCTGGAAATTTAAAGACTGTCACGAGATCTTAAATAATTCTACACTGATTTTTTTCATTAAATATGTGCAACTGTAATTTTCTGTTTGCAATGTTAGAAGAAGTTCCTATCACAGTTGTCATCTGATTTTTAAAATGATATATGGCTCCAAAGCTATATTTTTGTGAGATATTTTATATATTTGAATTTTACTCTTAGATTGATCCAGACTCTCAGAAAATTATATATGTGCACTGTAGTGGTTTGGTCTTTCATAGATATTTTACTGAATTAAATTTTAGCATTATATCATTGTCATCTAGTTTTAATGGCATTTCCTGTGTAGAGCATTGTCTAGAATAACCTTTATGATAACCTTTTACAATAGTCTTGTTATGAGGACTTGATAAGGTAAATTTAACTTATGCCTCAATGTCATGAAAAATTCTGAAAAGCTGTCTGCATTTATCTCATAGACAGGAAAATATTTTTTCTAGTGCTACTAGAAAATTTATTGCCTGAGCCAGCCGGCTAAGATCGAACAGTTCCAGAGAGGGGGAGTGAAGATTGAGAAAAAAAGAGAAAGAAAGAGACAGAAGATAGAGTCAGGAGGACTACCAGTGAATACTGAGCCCCGAGTTTATTTAACACAGCATATATATACTGTTGGAAGAGCAGGAGAAGCAACACCCACATATATGCAAATGATTGCTGACCTTTACATAAATTCTCTCAAAACATCTTTGTTCCTGTTTTTGTCTCTTATTTCCTGGGGCAAGGAACATTCAACTCTTTCCATTAAGCCAAACTTCCTCCTCCAGTAAGGAGCCCACCTGCTCTGCAAACTTCTAGCTTGCAGGCAGTTCCAACCCTGTCTGCAGGGCATTCAGCAAGAATGGCTCCCAACAATTTATATTGCAAATCACATGTAGATTTTCCATGTTAAATTCATTATGGATTAAGTATTTTCCTACTATGTTACTGCTTCATTTAGATTTCTCACACATTTTCTTTGAAAAAGTAAAACACGAATAGCCTTTTCTTTAGTATATACACCACCACCCATATTTAATGTCTTCCAGTAATGTTATACCTCAACTTCTCACCCATAAAGTTATATTATAAATAAAACATTTACAAATTTGGAAAATGTTTATGTGATATTTGGGGATTTTAGGTTAAAAACACTCTTTATTAGCTTGTTTTATTCTGAATTATTGTCCACTGAATATTACAGTTAGGAAAGAATGGATTGGCCTACAAAGGGAGACCATAGGGTTCAATGGAAATTGCCCAACTCATGAGGTTAGATTCTAGTCCAGGCTCTGCAGCTTCAGGCAAAAGTTTATTCTCTTCACAGTAGAAGACAATATCACTACACCTATAAACCTCATAAGATTGTGATAAGATAAGTAAAATAATACAGTGGAAAGTGCTGTGAAAAACACTGTAGAAATACAAAGTATTGACACAACCCGTAATTTGAAGTAGATTTACCCAGCTTCCTTGCTTAATAGAGAATTATAAGCACTCTCAGCCTTATAATTTTAACCTGTGGTTAAAGAGCTCTCAAGCAATATAAATTTATTTAGTCTGTTATTTAGTTGGCCTTCACCACCTATTAGTTATATGATTTTGGGCAAGTTTCTGAGCCTGTCCGTCCCTCAATCTTCTCACAGCTTATTGAGAGGAATAAATAAGATACTGGTAAAACCCTTAGTGCAGTATTAGTCACTGTGTGTGAAGTTTAATAAACCTTAGCCATTGTCATTAATATGTAATTCCTTTGCCTTGTCTCTACAGTTAATATGCATTACAAAATGATACCCTCTCATTAAACTAAAATATATACACTGACTGTAAGTGGTTTTATATAATAGCAACTGGTGGCTGACAAGATTTTAAAAACAATCATTAATAAGTTTCTAGGCACTGGTTAAAATTTAATGAAAAAAATTTTAATTTAAAAATCGCCATTCAAAGTACCCTGGTCACCCAATTTTAGTTTAACAACGGTGGTTGTAGTTGAGGAGATTTAATGAGGCATCTGCTAGCATGAATGTCTGTCAGGTGTGTTCAGTCACCAAACACAATCCAGCTGGATGCAACAATGCTGACAAAACCTGGTCCTGAAACAACAGCTGCGTTCCCCCTCTTACATGAAGAAGCAAATGCGGTGGAATGCTTTATTATAGTTTTAATTACACACATGATTTTAGAAGAAGTGGACGGAGTTTCTTGTAAAATCAAAATGACGCATTGGTAACATCGGGCTTCAGTATGCATCCCATAGCCTTTGCTCACAGTCTCTTTGTTGCTCACTTAATCTAGTTGGAAACAATTCTACAAATTGAAAGGCTAGGAAATATTAGTATGTCAAAGTCTAATAAACATAAGTTCATTAGATCTGAAGAAAATCAAGATGCCGTCATTAGAGTGCTGGTAGTGCCACTCAAAATTTCTTTACTAGTATTCATTTCTTATAAAATATATTTTATGGAGATATTTAATACCTTTAAAAAGAGAAGAAAATTTCTAGTGGGACTACAACATGATCCAATGAACATTCTTGATACTCGTATTTTCTGGGAGTGTAGAGAGTTATCTATTGTCAATACACCCCTAGAAATAAATATTACAAGCAAACAGTTTTTGTTAAAGTCTTCATAGAAAATAGCCATCTCAAACACCAGCAAAAAAACAGTTTGACTACATAAGAACAAATATAAAATTGTTTCAAAAAGATTTTGTGAAAACCTAGTTTAGTTTAGCTAACCACTAAGATGAAATGAAAGAAAAGCTCTACCTATCAAATACTTCTTCCCAGAGCTGACTGACACTAGAACCCAAATAAGATGCAGGACGTGAGAGCAGATCCAATCACACACTAATTTCTCTTTGTTGTTCCTAGAGAACACTTGAATTAGAGTAGAAAAACCTCCTGATTGATTCTCCAAACAGAATTAACTTCAAAATGCACAAGCAAGGAGCTAAGTAAATTTCTCTGCCCAATGAGGTCCCTAGGCATTGTCCTTTTATGTACTGGAGGAGAATGTCATAGAATCCTTTCAAATATAAACTCCCTGTCACTTCCCACTGTTATTAAGACAAGGCTAAGTGATTGTGATAAGAAAGACACTTCCTAGATACAAATATGCTCACCAGTAGCCAGGTAAGAAAAACTTATCTAAACAATTTTGGCAGCAAGAGCTCTTCCTACCACATGATTTATTAATGGTGTTCTATAACAAAAGATTTATGGAATCACAAAATGGAAAGACAGTAAAATATATATATTTAGATATATGTAAATCCAGACATAAATAAGGTGTAACTAAACAATTACCCACACCCATAGTACAAATGTGACACCATAGAAACCAGATGTTGGTTCTCTAATCCCTTGCCCACTTTCTTAGGAGGAAATTAGCCTTCTGCCTGCAGTCTTGACTCTCAACTCAGTTATTTCTCAGGGAGGAGAGGGGAATATTTTCTCATGTATCATCAAAGCTGTGCAACCCCTCCACTCTAATGCTTCCTTGACCACTATTGGCTACTGCTTCTGGATGACTGTCCACACAGATACCAGCCTCTGCTAATCCACCAGCCTTGGCACTCTCCTCTGTGACACATGAGAAACTTCTACTTCTCCTAACCTAATTTGAAGGGCAGAGCTTTTGGAACTCTAATACATAAGGGTGTGTTCCCAGGGGGCCCACTGAACATCAGGATCATCTGATAAACCCTTCTAAAATAGATTTGGGGATCTCAGCCCTGACCAATGTAATATGAAACTCTAGGAGTAGAGCTTATGAAATATGTATTTTGAACAAGTTCCCTACAAGAAAAGCATATAGTAAAGATACAAAAAAATAGTTGTTAAATTCATTCTGAGGTAGATAGTACAAGCCTAGTAAACAGATTGGCATTTGGAAATCTCAGTTTATACCATAGCCCTTTCCTTCCTGTGGTAGAAGACCTACTTCATTGTCTCAAACATACAGAGACAGTTAAAGAAGTCCTTAAACATTAAATAATAAACTGAAGATTGATGTGTCAGAAACACACAATGTACCTCTATGGAGAGATGTTGCCTAAATCCCCTGCATCCCAAGTGTAACAGTCCCACTTCAATCCCCACTAAAACCCATAATGGAAATTGGTACTTTAAAAAATCCCTCTTAAAGAAATTGTTCTGTCATTGCCAATATGTCAAAGAATACATTGGGTCTTAGAGATGGTTAAGTTGAAACCATGTCAATGATATTTTTAATTCTATTTTGAAAGACCAGAGTGTAAAAAGAACTGAAATTTAAAATGATCAAGTAAGCTTTCCTAAAATTACATTGAGTTCTTGAAATGATAAAGCACCCAGCATATAGAAGTCACTTAAGTAATATAATCTGAAGGAAGGAATAAAGGGAAGCCGGGAGGTTAAGGAACTGAGAGACAGACAGATCTCTGAGTGAAAGTATGACTCCTATTAACATAGATCTTACATTTGCCTACCATTTTACTGTGTGTTAGTTTTTATGCAGTTGTTCCATAATCAAAAATAACAGTAAGGATCCAGTGTCTACTCTAAAGAAGCCCATGGATTACATGGAAGGATACAATCATGATCATGTGATTTTACTACATTATGTTAAGACCTACAAGAAAGGTATATTATCACAGTTAATATAAATTATATAAATGTCCAACCAATGTACTATATACTTGAAACTAATTAAAATAAATTAATTAATTTAAAAACAATTTTTAAAAAAGAACATGGTTAATACATGTCTAGCAATTTTACAAGCTGGGCTCTGTACTAAGGACTATATGTCAACCTCATAAACTCAGAAAACTGAAACTTAAAGAAATTAAGTAACCGATCTAAGATTGAAGTTCAAATTCAGGGAGTCTATTTCTGGCACTCTTATGCTTAATCACTATTCCATATTTCTTCCCAGGTTAGAAAGTGAAGGAGAAACTGGAATAAGAGATCAGTTAGGTTACTGCAATAATCCACATTAAAGATGAGAAGGACCTAAACTAGAATGCTGGCAGTGCAACTGGAAAAGAATTCGACAAGAGATACCTGAGAGAGAGAAATGAGAGCACTTGATCCCTTATTGGATGTAGAGGAGGCAAGGAAGGGTATTGGTAAGACAGAGGAGTCAAAGATCAAGGATTAGCCCAAATGAAGAGAAAAATGATATATCCTTAACAAAAATAGATACATAGAATCAAGAGAGATTTGTGGGGAGAAGAAATAGTTTTAACTTTTGACATTTAGTTTAAATAAAAGATTTCATAGATGCAATAATATTTCTAATTAGTTAATAGAAATAGAAATGGGCTAGAAAATCAGCTAAGAAAAATGCTATCTATCAAGTATGGAAGGGTATATATGTTGTTCAGTTTTTCTTTATGATAAACTGTCACCAGTTAGAGTGCATTCCTTACTGAGGCTTCATAGCCTTAGAGTGTACAGTGCTTCCTAGACCTGAAAGGCACAGTTCTCACTACACAGTGACAAAGACCTGGAAACCATCTTTTGAGAGATGACCTGAACAACTTCCATCCTAAAAATCCTGGGAGAGTATCCTCAGATACAACCATTCTTTATTTTTTTTTCAATTTTCATGCTAAAGAACATTATTTGGGAATTATAAAAGCTTTAAAATTTTTTGAATTTTAATGTTTATCAGTCTTGTTTTGTTCATGAGTTGCCTTATTTTCTTAGAAGACCGCCTGTGCTCAGTTGCCAGAAGCTATGATTTAGTTCCTAGGAGACTCTTTTAAGTCAAGAGGACTGTCTGAGCTTTGTGTGGGAGATTTGTTTACAGATACTAAAAATTGCCTAAAAACTGCCTCCACAAAAGTACTTAGCTTCCCCTGAAAAACATGCAAATTTTTCTCCACAGTACATCAACCCCAAACCACTAGCACTTCCAGTTCTGCAGTGAAAGGCTTTATTTATTGACATTTCTTTATTCTTCAGTAACTATCTGAATTAAGTTATTCTACTGAGAAAAGGTGATCTGTCTTTTCTGACTTAAAGTTTAATATTATTGTTTTTTATGTAAAAACAAAAAAAAAGAGGAACATTTGTGGGAATATTAACTCTAGCCCTAAAAGGCAGTTATTTTACATTTTAATAATGTAAATACCTTACTGCTCAAAAAATTTAATGCGCTGTTGTGGACGGTCTCTGTTTTATGGTTAAATTATTTCGTACAGGGAAAAATATGGTTTATGTAGCTCTTTATGAGGAATTGCTAGGTCATTTGCCAGTGGCATTTTTAAGTTAAGAAACTGACAAACTGTTTTCCAAAGAGGTTGTATGTTTGCATGCTCACAAGCTATTGGTGGGTGTTCAGTTGTTTCTCTGCCTTGTCAGTACTTGGTATTGCCAGGTTTTATTGGGGGTATGAGTTGTTTTCCTTTTAATGTTTTTGTTGTTTTTTTTTTTTTTACTTTAGTCTAATAGATGTTCAGAACTTTGCATTATTTTTTTAATTGGATTTATGCATTTTTTTAAATTGAGAATCGAAAGTTTGTATATGCTGAATATAATCTCTTTATAGTGTATTTTTCTTACAAATATTTTCTCCCAGGCTACTGTTTGCCTTTTCATTTTCTCAACAGTGTCTTTTAAATAGCAGAAGTTATTAATTTTTATGTACACAAATTTATGTAAGTTTTCATTCCATTAATTATTATACTTTTAGAGTTTAATTTTATAATGTTATGAAGATTTTTTGTATGTTTTTTATGTTTTATTGTTTTTCATTTTACATTTAGGTTTCTAATTCATTTGACTTAATTTTTGTATATAATGTTAAGTATAAATTAATGATTTTTTTCAATGTAAATGTCCCATTTTTCTAGCACCATTTGATAAAAAAAAAATTGCCATTGTTTCATTATATTGCCTACATATCTTTATAGAAAATCAACTGACCATATATGTGTGAGTATATTTCTAAATTTATTCTTTGGTTTCATTGATTTGTCTATCTTTTGCCAATACCACACTATCTTGTTTACTGTGTAGCTTCATAGCAAGTCTTAAAATCAGACAATGAGTCCTCTAACTTTGCTCTTCTTCAAAATTATTTTTGGCTATTCTGAATATTTTGCATCTCCACATAAATTGTGAAGTGAACTTATTCATTTCTACAAAAGAAAATTCTGAAATTTGTGCTGGAATTACATGAATCTCTAGACAAGCTTTGAGGAGAATTGACATTTTAACAGTATTGAATCTTCCTCAGTATATTTTATTCATTTAGATTTCTTTTAATTTCTTTTCATCAGTGTTTTGTGGTAATTAGCATACAAATCTGCACATTATGTTAGACTTATACTTACGTATTTCATGGTTTTGGTGCTATTTTAAATGGTAATTTTTTTAATTTTCAGTTGCTAGTCTATAAAAATGAAATTAATTTTTTGTATGTTGACTTTGCATCTTGCCACCTTGCTAAACTCATATATTCTAATAGTTTTTATGCAGATTTTTTGACATTATCTACGTATATAATCATATCTCTGTGAGTAGAGACAATTTTATTTCTTGGTTTCTGATCTATATTCCTTTTTTTTCCTGTTTCATTGCATTGGCCTTCAGTAAAATAATGAACAGGAATGGTAAGAGCAGACATACTTGCTTTGATTCTGATTAGAAGGGAAAAACATTTAGCCTTTCACAAAAATGTACAGTGCTGTGTCTAGGTGTAGACACTTTCCCTAGGCTGAGGAAATTACCTTCTATTTCTAAGTTCCGAGAGTTCTTGTCACGGGTGGATGTTAATTTTTCAATTTTTTTTCTACATATATTGAGATTATCATATGTTTTTCATTTATTTTCTTTAGTTTATTCAGAATAATTTCTTTTTTTAAAGAAATTTGAAAGTGTTCATATTGGATAATCACAACATTAAAGCTTCATGTCAGAGGGTACACCCTCTTTCCAGGAGTTTACAGATTGTATATCAATGAGATGAAATCAGACTTCCAGTGCCTCTCCACTCTTATATCTATACTGAGCAGACAGATACCAAAAAACCTTTTTTGTCTCAATAAATCCTAAAAAAAAATCCAAATATTATTTTTAATAATTTAGTTCTACTCTTTCAACCTTAAAATTTAGAATACTAAAATTAAATATTGTCCTATTGACTGTTAGAGTTTTATTGAATGTGTAATATCCAAATGTGTCCAATGGGACACAACTTCTATGGACAGAGTATTAGATGTTTAAGAATGTCAGCATTTCCAAATGTATCTTAAATTTTATCAGCTTTTAATTTCAGATAATCTAATAAGACTTAATTAAAAATAAAACCAGTAGACTGTGAAAGTAAATTGTAAATTGATTTTTCAAAATAGAGAAGACAAGCAATGATGTGTCTAATAACCAGATGAACATCATTGCTTATATTAAGACATCATTTACCATCACTTATTAGAGATCTGGGAAAAATGATTGCAAATTTCCTTTGTTTCTAATTCTAAATAACTTCATGTGATTTTCAAAATTTAGTGTAATATACAGAAGTGGGAAAATATCTTAACGTGGTTTATGTATTATCTCAATGAATTCTTGTTAATTGAACAACAGAATAAATCAATGAGTCACATATTATTTTTACTAAAAAAATGAAAATATTCTATTATATATAATTCTCTAATTTTGGTTCAATTTTATTTAAGTTTTTGTATTTGTATATATTTTTTTAAGATTCACCTTTTATCTGATAAATAAGATATGTGTTTTTAGTACAATATATCCAATCAATAAGCACCTGAAGCATTTTTTTCTGTGTAAATCCTTGAGTCAGGTGCTGAGAATGCAAAGATAAATTAAACAGTGCTGTCTTCTTGGACTTTATATGCTATTCTATTAAGTGAGTCAGATGCATAAATAGTAGTTACAATATTATAAATTTCTTCAGAGTATAGACTACATTTCTATTTGCACATATTAGTGGCCTTTGTGTTAAAATATAATGCTTGCCAAACAGTATGTACTTACATGCCTGACACTGCAGTGGTAGAACTCTTAGAAATTTGGAGAGAACACAGAGTATCCAATGACCAGACTTTCTAGAGAAGTATATTTAGAGGAGATGACATTTGAACTGAATCCCATAAGTGGGAGAAGGAAAGAAAGAACATTCAAAGTAGGATGGCATAAACAAAGGTGTTTTAGCGTTAGGTAAAGTGGTTTCCAAGACACAGCTGACTCTACCATGTAGGTAGTGTTGAAGAAGCCGGCTGTTTTTAACACAGAGTTAATCTGTGGACAGAGAAAGAAGATTTAGCCTTCCTGTTTAGGATTTACTTCTCAGCAGGAAATGCAGGTGACAGCTAAAGAAATCTAACTTTATATCATGTTATCTAGCATACAGCGTATTAAACTCGTAACATAAGATTCAAGAGGTTCACATTACAACAGCCCTTTAATACTATAAACCACCCTTATCAATTAATTATTTTCTGCCTTTTTTTACAAGAAGTTCCTGTAATAGTCCATTACTAAAAGTATTAAAACTTCTCACCAACAATGAACTATAGTATCCCTTGGAATATATAACCCTCTTCTCACTTAGCTAATTTATAGGTCCACCAGCTCATGTGTGAGGCCAATATAACATTCCATTCAGTGATTTTTGCAATTCGATCAGCTTAAAGGGGTGGATAAGGGAAATCCTAAAATATAAAACTGTCCAGTGAAGATAAGAGTATATAATTTAGGACATGCAGCAGCAGACAGCATTAGTTATTGCTCTTTCCTGTGCACTGAACAAAAGCTCGGAGCTTCTTACCGATTGACAGAATTATGACCTTCACTTCAAGCCTTTTATGGTACAGATGTAAATAATAAAGTCATGTAAATAGCTATAAGGGAAAATCTCAACATTCTCTACATTTATCAAATTTCCTCATTTTAGAGAATTCATGGGTTTTAAATGAATTACTATGAAAAAAATGTTGGACCTCAATGATCATCTAAATGTGACAGAATTCCCAGTGTTGGGATTAATCTGTCTGTCACCTTTTTTCTTTTCCTTCAAGTATACCACTGAGCTTTAGTGTACATTTTTGTTGTTGTTGTTTCTTTTCTTCTTTGTCATCTCACTCCAGCTGCATGGGCTTTCTGCAATAATTTATCCCCTATGGCTAGACAGAGCTATGTGGTTTCCAGTATTCCATGACACAACTTCATTGGGAAGTTGTGTAGATGCTGAGCAGCGAGAAGTTAATGCAGGTAAAATAGATGAGGGCGCCCTCACTTAAGCTACAATAATAAAGCTTGAATATTTCACAGTGTTTGGAATACTTCATCAAAATTACAGAGTTTGAGTTTATAACCTAAAACATTCAGGAGACGTATAAAGAGAATTCCCTTCAGAAATATATCCTATCTCAAAAAAAAAAAATCTAAAATCTCTTGAGGAATGAAGGTAGAAAATTTAGAAAGACATCCATTGAGAATATTACATAGCTCATCATTTTTTTTCTTCAATAGTTTCTATGGAAACACTTTAAAAGAATTCTGGAAATAAAGTAGAGCAGATAGAAATAAAGACTCAGATTCAGAAACAGTTTGTGAAAGCAAATATTGTCCCCCAGAAGTCTATTGAAATGTTCCTTTCTACTCCTGAGAGAAAGATGGGAAGGGACTCAGTACAAATTATGTGAGAGATTCAATTATTGTTAACCTGCACAGAAATGTTTTAATAGAGAAAAGAAAAATTATGTAGTCTACACATGGAGCCTGGTGAAATGGAAAGAACACTACTTATGGGATTAAAAGACCTTCTTGAGTTTTTCCTCTCATTGATATGTGCCCTTCTAGAAGTTACTTAAATTCTCTGAATCTCCATCCCTTCATTTATAAAATTAAATCATAATAGAATTTGGATTACTATTTAATGGGTAGTTATGGAGTTCAAACATAATAATAAATGCGGAAGCATCTTTTATAGCTCATCACCCTGGGTGGAATATGCAGTGGGTGCTCCTTTTGAGGAACAGCTTCTCCAGTATCCCAAGTGGACTGCAGGATGTCCGAGCCCCTGAGGGTTCATTTTCAGAAATCGGGCTTTCAGCTTTCTGAGCAGAGAGCGAGAGTGCTCCTGAATTCTATACCCATCCTCTGGGTACACAGTTGGGGGTTGGGACTGGTGCCAAGCCCTGTGTTTGACACGTTTCATCTGCATGGCAGGATTGTGTGAAGCAGCATGGTGCTGTAGAACGACCAAGAGGTCATCAATAAGATACACATGGGTTCAAATCTTGGTCCCACACCAAGCAATTAAGCATTTCCAGCTTTGATCTCCTGCCCTGATTCTTTAAGTAGAGACAACCATCAAATCTTGGACTTATCAAGACCCACCCTAAATTCTCGTTTTGAAAGTATCTCTGGTCTCTGTCACATGAAAACATATTTACTAGATGCTCACAACAGTGATTTTTACCTCACTGGCAAAGATGGCATTGAAAATTCCACTGTGTAATAAGAAATATAGTACAAGTCACACCTTTTGTTCTATTCTGATTCATAAGATTTAAGACCTTTTACAAGTATATGAGAAGTTGATGTAATACATGGGCTTAGTCATTAAATAAACTTGAATTCAGGAACCAGTCTCACCACTTGTTGCCTATATGTCCTGAATCTAATTAAACCTCAGTTTTCTTAGCTATGAAGTTGAAACAGTTCCAAGTAATTAAACATAATTTAAAACAGGCAGTGCAAGGCCGGACACATTTAATTAATTCTAAAATGTAAATGATTACTATTATTCTGTAAGTATTATATAAGTACTATTATTCTATATTAATGATTACTATCATTCTCTACTAATATTCTTGTTAAGTGAGCCTTAATAAGGATGCTTTACCTTTTACTGCCGTTTTACCTTGATATTTTTAAACTAAGGTGGTGTCTCTGTAGAGAATCCAATTTAGATTCATTGTTCTCTCTGGCAATTAAAGTAGAAACAGGTGCTCTTTGTATTCTCTTGTCTTGAATATGCAAAAGTTCGATTTATTTTTATTTATATCATTATGCTTTAATCATCATGGAAAGTAGAATGAATTTTTTTCAGCACTGTCTTAAGTATATAATGTAACAAGAAAACTACCTTTTTTATGGTGCATCATCTTTCATCTAATAATTATAAAAAAATTCATAAACGTAACTTCTAGCATACTTTTGATGTAGATAAAATATTACTACCTATCATTCACATAAGAAAATTATTTTTCAGATTATTTCTACCCTATCCATTTGAAATTTGTTTCTCTCTTAAACTGCAAACACTCTATGCAATTTGTTCTACATTTTTATTATTATAATTATTTAAAAGTACATTTTTGAGATCTTTCTACATCAGTACACATAGGTCTACATCAGTGGTTCTCAGTGGGGAAATTTTCACACCCATGTGACCTTGGCAATGTCTGGAACAGTTGCACAACTGTTCTAGATCCAGAATATCTTCATCATCCGAAAAGAAACCCTATACCCATTAGCAGTCACTCCCCACTCTCCCTTCCCACAAGACCCTGGCAGTCAGTACTCCACTTTCTGTCTCTATGGATTTGTTTATTCTGTACATTTCATGCAGGTGAAGTCATACCATATGTGGCCTTTTGTATCCAGCATCTTTTACCGAGCATAATATTTTCAAGGTTCATTCATATTATAGCATTTATTAGTATATCATTCAGTTTTAGGGCTGAATAATATACATGTACATATACATGTATATATAGCATATTTTCTTATATGTTCATCTTATATAAATATATTTGTATATAGATATACATATCTTATATATAGATATAGTATATATTTATTATATCTGTTCATCAATAGGTAAACATTTGGTTTGTTTCCACTTTGGGAGTTTATTATTAATTTTGCTAGTAACATTCATGTGTAAGATTTTGCATGAACATATTTTTCAGCTCTCTTGGGACTATAATTGGTAGAATTAATATCTCATGGTAATTTTTTGAGTGACTTTCATATTGTTTTTTTAAACTGGCTGCAACATTTAGATCTCTACCAGAAATGTGTAAGGGTTTCAATTTCACAGATCCACACCAAAATTTATTATTTATATGTTTTATTATAGCCATCGTACTAGGTGCAAAGAGATACTGATTTTTATTTTCCTTTCCTTAATTATATTCAGCATCTTTTTATATACTTATTAGCCATTTGTGTACCTTCTTGAAAAAAAAGTCTGTTCAAATCTTTTGCCCATTTTTGAATTATCTCTATATCATTGCATTGTAAGATTTCTTTATATATTCTAGATTTCATATATGTATATATAAAGATTTCTTTATATATAAAGATTTCTTTATTCTTTATATATATTTGTAATTCTATTACAAATTCCTTATCAGATATATGATTTACAAATATTTTCTCCCATTCTATAGGCAGTCTTTTCTCTTTCTTGTTAGTGTTCTTTGAAACAAAACATTTTTAATTTTGATGAAATTAATTTATCTATTTTTTTCTTTTGTTGCCTCTGCTTTTGGTGTTCTGAAAAAAACATTGCTTAATTTAAGATTATAAAGATTTATACCTATATTTTTTCTGTTAGTTTCAATTTTAACTTTTACATTAAGAATTTGATTCATATTGAGTTAATTTTTGTATTTCATGTACAGAAGGATTCAACTTCATTTTTCTTCTTCATATTAATACCCAGCTGTCCCACTACTCATTGCAAAGTCTATTCTATCCCAGTAGAATTGTAATGGCATTCTTACGGAAAATAAATAAAATGTAAATATGAGGATTTATTCTAGATTCTTAATTCTATTTTATTTATCTACATATGTCTGTTTTTATGCCAGTACCATACTGTCTTGATTAGTGAAAATTTGTAGTAAGCTTTGAAATCAGAAAGTATGAGTCCTACAACTTTGTTCTTCATTGTCAAGATTTTTTTTGACAGCCCTCAAATTCTTTAATTTTCATGTGAATTTTAGGACAGCTTCTCAATTTCTGCATGTAGCCAGCTGGAGTTTTGACAGTGATTGTGCTAAATCTTTAGATCAATTTAGAGAATATTGCCCCTTTAACAATCAAAACCAAAGCTGTCTTTCCATTCACTTTGGTGTTCAATTTCTTTCTATGGTGTTAGAGTTTTAGTACACAAAGCTTGAACTTCTTTTATTAAATTTATACCTAAGTATTTTTTTTTGAAGCTATGGTAAATGGAATTGTTTTTAATTTTCTCTTTGGATTGTTTATTGATAGTACATAGAAATATAATTGATTTTTGTATATTAATCTTGTTTCTTGCAATCATACAAAACTAGCTGATTGGCTCTAATAGTGTGTGTGTGTGTGTGTGTGTGTGTGTGTATTCCTTAGGGTTTTCTGTATACAGGAAATAGATTTACTCCTTCCTTTCTAATCTACATGCCTTTTATTTCTTTTTCTTGCCTAGTAGCCCTGACTAGAAACTCCAGTAAAATATCATTTTCCTGATCTTAATTTCACTGTTAAAAACAATGTTAGCTGTAGGTTTTTCATAGAATTCCTTTATTGGATTGAGCTAGTTCCTTTTTATTCCTAGTTTGCTAGGTGATTTTATCATGAAAGAACATTAGATTTTATCTAATGTTTTTTGCATCTTAAAATGATTATGTACTTTTCTCCCTTATTTATTGATGTCATGTATTACAGTGATTAATTTTCAAATGTTAAACTAACCCATCATTTGTTTCAGATAGCTACTTTTATTGTAGTTACAAGGCTGTTGATTTTAAGGGCTACAATAGTGCTAGGAGGAACAGAATGAGAATAGAAATCTAAAATATGACAAAGCTCACTTTTTAATGGATGTTCAGCCAATTTTTAAATAAACAATCCACAGAATGTTGCAAGCCCCCGATTAATTTCCAGAAAAAGTATATTCTGACAATTTTTGTCAGTGTTGTCATTGCTTTTACATAGGTGCAATTTCCAGAGATCCTACTTTGCAATCCCCACTGACATCACTCGATTAATCCAATTAAGGATGGTATCAAATATTCCTGAATATTCAATTTAAAACATTTGTAGGGTAAGAAAACTATAGATTCTCAATTTTATTTTCTAGTTGTATCCACTCTCTCTTAAACCTTATTACTATTTATCTCTTTTTATCCTTTTATCCCAGGTAAATATTTATTTATTATATTGATTTCTTCAAATGTTTATTCAATGACTTTTGTGCTTAAGGCACTGGTGATAGACTTTTTAGTGGACACACACTAAATACAGATTATTCTCAGTGTGATAAATAAAACATGTATCTAACTAAAATATGTCAAACACAATAAATACTAAAAAAGGAAGGATACAGATAATTGGATTTCAAAAAAAATCTTCTGTCTCTTTGGAAAATAAGTAGGAGAGTTTACACAGAGGCTGTGATGTTTGTTTTGAACATAGCATGGGTAGGACTGAACTATGCATGATGAAAGAAGAGCATTTCAGACAAAGAAAACAGGAACTAGTGGCACAAGTCCTAATCAAGAAATGTGAAATAGGTCTATTTGACTGTAGCTTAGAGTATATGAAAGAGAATAGTGACAGATAAGGTCAAATGAAGTTTAAGCCCAGACCAAGGAGTGCATTCAATGTGTGTAAAGAATGTGTCTTTTTTTTTTTCCCCTGTAGGAGACACAGAGCTGTTGAAGATTACTTGATTAGATCTATACTCCAGAAAAAACAATATATGTCTATAAATATTTGATAAATCTAACTGAAGGATGCACTGTAATCAAATATAGTCTAGCATTAAGACAAAAAACAGTATATAAGATGCAAAATTATAATTAAAATCCAGACAAGCATAGAAGGCAGCATGAAGAAGGCATGGAGGCACTAGCCTCTTAATGATGACTTATTTTTTATATACTTGCTTTTCAATGGTTTTAGAACAAATAATCTTATATTACATGTATTAGCACAACTGAAAGTCCCAGGCAACAGAAATCCATCCAAGCGGAGATTAATTATCCAGGTATTTCTTTCTTTTGCAAGTATAAAAAGTTTCTTAGTGGTGTTGCCACATATTCTATTAACAGAGTCCCTAGTTATGGCACTGTTCTCTGTTTCTTTTTTAATTTTAATTTAATTTATTTACTTTTTAGTCTAATTTGTAGTACCTCTGTTTCCAGCACAATAGGTTGATTTATCTCTAATATTTTGTTTCTGCAAGTCCAGTGCTGAATTTTGTATAGTCTTAATAGTTCGTATTCTTTGTTTTTCTCTTGTATTCTCACTTCAGTTGTTTGGGCTTACCTCAATCTTCTATTTTTTACGCCCAACTCTGAACAGTTACATGATTTCCAGTATCTTATTACTCAACCACAGCAACAGGAAGACTAGTCTTTAGTGGTTAAATTTAAGTATGACTACCAACTCTTCAAAACACCTAATGTTGAAAATTTCCTTCATAGTTTGGACTAGTGGCTCATGTAGCACAATCTGCCAGAATTCCAAAGGCCAGGCTGGCTTTCACGATTAAATAACTTTCATTAAAAAAGGCAGCTAACCAGTTAGGCGGTGTGCCCTCTAAGGAGTTGGGTTTGTACAGCTCACTCGTCCGTCATGCAAAGGAATTCTGGCTGCTGATGGTGATATTTTTCTGTACTTAGGGTAAGAAATGATGTTGGTTTTCAGCACATTAATCATCTTTTAAAATACCATGCTGGTAGTGCAAAGTAGTTCATAATACTCTAGATTTTTTTCTTGCACAGTTAAGAATGCAATACTACGACAGCTACCGAATCACTGTCTTGAGGATTCTGATAAAGTGATAAAGTCCATGGCCTATTAAGCTGAAGAAGACTAAGATAGTATTAAAAAAAAAAAAAAAAGCTTTCATTTCCCCTGTGATACCGTAGAGCATAGTTTGACTAAAATTGTTAGCCAACATTTTTTATTTCATTGATGAGGGGAGGGTTCCACAGCACTCTGTTGGCCCTGACATAACTGTTCACACTATTTTCAGTAGCCTCGAGAGCTTATTAAATGTTTCTCGGCAGTCAGAGTTACTGAGACTGTGCCAGAAATGGATCCATTAATGTGATTAAACCAACACTGGGGAAGGCTAACGTGTATAGTGTGAATATCTTGATATTACCCATTATTTTCCTATAATTGCCATGCCAAAAAAATTTGTGTTTGAATTTTATAAATTTTGAAACTTGCAGACATTTGTGATTTTGCAGCATGAAGCCATTTCTGAAGAATGTTCCCATCTAAAGTACAGTGAGAGAACTTAAGGACATGATTTTTGGTTGGAGTTTAAGAAGATAGCTCTGCTTGCCTCTAGATCTCTTTCACACAGGTTCAGCTACCTAATTTTTAAAATGAAAATGCAGGGCCTCTTACAAAAACTATTTTTAAATTTCAAGACAGTCATAACTGAGCTCTAAATAAAGTGTAGGGCTATTCTAAGCACAGGTTGCACATTCATAAGGCTGCCCTTTTTCCATGTACCCTTTAACTATAAATGAAAACCAGTATGAAAGTGATCTACCCTGGATTTATAAAGTCCATATCCTGTGCATATAAACAGAAATAAATAATATTTGAATATACACTGTTGTTTTGCAATAATTTGGAAATAATATAGTAACCATTTCATAATACATATCTATTTGAGTGCCTACTATGGGCTGAATGCTTTCAGGTATGTTATATTTTCTCCTTACAAAACCCAAATACTCAGTGGCATGTGTGATGTCTACAAAAGATGTCTGACTATATCACCTTTACCTTCAAAGGATTATGAAAGTAGGTGAGGCAGGCCTCTACAGCACCTCTTAGGTGAATCAGCTGCACTTCTTGGGATCCTTGAGGATTATGGAACCATCTTTAAAACACTTTAAGAATAAGAAGCCAGATTCCACCTCAGTAACAGAAAATTTCACAGTGCTGGAACCAAGTGTTTTATGCAGGGCAACTGGTTTTAACCACCTCCATCCCAAAATGAAGGAGAAATAAGAATCTCCTGGGCTCATATTTGTCCCACTCTCACATGCACACGAATCACTGGGAATCTCAATAAAATGCTGAATCTGATTCCACTGTGACGTGGGGCCTGAAATTTTGAATTTCCAACAGGGTTTCAAGAGATGCCTGTGTATCTAGTCTGCCTGAGAGGCAAGGCCCAGTGGAAACAAATCAATCACCTGCCCTGAAATAATCACAGAATAGATATACTATGCAATCACTATTCATGAGGAAACTAATTACTTTTCGAGCTTTGTTTAGTCATTCCACAGTTATATCATTTTTAAAGAAGCTGCATTCTCTCTTTTTAAAAAATGCATGTCTTCACACTGAAGGGGAACATTAACAGTATGCCTCTCATCTGCTCACCTTGTCATTATTGCTTGATTATGTAGATAAATGTGTATTTTCAGGATTATTAACCAGCCTCCCCTTTTATTCTCTCACCCACTCAGTTGTTCTTAGAACAGCTCCAACCTCACATCTATTAAAAGCTATTTTCATATCAGTTCTGATAACGCCCATCTTGCTATCCCCCAAAAAGTCACAAATGGCTTAAGTTTTACTTCTTTTATTAAGGGAGGATATTTGCTTACTAACCGCCATGTTCTACAGCCCACAATGACCCTCTCAAAGTATTGAACCAAAGTTAGTGATAGACACGACTGCCCCAATGACTAATATCTGAGTTCCTCTATGCTTTGTATGCTTTGTTATTTAATAAACTCCTATTTGCAGATAGTTTTTAACTATTACACACATCACTTGTCATCCTATCATATCGTGCTTTTTCAAAATGTGAAGCTACAGTTTTGTTATAAATTCAAAACTTTGTATTAAGAAGTAGAATCTTAAAGAAAGCTGAAGTAAGAGAACACAACTTTTCAAAATAATTTGCAGAAGTCCATAGATTTCCTTTTGCCCAGACATGGAAGATTTGTGATTTGGTGCTCCATATTTTCAGAAGAAAAATGAACTTTTGCTGAAAGGATATGAGTGGATTTTGTGATTCTTATTTGGTTGGAATTGGGGGTGAGGTGTGTAAAAGAGACAATGGGGAGAATTGTTTTTAAAATTCTAATCTGTGTCCAGAAAAACTATAATTGAATTGTTGAGATTAGAAAGGAACAAATGGATAAAGATGCAGAGAGATACCAGTATAAAAAGATTTTATTTTCTGTTCTCCACAATAAGGTGAAAAACAGACTTTATTCCAAGGTGAGTCTCCTAACAAAATGACCTTTCAAGCCTTCCTTTTAATGATATTTAAAATATTATCAAAGGTTACAGAATGCTTGAATCATCACAGGGTTCTTGCTGTATTTCCTTGGGAAAATCACTAACAGAAGTTAGAAAGGATGTTTCATAGGAAGAAACCTTAGGCCTACTCTGTTTAGGCTCCACAGGTTGTCCTCTGTTGTCACAGCTCTGTTGAATTTTTTCTTACCAGAAAAAGTGTGTTTCAGCACAAGCAATTGACTTCTCCAAATTTCGAAGTGAGCCTTATGAAAAATGAATACCGAGACGGTTCTTGCAGCTTTCCTAGCCCATCTTATAGTTAAACCAATAGCTCTCTCTATTCAAAATGTGGCTTTTGTGAATTGCTTGCTACCAATGAGCAGATAGAGAGCTATCACACTGTTGCTAATTTATCCCTGGATTTGTATACAAAGTGTTTGTAAACAACTCAGGCTGAATTTGAACAAGCAAGTGTATCTGAGAAAAACACCATAAGGCATCTTTCAAATCCCCTATGCCAAAACATTTAAACTTGTAGTTCATGAAATAAAGAGCTAATGTTAAACTCTGCTTCCATAACTATGTCTCCTCACGACACTCATTTTGTGTAAAGTAGTGTTTCTCATTAAATAAAGTAATTATGAATCATTCACCAATGAAGGAAATAACACATAGAGTATGATGCTAAGGTACTAAATAAATTATGAAGAAATATATCGAAAGACGAAACAGCCACATCTGTTTTACTGCATTTCATGTGAACCATACATATTAGTTTTAAAAACTTTTTCACATAATTTTTCAATAATTAAGTTTTATCCTTCTTATAATGTTGCGTTGAATACCTAGACTGTTTACTGTATGCACACACTAAGATCCCAGGCATTCTTACTTCACTGGCAAGTCTCAAGAAACATGCATTTAAATTGTAGAGGTTAGTTTCTAAAAGAATGAGGCCCTTCTTATTGTATGTTTAATGGTTTCTAGCTACTAGCTTTTATAATTTTTTAATCTATAAAAAACTTGAGAAACTTGGGAGTACTATAATTACATGGGTCTAATTCAGTTACTCCTTTAGGCATTTGAAGAAAGATGTTACAATAATTGGATTCCCATTGGTTAATTGGGAAAAGGTTGCATGTTATTCCAAGACCTTGTTTCACAAACCGTTTTATAAATTCAAATTATGAAATAAAATAAATTTTAAATAATCTGTTCATTACTGAATAGTGTACAGGTAAATCTAAAAAGAGCACAAAAATAGAACCTGAAATTGAGAGAGGTATTTAGTACTTTGTACAGTAGAAAACTGGATATTTAGTTTAATTTTTAATTCCCTTTTTTTCTGGGATAATCAGAGTTTAGGGGATGTCTGCCAGCTATTACACAGTGATTCAAAAAAAAATGGCATACTACACCAGAAACCAATATAAAATAATATTGTATGTCAACTGTAATTGAAAAATAAATAAAAGTATTTTTAAGTAAAAAAGAAAAACAGTATACTATAGAAACTTAAAAAAAAAAAAAGGTCATTTGTTCTTACTCCTCGCCTGTAGATAGCTAGGTAATTAAAACCTCAAGAAAGAATATTAAAACCACTTACAAATTAAAGATAGTTATGATTCAGCATTTGTTTCTTTTTCTTCTCCAGAATGAACATATTTCTATTCCATGAATTGTTCCCTGAATTATACCATGGCGTAATTTATTCTCAGGGTAAGAGAGAAATTCCAGCTAAGGAGTCTGGTCCTTTATTTTCCTTATGAAGCCCTTTGTCATTTTTAGGAATGGAATTACAGTTCTTTCTATATTTTCTTGATTGTTAAGATTCCTGAAAGGTAGTTTCTACTTCCCTACAAAAATATTAACCAAGGATGAATTTCACATTTATATCCCAGTAAATTTAAACTATGAAATGCATATTAAAATTGTTGTGAGGTCTAAAAATTATTTTTATATAAAATGCTTTTTAGATAAACATATTTCTAAAAAATTATTTAACCCTTGTTGGAATAATTTTAAAATATTGTACTCAAAGCTCGTTGCCTTAAACAGTTGGCACAAAGTGCTCCAATAGAGAATTATTTTGAGCTTTGCTTGATTTGAATCTCAACACTCCCTCATCTATAATAGTCTATAGAGCTAAAAATCCTCTACGTCTAGTATTATTTGCAGTTGTAGAACTCTGCTACTTCATTCAATTCTTGTGCCAACAATCTTCCAGATTTTACCTCCAACCACCCTCTTTCCAGACACATTTGTTCCTTTCCCACTTATATTTGTATGTTTCCAGCTAAACCCAATTAAAATGTGCTGAACATAGGATTGAAACTTCATTTACTAACTTGATGTGTGCCAGGAGATAGTTAATATCACAGAATAAGTACGGTACTAATGTTTTTTATATTGACATTTTTCTTAATGTTAAGTAATTATATTCATCACTTTGTATTGAAATGAACAAAGATACCTTATGTAGTAAAATAAATTTGCATAATTTGTAAGAAAAAAACAAGAAACTTCAAAGAAATTTATCAATCTCTGCCTAGGAGAAAACGTAGTGGAAAAGTTTAATAAATATGAGGCTGACAGCGCTATACTATAACATTTTCTTTTCTTTTCAAACAATATACAATAACAATTTCGATGCATTCATCATTAACTCATAAAATTTAGAGTAAGCAGAAACATATAAGATGATCTAAACGAGACTTCATGTAAAGATGAAGAAACAGAGTTCCTGAAACTTGAGTGATATTTTAAAAATCAAATTCACACATCTAGATAGCTGCAGTAATCATGTGAGGATTTATAATCCTGACTCGAATTCCTGTTCTTTCACCTACACCATATTGTTTGACGGGCCTATTCGTTATTCTTTGCTTTTGCTTCAGAAATTAATAAACAGAAAGAGGACTCTACAGAATTGTCAGTGATAGAAAGTGGCATTGCCATTGGTAGTTCTCCACTGGAACCTGGCTCCAAGAACAGAGCTTGTGTTGGCAGATAGTTTGCAAACCCCACTGAGAGTGGCTCCGTTTCTGAAAGCCAAATGATCTAATTGTATGATATTCGTATGTAGAAAGTGTTTGCTAACCTAGCCTTGAAAGATTATATTAGTAAAGAGGTCCTATGTATTACTCTTTTAAAAGACAAGTAAATAACGAGAAATTCGGTTCCTTCCAAGGCAGTGAACCCATTGTTTTCCTGATGGCTGACTCTTGCAGCTTGCCTGTGTGCATCCTTATTTGAAAAGAGGAAATCCCATCTCAAAGTGACCAGATGTTAAAGTGCTACTGTTTCTTCCCAATAGCCAAAATCTTCTCCATGTTGTTTATTGCTATTTCCTTGAGTATATTTCTCCTGTAAATCCTGCCTGAAGTTACAAGAATTTAGTTTTATATAAATCACCTTTTTAACTGCCCTGCTATTGTACTAGAAGATAGGAGAAAATAAAATGGAGCAAATGATTTTTTCTCTCCAGGGCTTGGGTTTCCTTGTATTATAGTGTCATGGCATGATCTGAAACTTCATCAGATTCTATGGGCTTTCTTTCTAAAGGAACATGGTCCCTCTCTCAGAATTGAATCCTTTGACTTGAAGCTACTGAATGATCAATGATGACATGTTAAAATGACTGTAATTACATTGACTTGAAAGGTTTAGAGAGTTCTCTTTGGAGTTTTCATTCTATATTAATCAGATAGTTTGAAGTAAACACACTCTTAGGGCTAATGATGAGAAATATCTAGGCTATTATATTAGATCACAAGTTAATTTTGTAGATCACTGTGGCTGGAACATGAGGTACTTTATTGTTTAGGAGGTATGATATAACAAAAATATTCCTGGATAATTTTAGAGGATCTTGAAAGTCACTCTTATCTATGTACCTCTGACTTTATTTTATAGATTAGGGAAACGTAAATAGTTTGCAGAAAACAAAATGATAATGTGCTCTAGACGGTTTAATAAAGATGAGCCTGGTAACAGGAAAAAAATGGGGAGGTAGCAACAGCAAAGAATAAGGGGCATATAATCATACAATGATAATGGTAAGAAACAATAATACTCATTGAAAAAATGTTTTAGAATCTAACTTGTGCAAGATTCTGTGTTTTGGTTATCTGATGTAGACTGATATGACTCTTGTCCTTACAAATTTCACTTTCTAATATTGAGTGATAGACAAAAAGAAAACCTAATAAATGTTGGAGAAAAAACAGATAGAACAGAGGGCACCTTAGGGGAATATACTTAGAATAGGATGGTCAGGAATAGATTCTTTAAGAAGTTGGTATTTCAGCTAATGCAAAGAGTGGGAATCTCAACACAACCAATAAGAACACATTCAGAGGGACAAAGAACTCAGAGAAGATCAGTACAGTTGGAGCTCACAGGATTTTGGAGAGAAAAACAAGGTGGGGAGAGGAGTAAACCATTCAAGGCCATATATGGTATGACAAAGACTTTAGATTTCATTCTAAGTGAAATAAACTGCAGCTGAAGTGATCATTGTAAGGGAGCCCCATGCTTAGATTTACCTATCAAGAGGATCCTTTTGCTGCTCTGTAAAGAATAATTTATGGAAAGGAGGGGGAAAGGGAAATAGTTTAGGAGGTGACTTATGTAATGATCTGAAGTAGGCTCATAAAAATAGACATGAAAAGAAATTGAAGATTTGAAATTATATATTGTAGATAAATTGCTGATAATTCAGATTTGTATGGTTAGAAAGAGGCAGTAACCCCAGATTTCTGGCTTTAGCAACTAAATATATTTATCTAGAAGAAAAAGAATGGGAAGAACAGGTCTAAGATTACATTTAGCCAGATTAATCTTGTGATGTCTGGAGATATCCAAAGAATGAGAGAAGCATCATCACTCATGCAAGGGCAGACTGGGGGATTTCATTCCAATCTTGGAGTTGATAGAACTTCATTCAAACCCACCCAAACAGTTCTCTGTGTTCCACTATATGGTATGACAGAAATGGTCACCAGGGGACTCTTAGGATATTTAGACACTATTTTTAAAGTTGTATCAACTATGTTAAAATGATCATTATAGAAGCATCAGGAATACATTTAAATGGATACTGAAGGTTTCTTATTTCCTTTGGTTATTGTTAAATGTTTTACTTTGTGATGTTTTCAGAAATTTTATAGCAGAAATTTTATAAACATCAGAACATACATATCCAAACAAATGCTTTCCCTTCAAAGCAATCTGCTAGCTTTATTGACAATGTTTCTGGAAACTTGTTATGGAATTGCCTTCAGAGCTTATAGGATATTTTTAAATGATGATGTTTTCTTTGATAAAGGGTAATTAACTTTAGGAAACAATGAAATTTTTTATAAGCAAAGTGTGGTATATAAATTGAGTATCAAAATTATACAAACATTATAAAGGGACTATATAAATCAAGTAGACATATTTTCTTATCTGGCTCATAACTGGATAAAAGGATAATTCTTTTTTTTAACTTTTTAAAAATAACATATTTTTGTTTTTTAATTATAGTTGGCATACAATATTATATTAGTTTCAGGTTTACAACATAGGGATTAGACATCTATAAAACTCATGAAGCAATTATCCCAATAAATGCATTACCTATCTGACATCATATATAGATGTTAGAATATTATTGATTATATTCCATATGCTATACTTCATATCTCCATGACTATTTTGTAACTACCAATTTGAATTTCTTAATCCCTTTCCCTTTCTCACTGCCCTCCTCCCCACAACCCTCTCCTCTGTGGTAACTCTCAAAATGTTCTCTGAATCTGTGAGTGTTTCCATTTTATTTTTTTAATTTTGTTCTTTAGATTCCGCAAGTACATAAAATCATATGGCATTTGTCTTTCTCTATCTGACTACTCCACTCCATACAATACCCTCTAGGTTCGTCGTGAGATATCTTTTCCTATCTCTTTACTTTCAGTTTATGTGTGTCTTTTAATCTGAAGTGAGTCTTTTGTAGGCAGCATATGTAAGGGTCTTGTTTTCTTATCCATTCAGGCAACCTATCTTTTAATTGAAGCATTTAATCTTTTTTCATTTGAAATAATTTTTGATAGATAAGTAGTTATTGCCACTCTTTATTCATTTTTGACACATATATTTTTTTTTTCTTAAAGAAGTTCCTCCAACATTTCCTGTAATACTAGCTTGGTGTTGATAAACTTCTTTAGCTTTTTCTTGTCTGGAAAGCTCTTTATTTCATCCTTTGATTCTTTTGCTGATGTTAGTTGTAGGTCCTTGCTTTTATCACTTTGAATATTTTGTGCCAGTGCTTTCTGGCTTGCAAAGTTTCTCTTAAGAAATCAACTGACAGTCTTATGGGAGCTCCCTTGTAGGTAACCAATTGCTTTTCTCTTGCTGCATTTAAGAGTCTTTCTTTGTATTTAACCTTTGTTGTTTTAATTATGATGTGTTTTGGTGTGGGCCTCTTTGGGTTCATCTTGTTTGGGACTCTCTGAGCTTTTTGGACTTGTATGTCTATTTCTTATATTAAGTTAGGGAAGTTTTCCATTATTACTTCTTCAAATAGGTTTTCAATTTCTTGTTCCCTCTTTTCTCCTTCTGGTACCCTTATGATGAGAATGTTGTTACACTCAAAGCTGTCCCAGGGGTCCCTTAAACTATCCTCATTTTGGAGGGTTCTTCTTTCTTATTTCTGTCTTCTACTATCCCATCCTCTCAATCGCTGATTCAATTTTTCTGCTTCTTCCAACCTATCGATTCCCCCTAATGTACTCTTCATCTCAGATATTCTATTCCTCATTTCTAACTGGTTCCTTTTTATGTTTTTCATCTTCATTTTTATGTTTTCTATTCCATTGTTAAGTTCATCTACTCTTCCTCTAAGTACATTGAAAATCCTTATAACCAATGTTTTGAACTCAATGTTTTGAAGTCTGGTAGATTGCTAGTCTCCATTTTGTTTAGTTCCTTTTCTGGAGCTTTGTTCTGATCTTTCATGTGGACATGTTTCTTTGTCTCTCAATTCTGGTTTCCTCCCTGCATTTCTTTCTATGTATTAGTAGAGTTCATAAGTTTCCCTGTCTTAGTAGAGTGGTTTTATATAGTAGGAGTTCTGGGGGTCCCAGTGGCAAAGTCTTCCTTGGTCACCGCAGCAAAATGCTCAAAGTATGTCCCTCATGTGGGTTATGTGTGCCCTCCCATTATAGTTTAGCCTTGATATCTGTTTGCATATCAATAGAAAAGATTGATCCTTAGGCTGATTGATTGTGAGGGTTGGCCAGTGAGGGATTGACCATATGAAGCAGGATTCACTTTAGCAGGGCTCTGGTGCCTGCCCAGTCTGCCCTTTGGGTGTGCCAACTGGCTCTGGCAGTAGTTAAGCAGACCACTGGCTATGCTGACCCAAAGGCCTCTTAGGAGGAGCCCAGCTGCAGGCCAAGTTCAGCTGCAGCCTGAGCATTTCCAAGCCAACTCATAAGAGTTACCAAAGGGTCTGCAGATAGTTTTCCCCTATGCTGGGCTTATAGGTTCCTGGAGAGACCAATCCAGAAACCAAGACCAGCTGCCCCTAGTGTCAGGCTTGGGGCTGCTCATAAAGAGGTATGGGGCATGTCGAGGCCAGATGCTGCTTGTTTGGTTTTTGTGAGCCTTTGAGAGATTTTTAGCAAAGTCCACAGCATGAGCCAAGATAGGCCTTTTGTCTGAAATAAATCATTGGGGGCAGCTTAGGTAGGTTGGTAAGATGGGAGAGGTGAGGTCTCAGGTACCTGGGCAAAGTGACTTGTGTTATCCAGGTTGATGGAGCCTCAGATATGGCAGCCACCTGTGTCAGTATGCTGGGAGGGAAAGGGCTCAACAAAGGAACAATGGATACTGCTGGCACTTCTTTCTGAGAGAAAGCTGCCCCTCTAGCCCTTACCCTAAAACCTAACAACTCAGTTCCTACCTGTATTTCCCTGGCACTCTTTGAGCAGCTGCCCCAGCTCTTGAGAACAGAGGGAGTGAGTCTGTCAGTGAGGAATTCTGCAAACAGGCCCTTTACGAGGAACATCTGTGACTCCTGCAGCCCTCCATCTCACTTAGCTTCACTGGTTTTCACAGTCAGAAAATACGGGGACTTCTCTTTCAGGCACTGAAACCCTGGGCTGGGCACCCCAGTGTGTGGCCAGGATCCTTTATTCCTCTGGGTGAGAGATGGGCTCTGCAGCCAAGATAGCCATCCCAATTCTCAACCACCACACGTAGTTGTAGGACTGGGTCTTTTTGCATCTCTGCCCCTCCTACTAGTTTCAACGTGATCTCTTATCTTTGTCCACAGTTGTAGGACTTCTGTTCAGCTAGACCTCAGGCGACTTCCAATAACAGTTGTTCTGTAGAATTGTTATAATTTTGATATGGTCACAAGAGTGGGTAAGCATAGCATCTACCCTCTATGCCATCTTGACCAGTTCTCTAAAGGACAATTCTTAAAAAATAATTACAGAAAATTGAAATTAGTTATAGCTTTCAATATGCTCTCAATTTCTACATACTTGTTTAACAATTTCTTAAAACTCTAGTACTTTGAAATCACTCTGAACTCTTCAACATTTAACACAATCTATAATCAATTGCTGTGAGATTCTTAACCTATATTCCACATACTCCTAATAATTATAATCAATGTTAGCCACCATCTACTGAAAGTAACTATGCAGATTTCTGAATGGGTTACCACAACCAGTAGTGAATTTCATTACTGCCAATAGTAACCCTGGAGTTAACTTGTGAACATTCAAGGAAATGCACCTTAGTCCCAACCAAGGACCCTCAGAGGTGACCTGATGTGCAGTGTACTTGTCTAATACTGAGAATTTGGGCATATATAATGTGGCGGATTCCTAGATTACACGTTTTGAACCTGCCAAATCTAGCATTTTCCCTGCTCCATCATGAAGCTTACAAAAGACTTAATATCTAAAGAAGAAGTTTCCATAGTTTCTTGATCAACTTGGGTCTATTTCTGCTTTGCTGACTCTTATTGTGATTTTGACATGTCCCTCAACCTTGACATCTGTTTATCCTTCACTAGACTATAAAGGGTTTCAAGACAATTTTACTTTCATATTCTCACTGTTTAGCACAGAGCAGATCATGAATGAATCTTTTTGAAGGAAGAAAGGGAAAGAAGGAAAGAAGTTAGTTGAGCTTACTGAATTTCACAGCCTTAAAAAATGATTTGGAGTCAAACTGCTTGTATTAAAATCCTATTTACCACTTACTAACTAAGTAATATAAGGAAAATATATTTTCTTCTTTTGAGCATTAATTTCCACAACTAAAAAAGTTTAATACAATTTCTACCAATCTAAAAAGGCTAGTGTAAGGATTAAATAAGATAGTACATATAAAAATGTCAATATAATACATGTACTATGTGTTGTTCTAACTGTAAATAACTCTATACATTTTATTTTTATTGTCTTGAGATGTCATGAATTCATGTGAGAATCTTAAGAAAATGGACCATCTTTTCAAATAATTTCATGGCTTTAATAAGCTCTTTAAACTTATACATGTATTGCATATTAAGAACCAATCATTAAAATTAGTCACTATTTTTCCCAGTTACACATCATGACTCATTAGTGAAGTGAAATCTACTTAATTTGTAGGGGCAAGTAATTTATTTTAATGGAAGAGAATAGAATTAAACTGAAAATAGAATATATCTTGCATCTCGCTTAATTAGAATAAATGTAAAAGTTTTGTGAAACTTTGGTGTGTGTGTGTGTGTGTGTGTGTGTGTGTGTGTGTGTGTGTGTGTGTGTGTGTATGTTAGGTAATACTGTAATTTACATTTTTCAAGATGGGTCACACTTGAGCAACCTTCAGACCTTAATGCCTTATTGGCTTCTTTGCCCTTCCTGTTCTTAGTTCCATACAGTGTCCTTGATTCTCAGACATTTTTGATTTTAGTTTCATCTTGTCTGCTTGACTTTTCAAACATCTGAGCACAACAGCTATATTTGCCCATGTGGCGGACTGTAGGGTTAATCATTAAAAAAATTAATTAACTAACCTAGTGATATATTAATCATTGTATATTAACCCCACAGCATCATAAATGTCATATTTAGAAGACAAGATATATGCATCTAAATTCCAAGTATAGATGACTTATATTCCAGAGTGTCATTGTCATACTACCCTTAGACTATTATCTGGGAGCATATTATACATGAAACAAGTATAACAAGATGCTTCTGGTAATTTTATTCTTCTGGATAATATCCAAAATACCAATGCTATGCTATACTTTGTGCTACAGCATGATGCCATATTATGAAATTGTAATGAATATATGTTGCAGAATTTTTTACTGAAACTGCTTTAAGCCAATTTATCCACTTTCTTACCTTGGAACCAGAATCAAAATATGAGTAAAACATGAGTCAAGTGACTCTCCTATAAAACATATTTCATAATTAATTTAAGATATTTTCTACTTGAATTTTAAATGCCAAAGATTGTGTTCACAAAAGCCTAAAAGTCTGTAGATGTAAATATCATCTAAATTTTCTGTATCGCTGATTATTAATTTAATTTTCTTTGATTAATTTTCACTGATTAATTTAATTTAATTGAAATGTTTCTTCAAAAGGGATAGTTGCTCACGGAGTCTAAACAATTACAGCTGTATTAACTTTATGATCCCAAAATATAAATGCCTTATTTATTATAGAAGTATATCGCTTGTTAATATAATGTTTAATTTTTTTAAGACTGTCATTATTTCACAGGAAAAAGACAAAATTATTTTTTGAAAAATATGAGCTTTTATTGTTTTCTTCCTGGCATGTATTTTATCTAATTATCAAAGCAGTGATTGATTTACACTGAACTAGGAAAGGCCTTTTCTGTTACAATTTAATTTAGCAAAAGAGAACTTCAGTCAGAAACAATTTGCTATATTTCAGGCTAAAAAGACACATAAATGAAGCATTATTTTCTGTAGTCTTCTGTTCCCATATCACAGATTTGGGGAAGATTTGTCAAAAGAATCTTAGAGATTGGAAGTCATTATTTATCTTATCTTAGATGTTTGTTGTATAACTGAGAATGAAATAGTTATAGTAGGAAAGAAAACATGACTAAACTTACCTGGCCTATTGACTAAGGATATAAAGGATATATGAGTGTTTCATGAGGAAAAATATCTTCAATAAGCTTAACATGTGTTCAAGATGTTTTACTTTATATATATATATATATATATATATATATATATATATATATATATATATATATAAAGTATATATATATATATAATGTGAATAGTGGCAATGAAGCAGCTAGCTAGTACATGCATGAATTTAAGAAATCAGAAAACCAACCACTGGTATAATAAATAGTGTTTTGTGCATGCAAACTTGGAAAATATAATTTACAGGCCTGAAATAGAATTTGTAGTAATGGCAACGGAAACTAAACAACCAGGATATATTCACACAATATGGTTCCTTAAAGGGCATTAATCCACAGTCAGGAAGCCTTAATATTATTTTTCTTATTGTCATGACTGTTCTTGGCTTGTTGTGATCTTTTGAAAACTAAACATCAAATTATGAATTTGTGAAACAGAAAAACAAAAGAAAGGTTCATGTCTGCCTTATTCAAGGTAGCATGTAGGAAAGAGGAAGTTGAAAGGATTTGTTTTGCAAGTAAATATATTCAAGTGGTGGCTTTATTCATAAAGCCAATATTTAGCAATCTGAATATCTGTCTAATGTCTTAAAAATAAAAAAAATCTATCTAATTACAAATGAATTGTTTATATTACTTTAAATGATTATATCCTTGAGAATAATTTTATAAGTACAGAAATAGGTCTGTTTATTATGAAAGGTTATATTACAATTAAGTAACGTAAAAATTGGTATGAATATTTCATTTAAATGCTGTTATTTATTCTCTCATATAAAAAATTTGTAGAATTCTAACTGCAAAAAAAGCTTTCTCACTCTTAAAAGACATTCAGAGTCATTTTAACTCATTTACAATTCATAATGTCTAGTCCATGAAAGAATATAATTTGGAATTCAGAGTAAATGTTGAAGCAGCAACCACATTGATGTTGTTCACTGCTATGTCTCTAGTATAGCTCTTAACAGCAGTTCAGTTCATATATTTTGTTTATATATTTTCAATAAATGAAAGATCAAAGCTTAATCCAGAAAAACTAAACATGATAAAATCATTTGTGGTTTTAATACAGAAGAATAAAGATTCTTTCTTTTTATCTGAAACATCCTAATATGAAAGATTTTAAATTTCTTAGAAACAATAAGTGATTTTTTAAAATCAATTTTTTGTTCAAATTAGTAAAAATTCATGATTTTAAGAATTAGGCTACTTCTCTTCACTGATAGGAAGAGTGAAAATTGATATGTAAATCATAATTCTTTGATCTAAATAAGTTGGATAATACTGAGCAAGTAAAACCTTTATAAGCAAAAGTCTGAATCCTAGGCAAACTCAGATTTATCTGACCAAGTTATAATGCAAAGTCTTATAATACACTATACATATTGTATTAGATTATAATAAAAATGCCACTTGTCCGAAATAAGTAATTCTCTTAAGCAAATAGTTTATTGCCATATTGGATTTTAAACATCTTAAAACTGACGTGTCTGAGTTTATTTTAAAAGTGCTCAACATATGTTAAACTTCTTTAGAAGAATGGTTGAATTATTAAAATATCAATGTCAAAGTTTAGGGATGCATGAAAACTAACATATTTGCATTTATGGGTTTCTTTTTTTAAGAGAGGGAGCATAATGTCACTTCAAAATAGATATATTGGGTGGTCTATCGAACCAGTGAATGGGCATTTTTACCCAAAGATTATTTACTTGAGGATTATCAGGTAATTAAATTAATTAATTATAAAATAACTCATTTGGAACTATTATACATGCAGTCTTATCACTTCTGCTAATAAATAAACAAACAAATAAATACATAAGATATATATTCTAACTTTCCACTATATCAGGGAGTTAATACTGGAATCTTAGAACACTTAAGCTAATTGTCATTATTTTATTCTCTTGGGTTTTAAAATAACTCTTCCTTTTTTATATACACATACACACTTTGGACCCCTTTATTTTATAATTAGACAGTTTTGGATAAATCAAACCAATATATGCCCAATATTATCAAAGTTGAAAAAATTCTCCTTTGGAGAATTGTTAAATTTCAAATATCAGTGAAATATTTATTTAGTGCCTTAAGTTCTACAGGACAATTAAAGAAGCATAAAGCTGAAGATTTTAAAGTCTTTGCAATCAAGTTTGACAGAAATAACACATATTCAATGGAAAAAGTAATAGATGAGTAATGAAATCATAAGTTTCAGTAAGAAAAATGTCAAAGAATCAAAAGAACAGAGAAAATAGACATAGATTTAAATCCTAACCAGGACAATAGCTGGCTAATATATAACCACTTGAACCCTTTTTTAAAACTAACATGTGAAATGAGGATGCTAATAACTACATAACATGATCATTGTTATTAGAAACAGGTCATGTTAAACCCAAGCCATGGACCAAGTACACACACTAGAATCTGTAAATAAGTATTTATTATTATTAATGATACTTCATGGAATTAAGAGTTGCAGTTGTATTTGGTTGTGATCTCTTCTCTCTTTAATATCCTCCTGCACTGAAAACTTTGTTTATGCTTTTTTCATACCCTTGCTTTCATTCTATCTTGATTATTTAATACTCTGATATTAGTCAGTGAACTGTACGAGGACAAGGATTATGATTTTCTCATACTTGTATCTTTCAGAGCAGTGCTCTACCACCTTTAATCCCCTAGGGATCTTATTAATAACCATGAAGGTTCAATCCTGTCTCAGTAGGTGTAGGTGTGACTCTGATATTCTGCATTTTCAGCAGTGCATCTGGTTACTCTGACCACACTTTTGCGTACCTAGGCCCTGCAGAACTTACCCATTGCTTTGCATATGGAAGATATTCAATAATATTTCTCAGATTAAAAAGAAAACATAAAACACATGATTTAAAACAATCATTTTTTTAAAGATGGTCAGAGGAAGAAACTACAGATAACTTTATGGAGCAGGTGAGAATTAAGCCAGGTCCTGTAGAATTACAAAAATGTGAATGGTAGAAGTGGAGGGTAAGTAATTCTAGGCCTGTTAGAACATTAACCAAATTGTGGAGGGAGCAAAGACAAGGAATTTTCAGGGATGATGACGGCCAGTGTGTCCAACGCCTAAGGTTTAGGTTAGGTTAAAAATAAGTTGGAAAATGTTTGTTGATGCAATTATTTGTCTAACAATCAATGAATAGATATAGTTTTTGAGCAATCTTCAAAGTGATTATTACTGTGTTTTTAGGAAAGTTATTCTGGGTGGGGATGTGTAAATTGTTGATGGTAAAGAAAAAATGAAAGATGGGAGGTTCAATAAGCTCTTCACTTTAGCTTTTAACTGTATATACAATTTAGCTTCCAGTATTTAAACTGACATCAAATGTAAGACATCCTTACATATTGTTCCCTTTGCTACATTAATACACATTATAACTAAGACTGAAAGCAATTAGACAGAAATATATTTTGGTTTCAAAATAAATTTGTTTCACAAATTCTTCTACCAATAGAACACATTAATTAATATACAGTTTTCCTAAATTAATAATCCCCAGACTTTTGAGATCTTCAGCAACTTTTACATCTGAAAGAAAACAACAAAAATAATTTACTGCATTTTATTGAGACTCATATTTAGCACATAGTGTCATTATTTTCTCATATTTAATAATGTTGCATGAAATTATTAATAACCCAGGGAGGAAGTAAGCCAATTAGATGTCTTCCATGAAAATTGAGTGTTAAAATAAAATATGACATTGTTTAATAACATAGTGATAGAAAGAACAAACAGTCATTTTTTGAAAAAAAGTTTTGATTATATTACAAAAGAATTGACACAAGTTTTGATCGAATTTATGGAGTTCACAGCTGAGAAAATCACTCATTAATGTATATCTCAAAATATCTGATTGAAATTTTGCATATTATGTAGTTCATTTCCAAGGAGGAAATAGAATGAGACTTGGCCCATATTGTATGATATTAACATCTAACCATAGTATACAGCTGCCATAAAATTAACTGGAGTAGCCAACATAAGTGGTGTCTAAGATCAAGTGATTTAGTGTATTGCATCACTTAGAACCAATGAAGTAGAGTAAGTAATTGGCAGAAAAAAATTTTTAAAACGTAGTAAAATAGCAAAGCAAGGCAATGGCCATTAACAGAAAAATGTAATGATCTCATTAAAGGCATCGCACACAGTCTTCATTTCAATTTTCACATCTCTGGGTTTTTCCCTAAGCTTTGCAAAAATATTATCTACTATCACATAATTTTAACTTGAATTCAAATGTAAAATAAGAAAATATTTTGGAACTTAATTAAAGGTTTCATACTTATTTCTAGCATTTCATATACAACATCAATATTTCAGTTGATTTCTTTTCCTCCCCACCCCGCTTTTCTAATCTGAGATAGAGTAATCCATTTAATTTAAATAGAAAAGTCCTAGAATAAGGGTTCATTAATTCATACTATATATGAGGGAGAAAAATTCATTTTACTTGTGGAAAACTCAACAGAAATCAAGAAGATATTTAAAGATTTTTGGAATAAGCCATATTCAGAAGCATACCTAAGCTATTTGAATTGTGAATTCTGACTGAAAAATTCATGAGACTAAATTTCTTATGAGAAAACTGAGGGAATCATGAATGTATCAGAAAAAAAGAACAAATGTAAGAAACTTGAAAATTTCTGGTTTCATTGATTATTTCAGTTTTACTGTTCACTATCAATGATTATGATAAATCCTCAATATTTTATCTTAACTTCGCAAATTGAAAAAGAAGTTTTAAACTAACTTTATGAAACTGCTTCAGGAGAATTAATTTTAAATATATAGCTAAAGATATGTAAAAAGACAATGGGACACTGAATTTTGTGACATTTTGCAATCTAAAACAAGATCCTATTTTTAATTGTTCTAACAATGTTTATACTTCTTATAGCATTTGTTTTAAACTTAATATCACTAATAAAAATGTGTTCTGAATTAATATTTAATCATTTACTTTTCTTGCATTTTCTATTTTACTGCATCAGAAATAGTTTGTAAATTTGCATATCCATTTTTGTTTCTGCATACAAAACTGGACTCTAATAAGATTAAGTTACTCTTCTAAATATATTATAAAAAATTTATTGAAAATCCACTTTGTTATTAAGCACTATAGGGGAGCATATATAAAAGAAAGCATATAGCCTCATTTTTCAAGTATCATATAATCCTTTTGAGATGTAACAGGTATTCGTAAAAGTAAATGCCAATTATCTTTGTGTGTATTAGTATGTATACACACACACACACACACACACACACATATAGTGAAATGTGAGTTAAAAGAGTTATAATTCGGTGGCACTAACCACAATACTCTTGGTTAATGAATCTTACATAGAGCACATGGATAGATAATTGTAGTATAAGTGCCATTGTCAATCAACACTATTTGAGTCCACTAAAACTAACGAAAAAAAAATGGCAGATCTCTAAATCAGTCCATAATTAATGACACCAATCTCTTCTGGAATGCTGAAATTTATTTAAAAGTAAATGTTACAATAGACTGTATTACATGTCAATATGCAATTGTATTCCAGATTCAAAAGGTGATTCAACGTGTAACCTTCAGCAAATCATTGCCTTTCTATTTGTAAGATTACTTTCTATTTTTAAAAGAGAGATTATGGTTTCTGCCCTACACAACTCAATGTTGTTGAGAAGTTTACATAAAGCTCATGGTAAATACACTTTGAAAAATGCAGTACTCTAGAGAAATATATCCCTACAAAAAAATTTCTAAAGGAAGCCTCGTGCTTGTTTTCTCATGATCCTTAAGTACCCTGGCTCTTTAATATTCACTATACTAAGTCTCAGTCTTTGAATTTGTCTGATATTTTATCTGAAAATGGTCAACATTGACTCCCATTTGTTTACAGTATGATTTTCATCATATACCACATGGCTATTATATTCCAATATAACTTCAGGTAAGCACTTACAACAGCAAGAACCTGGACAGAACTGGAAATTGAATTCACTGTTTCCACAAACCCTTATTAAACATCCTCAATGTGTCCAACACTGTGCTCGTCATGGCAAAACAGAGAAGAAAGACAGATCCCACTTTACAGAGGCTTTTCATCTAGTTGAGGGAAAAGGCAAATGAGCCTATAATAACATCCAACTTTCAACATGATTATTTAAATATAGGAGATTAGAAATGTTTATTAATTGTTGCAAAGAGGTTTTTGATTTAAAAGATTGTAGTATGATTCATAATGTTGGTTTGTGTCAATTTTTCAAATAAATACCTATTTTGAAAAGGAAATTTTCTATTACACGTTACTCATTATATATTATTTCAACTCTGAAAGAATTATTTCTTAATTTGATTCACTTGTCAACATCCTAGTAGTCAAATTTATGCCTTCTATTGAGTTGAAGTGATATGTTTTGGTCTATACTACAGTTTAAGATGGGAAGAGTATGGCACTGGCCCAAATAGTTTAATCAAATATTTTCATGCTTACAGTCACTGTGCAAATGCATATATAATACTTTCTATGTAATATTAAAATCATCTATTAATTTATTATAAATTGATGAGGAGACCATCCATTTATTTGTAGACACAATAATAGCTGTTTCTAGAGCCTTGGTTCTGATGGCAATGAATATACAAGGAGGATACAGAAAAGAGAAAAACTTGATTATAAGACACCAATACCCTATAAAGAAGTAAATAAAGACCCCAAATAATTAAGACAGAGTTTTTGATTATCTCCTTTTATGAACTGATGATGAGAAAGCTAAAGATGTGGAATGAAACAAATCTGCAAACCAAATGAACAAGCTATTTTCTGAACACCTTAAAGTCACTTTAGAAGTGGAGCTCAGGTATTCTTATAGTCACTTCATCAAACACCAAGTATGCAAAGATATTCCAGAGTTTGAGGATCAAGGAAATATGTACATTACCAGACAGTGAGGCAATGATATCTATGATGCTGCCAACCCACTGTGACTGTCCTTACAGAAAATCTCTTTTGAGATCATCTTAATTCTTTAATGATTATTTCTTCAGGTAAATAAGCCAGAATATGAGATGAGCTACACCTACAGATCTGTAATCGAAGAGACTAAGAATTTTATTCCTCTTAGCATATCTGTCCTAAATAAGAATGCATTAATAAAATCGGAACTAGCAGTGTCACTAAAGGGGAAAAAATATTTCCCTTATGTTCTTAGAAATTCTAGTGGCTATAGAAGAAGTGTATTTCTTAAGCCCAACTGCCCAGTTCCCATAATTATGTGAATGGACAACATCCTTGGAAACTTGCATAATTAAATCTAGATTTACTATATTCTCCATACCATCACTTCATGCAACTTTTATAAATTAGTTCAATAAACTTTTATTGTGTTTATACATTGTGCCAAGCACTGTTCTTATGTGCTGATGAAACTACAGTGAAAAAAACAAAGTCCTAGAACTCAGGGACTCATATTCTAGTCAGAAGATGAAGACAGTATATGATGAATAATATAATGAAGCTGTTTAAAAACTGAGAAGGGTCAAGGAGCGAGTGATATAGGAGCTCATGGAAGAGCTGTCTGATAAGGTGTCATTCAGAATGGTTTAAATAAACAAAAAGGAAGAACGATGCATGTATCTGCAAAAATAATTTTCAAAGATGAAGAAATAAGCTCAGGCCCTGAGGCAAGAAACTGCTTAGTCTATTTTAGTGTCAGAAAGAAGGCTCAAGTGGTTAGTCTAGGGTAAACGAGGGGAACAGGATGACTGAAGTTGGGGGAAAGGACAAAAACTAAATGGTACTGACTTTGTAAACCACGTATAGAACTTTTGGTTTTACCTGGCTGAGGTGGAAATTAACTAACCAGACTTAACATATTTTATGAAAGAAATGTTTTATTATTTTTTAAAAAAGTGATATTGCTTGTTATAAAATTTAAAGTAAATGCAAAAATGTGCAAAGAAAAAGTTAAAAATTACGATTCAGTTATAACTATTATTATTATTATTTGTAAACTGAATCCAGAGAACTTTATGCATACAGATGGAAGGTTTGGTAGATAACTTATAAAAGTGGGATTATTCTATAATCATATTTTAAATATAAATGATTATATTTTAAATGAATTGCTCTGCCTGCTGAATAATGAACAAAGTGTAAGGAGTCAAGATGCAAGCTGCAAGTTAATTAGAAGGCTAATGCAATAGTACAGATGACAGCTGTAACGGCTTACATTGGGAAAGTAGCTGACATTGGCATCTGGACAAGATTCTGGATATGTTTAGAGGCTGTTAGAGAGACTATGGTATTTGTGAGAAAGGGGTAAAACGAGATGATTATAAAGTTTCTGGTCTGAACAACTAGAATATTGGTGCTGAGCTGGAATAGATGGATGGAAATTAAGTTTGGTTTTAAATTGAGCATCTAAATGGAAATGTTAATTATGTCATGAAAACCAATCTGGAATTCAAGGGAGAAATTGGGGCTAGTGTTATAAATTTAGGAGTCATCAGTACAGATATCATAATTAAAGACCTAGTTGTGTGCACACCAATGGAAGTCCCAGGACTGACATTTAAGAAAGAAAGAGACAAGCACATGATCTTGGCATTTCCTCATTAAGGGGAAAGTTCTCAAGACACAGTAACCAATTGTTTTCTCATGCTCAGCATTGAAGCCTGTGTATGTAAGCAAGTCACCACCAGAATGATATGGCAGATCCATGCATGATTGACCCCAATACACTGGGAAGTGGCTCTTATCCAATAAAAAATCATTAGCATTTTGGAAATGATCAAGGCACTGTAGCATCTTTAAAAAAGAAATATGTAAGATAGAATATTATTGCACTGACAGTGATTTGAAGAGTCAAACTTGTTGCATTTCTTTATTATGCAAAAAGTTTTTTTCCAAACTATACAAAAATTTAGGTGTCAATTTCCATTCCTCTAGTTTAGAAATATCAAGCTATGATTCAACCAAGTTCATACCTTCAGACATAAATGGTAGATAAATTGTTATATCAAAAGCTCAGATCATTTTATCCTATAACAACTTGTTATAAATATTTTTATAAATAAACTATTAGAAAAACATAGTAAATAAAAATATCCACATAACACAGATAAAATGTTATTGCTTATATTATTAGAGAATTTCCAAAATGCTGGAAGAATGTGAATTTTGATATCTCTCTTAAAGGCTAGTGAGTCATATACTTTTCACAATATGGTTTTTTAAAGATAAATCACATTTTTAAAATATCTAAGTTAAAGTTTTGCATTTTTATTTGTCATTGTGTTGATATGAAATTATTCTTACCAGAAGCAGACTACAACAATATTTTAAGGAAGAAATTGAGATTAGGTGTATGTGCTTGCTAATGTTATGGGAATAGTGCTGACTATATCTGCTAACTAAATCTTTAAATTAGAAATCTTTGATTTAATGATCACATCAGACTTAAAGATCTGCATTTTAAAAGAGATTAGGTGTATTTCTAACAACTGCTTCTAAAGCTGTTGATAGAAAAGAAAATGAACACCTATTTTGAGAAATGTCTGAAAATTTGATTAAGATAATATTTTGATCTTGCTGTTGTTGTTGTTCAGATGGCACTAAAACACAGAGTGTCATAAAATACTGTTTTTTCAACTTTAAATATAATCTTATAATCTTCATTTACTGAGTCATTATTCACCCAACTCTTTTTACTGACATGCTGCTATATTTATCTAAAATTAAAAACTTGACTATATGAAGTAACCCAGCATCCAGATAGTCACAACAATTCCATTTGCGGCCTAGTGATTTTTAAAATCAAAACTAGTATCTAAAGTTACTGAAAGTCATTATTTTGCAAAAGCTTAAAAAATGCAAATGTAAATGACCACATTAAAAAAGCAAGCTTTTATATGAGTATTCTTCACTTTTTAGGAGAATACACAGAAAAATTAACATTAGAGGTTTTCCCCGGCAGAAAATAAAATTGCATAGTCTACTTGATGCACTGTTTTTCTAAAACAGCATAATTAACTTTTATGGAGTTAGCATTCTAGATATAATAAAGGAATGATTATTGTTTTGTTTACATATTACATTGCATAGACTGGCTTTTATATCTATAAATAGAAAATTTAAAAAGTACATGTGCATAATTTATTTATCAGTTCATTATAAAAGCATTGAGTATGAATAGTTCATTTTAATTTAACCTAGAAATGGGGATTGTAGATTCTTTATTATACAAATGTACAAATTCTATTTTGAAAAATTCTTACTAAAGAATAACAGAAAGATTAAAATGATAGATACCTTATGTGGTAAGCATTGTCCTCATTTTATTCATGTATTCAGTGTGTTGTGGCTTCTCAAAATGAAATCGTTAGGACACTGTCTCAATTCATGATATCAGGGCTCCCAACTCAATTTCAGGTTTTGTCATTACTCTAACTAAGACTTCAATTTTCTTGGAGGATAAGTGGATTTCTATATATTTTTATAACCTCTCTGGGACATAATATGGTTTCTATATGATTAGAGAAGAGAAATTCCAGCAAATTGTATTCATAATGCAGTATCTCCTATTAAAGTCTTCCAATTTTCTACTTCTAAAAAAAAAAGATGTTACAGAATATCTCATAATTCTGCAATTTGCTATCATTAGGTTGTAATTTCAGCAATATATATGCACACATGCTAAACAGTGGGAAACAAGGGCATACTTCCAGAAAATAAATAATTCTGTCTTGCATATACATATACCTTGCATCTAAGAAATTGAAAGTAGTTAAAAGAAATGAATTGTTAAAGTCGGAGACAATAACGTGTAAATTACAGTTACTGCTTTTTTTAGAGAGAGAGGTGAAATACTCAATATACAGAATAAGAAAATGTCTCTCTCTGGAATTATTTGAAGAGTGAATTATTTGAAGAGTAAACATGATTTATTTATTGCCAAGTATATAATATCCACTATATAAATTAACCCACCTTGCAAGATCACAAAGTGTTATTTACCATCTCATAGATGAGGAAGTGTGCATGGAAAGGTAATGTAGCATGCCACAGATCACACAAAATGTGATTAATATAGGATCAATATCCTACTCTGCTACCTTTAGAGGCAGCCTTTGAACTTAGGACTCCATGTCAGACAGGCCAACATCTACCTGATAGGCTATGTAGAGGCTAATTGTTAAAAGACAGCAGGAATCTCCCAGGATTGACCAGGACTCACTTTCTCTCACTGGAATTAGGGTGACTCTCCAAACTTGGCATAAGGAGAGACTTTAAAACCTAAAGTAATTCTTACACTGTTAGTCAAGCTACAAGAAAAAATAATTCCATTGGTAACAACATAGTTACCGGTTTGCTCCTCCATTTTCAATCACATAAATAAAACCTCAATTTTTTGCCATTACAGGTGTTGAGAATAATGTCTCTTTTCTTTCTCAGAGAAAAGAGAATTTGAGAGGAGGTAGAGTTGAGGATATCTGTCTTTCATTTTAAATTAATTGTCAATTTGTTCACCATTGCCCTTATAATTGGTTGCTCTTTCACTAGAGCTATTTAAAAGAGAACAGTGCTATTGGTTATAAAGATCCCATTTAGACGAACTTGGAAGGTAGGTCCAAAGAGATTAGCTTATTTGAGCAAGGTATTATCAATACAGAGAAAATCACTTTTCAATTATGGACCACCAAATTGAGGAACAACCTGAATCTATAATATATTTATAGAGACAGAAACCAAGTCTAATTGTAGCATTTAATGGAGGTCAAGAAAGAACAATAATGATTTGGAAGAAAAAGGCATGCTGTTTTCTAGAGGATGCTGGCCCATCCAGATAGTAATGAGCCAAACTTAAGTAAGCACATGTTTATTGGACTTATTTAATTATCCCAGAAAAACTCATGAGTATTTTTATTTTCCATTTGAGAGATGAAGAAACTGGAGTTAAGTTATTTGCAAGCTATAGGCCCAAAATGGGAATCCAGATAATTCAACTCCATAGCCCATGTTCTCAACCACTTTGCTACTCTGACTTCATCACATGATATATAGATGAGGAAGCTTAGTCTCTTTTTATAGAATGGCAATCTTTGCATTATGTTTAAGGAAACTTATAAGCCACAATTTATGTCAACTTAATGTTGTTTAGAGAATACATCAAGTTTTAAATTGTCAGGATAACAAGGCTTTCAAATCTGAGTATCTGACAAGTATATTCAAAAGATTTCAGTATAATAAAAACAAATTTTATTAAATACATGAAAATTATACTTATTAAGGAAAAGTCAACTTTCTAAGTACTAGCTAATATCACTATGATCCTTTACATTTATAGAATCTAATGGATAAACTATAAAATTTGGAGCTACAAATTCTCAGCTTGTATTTCAACCCTGGGCAAGAAACACTTTCAACTCTTTCAGCTTCAGGTGCAGTGATCATAAAAGGGAGATATTCAACAGCAGCAAATATTAATTGATAATAATATTTGTTATAATGCCTTCTTACATCAAAATTTTGTTGACAGGTTTAAGTGAGAAAACATTCTGTGAACATACTAAAATTCTATCCAAGGATTGGATAGTATTATTTGACAGTTCCAGAGACCAATTCCTCCTCATCGCTACTCAAATATCTCAAATACATTTTATATTTAAGAAAGCCAACACTGAACTGCTCCATTCATCATGTTTCCCACACAGGAATTGATACCACATATCCTCCACACTCAATCCAGAGCCCTGGGTGTTATACTTGTGTCCACATTCTATCCATCGCCAAGTCTGTTAAGTGTACCCCAGTTAGCTCTCAGAGCCATCCATTTCTCAAAATAACTACTGCCACCATCATTTCTCACCTGATGCAGTAATTCCTAAGAGATCCTTCACATTTTTTTCTTTTCCACCTCATTTCCGTTCTCCACTTTGCAGCCAAAATAAAGCTTTAAAATTATTCAAGTGACCATGTTACCTCCCTCTCTAAAAACCTATAATAGTTTTCCTGCAGATCTGGTAATGTTCAAAGCTGCAACTCTGCCTGACCACCACCCCACCCCCAAGTCTCTTCTCACCTAGGGCTACTTCTGCACCTAGAGGGTTAGCCATCAGCAATTTTGGAATTGCTGAAGATGTCATGCCACCTTTTCCTCACATCTCAGCCACATCTTGGATGATCCCTTTTGAGCCTAAAAACCTACACATTGACATTATTTCCTGAGCAGGGTTTTCCCAATTCCTTCAATCATGTTAAATCTTCATGCTAGTGAAAATCGAATACCTTTTATTTTCCTTCTGAAAACAGTCACGATACAATTTTTATAAGCTTGTCTATCTTGTTCACATTTATAGCCCTAGAGTCTAGAGCAAGTCATACATAAATATATGAATATTCAAAAACTGTTCGATGTCACAGGTAAATGAATGAATAAAATAATAATACTAACTTTTCAGTTGGTTGGAATAAGAATCAATATTATATTTTGAGACCAATTCAAAGGTCTAAGCATGGGGTGTGGGTGCTACTCCCGCAAGTAGATTAGTGTTTTATATAAAGTTTGAGAACAGAGACAGTGCCTTATTTCATTCTCTCCATCCTGAGACCCTGGAAAATTCTGAGAACCTTGTAAGAAATACACACATATTGGTATATATAAGGGAAGGAGTCAGATTGTTTGCCAAAATGTGAAAGATTGAAAATACAACAGAGATCATACAATCAGAAGATTATTTTTTGCCTCCTTCAGAGAAGACACCCTGGGGCACAAATATTTGTTCCAGGAATGCTCCCATCTTGTATGATACAAGAGGATCTTTTTTAAAAAAAAAAAAAAAAACTACATTCAGAGTGATAAAAACTTTCTTTGGAAAGCATTTAACAATGACAAATATTTGACCTTCAAGTGTACCTTTGAATTTTTAAGCCATCCAAATTTAAGAGCTACATATGGTGAGGCTGATTGCAGGGACAAAATACTGTTTTTGAGTTTAAGGAGAAAAAGAACAAAATAATAATGAAACTGAATTTCTTGGTTGAGTCTTAAACTCTCCAAGAATAATTCTGAAAAAATTTTAAAAACATTTAAAGTAATGGAATAGGAAGACTTCAAATGATAATATTCATTTGCTTGCCCAGGGATAAATATATTTATTTTAAAAAGCAATCCCTGGATTAAGGGCACTATTGCTAGGCTCTAAACACATATGTGGCATTTCTATTCCAGAAGCTAGTATCTTGTGTACAAATAAAATGCATCTGGGACTCACCTCTCATTCCATAGCTGTTCTGATTCATAGGTTTATTTATTTTCCAATTTATTCACTTACTCATTTATTCTTTTATTTAACAAATACCTAGTGATCAGAGATTATCTATTAGAGAAGGGATATATAATAATGCCTTAAAAAATCTTACTTTGTTGGTCTGGAGTCAGGGCAAGATCTATGACTATAACAACAGACAACAGAAGTCATGGTTTCTAGAGCTTTATAGAATTTTAATAAAGGAAGAACTCAAGCTAGCTACAAAATTCTCAGTACTATTATATAATAAGCACTCTTCCTCATTATGAAATCTTTATATTTGCACTAAAGAGTCTAGGACATATTTCTTTATATTTTAATAATGCTTCATGGACTATGTTTGCTGTGAATGCTATTATTTGTTGCATAATTAAGTAATGAAACAATTAGCACAGCAGGCACATGTCAACTAGATAGTGGTTAAAATTTGTGATTAACTAGGATTTTTTGCTGTCTTTGCCAGTATTCTCCTTCTTACCAAATGAAGCTGTACTTTTTTCACTATGAAGAGATTGAGCTTCCACATATTTGAAGCTTTGCATACATAATAAAACTAAATGAGTCTTGATGACATATAAGGATGCATTGACTAGCTATCTGTGAAGTAAACTACTAAGAACATGTAGTCTGAAAAAACATGCCAAGGAATAAACATTTTGCAGAATATTTAATTGACAGCTTACTCCTCTACAGTCCAGGGAGTCAGCTAGTAATATCATAGCTCCTTAGCTCGTTTACACTGTGCCTATACATCCTGTGACAAATCGACAACCAGTCTATAGTTAAGTGCTTATAGTTATAAGCAGGAAAACTTATAAATTCTGTGTCTGTGACTCCATTATGAAAACTAACTGAAGAGAATATGCAATTCAGCCAGACTCGAGGCCCACGATGTAACTTTACTCAGTAGACATTCATTGTGAACTTGCTCTATGCCAGGACTTTGTGTTATTCTTTGAGCCAAAGGTCAGTGAGAAGTAGAATCTGCCCTTGAGGATCATACAGTCCAGACTAAGGGAGCAACTAGTTTTAATTCACAGTTAAATCACATTTTAAAACACATAATAAGTGTAAATTAATGTTTGCTAAATTTTGATGAGTCTCATGAGTTTCTGAATTGAGTCTCTATAATCTGGAATCCAGTGTTGCTTTGTTTTGTTTTGTTTTGTTTTCTCATACACATCTAAAGAAGAGTAGAATTAGATAAGAAATTGGTGAGGATAATAAAAAGAGTTCAGGTATTAAGTCTGAAGATCAAATTCCTCCTCTGCTTCTTACTTGCTGGATAAATCCAAAACCTCTTTGAGCCTGAAATATGTGAATAATAACGATACCTGTGTTGCTAAGGCACAAGGTTGTAACCAGACTCAAAATAGATAATGGATTGAAAAGTATCATTCTTTTTTTAAAAAATGTATTTATTTTATTATTTTTTATGGTGACATTGGTTAACAAAATCCAGTAAGTTTCATCTGTACACTTTAGAAGTAAAGCATATACCATTCTTATTCAAATTTTTTCTTTAAAAATTTTGCACTTCCCAATTATTTCAAATTTGACCACTTGGCAGTAAAGACTAATGTAATTCTTTCATGGGACATTACCAATATTATATGAACAAAGCAAAGATTTCATTTCTGTCCATTTCTGGTAACAGCATTAATCTAAGGCCACTATTTCTCTAGCAATTACAGTGCCTATTCTGTATGTGGATAAGTAGGTTAACTTGATTTAATCACTGTATGGGTGAAAAAATAATTCATCTATGGTGCATTTTTACTGTCAAAGTTGAGATGCTTGAAGGGTTTGAAGTGCTTTAATCCATATGTATAATCTGGAGAGTTACGATAGCTATAACAGAGTTCTAGGATCTAGTTTGAAGGTATTAGCTCATGGTGGCTTTTGCTAAGAATTTGAAAATGAAAATCCAATGTAATATCTGCCCCAAAGCTAAAATAAAGTATTAGGAAGCAAACTAAAAGATAACCATTCTTTAAAAATGTGAACAACTGATATAGGAAATAGTAAAGACAAACCAGAAAAGACATTAAATGCATTAAAATTGAGACATTAGATTATATTGGCTTAAGTGGTGGAAAAGAAATAAGTAGCTACAGTAAAGTCAAGGCCAGAGCAAAAAGTTTGACAGGTAAATTTAGGATGGAGGGTCTTCTATCAGCATTTCTTAGATGTCGGCTGGTAAAGATGTTCTTTCCTAAATGACCACGAGATGTTTTTATCTTTCCCATTTTACTGAGTCTAAAACAAAGTTAGAAATAATTGTAAAATATCTCCAGTGTAGACTCTCCATGATGAGCATTTTATCGGAGCTTCCAGAGTGAGATCTGTAAGACACTGAGCCACAAGCAGACTGAAGTACAGATGTAGTTGGTATCATAACTTTCAATTAATCACTTCATGCTCTGCATCCATAATAGATGCAATAGAAAAATAATTTACAAAAGGAGATGTTTCCCTGACATTCAGAGAGAGATTTAGATTCTCTACCTAGCTAATAATTAGATATTTACTTTACCAATTTTCAAGTTTGTTATTTCAAGGGTTAAATTTCATGTGGATCCTAGAAAAATCCTTTGGTCAGAATATGATAGTACCCCTTAAGAGAAGGGTAAAGATGATATGTGTATGGTTCTCAGTGTGGTGACAAATAATTTTCTCCCTAAGATTTTAAGCATAATAGGTCCCATATATAAACAGTATGTTCATATTGAGGAAGCTTATATACCTTCCCGTACTTCCAAATGGAACATTCTCTATGGAAATCAAGAGTATTTGTACCTAACAGATGCGTCATACATTCTTTGAGCTTGTATAGAAACAAAAGAGGTCATTAAAAGTGTTAAAGATATGTATATTATTTAATTACACAATTGAGGAGGTGGGGAGAGGTATGGAGGAGTACGGGAGAGAGAAATTAATAAAAGTGAAAAATTAAAATATACACATTGTCATTTTACCAGGTTCCTCTTTGATGGTATTCCGCTGAGAATATTTTTAAGCTCATTTTCTGAGAATAAATTTTATAGAATGGTTTCCCTTTGGTGTGTCATTTATACCTGAGAGAACTTCAAATGCTAGCACACACACATACACACCTTGGTGTGTATAACCGAATAAAACCTGGAGAAGGAAATACCAAAACAGCTCCAATGGCATTGATCTGGAAAAGAGATCTTCTTGGCTGTGAAGATAGAAAATTTTATCAATTTTTCTGACTTTACTTATAGAAGAAATGCAAGTGAAAAATAGTAACTCAGGAAGAAAACATAGTCTGGAGATCTTTTTTTACTGTGGGATCTTAGGGAACTATTTTTAATATAATATATTTGTAAGTACCAGAGAACAAAGCTTAAGAACAAAAAAGCTGATGTTTTATAGTGAATATAATTATTCCTTTCAAAGATATGAGGGGTACAACTATGAGTCTCTGTCTTTCCACTTTAAAATGTGGTCCTCCCAGCTGTAGGAGGGAGCAGTACAATTTTATTGCCTGGGAAAAACCTGTATTTCCTCCATTGTTCCCATTACTATCAGTCATTTACAACAGCATGAGCATAGTTTTTTTTATAGAATACAGGAAACAAGCAAACCTCTTTCTAGTCATCAGTAGCAGATAAGAGTAATGAATGTATCTAATCCAACTCAGCCATCCTTAAAACAAGTTTGCCTGCTTTGTTTGGTTATGTGTTGGGCCTTGTGGGGAATTATTCCATGTCAGTTAGCAAGTGCAGTCTCTGGAAACTAACACTTCACACAAAGAGATTTTTCTACTTCCAGGGCTGGAGTTTGTATCAAAGCCTTAGTATTGCTAATATTCCTTTGTATTATATTTATATTTTGTCTGCCTAATAATACCAAAAAATAGAAAGGCAAATGTGTCATATAGATGTCCTAACCACACACATGCATCACAGCACTTCCAAAACACTCATATTTTAGACTTATGGATATTTTAAATGTAGTTTTTAAATAACATTGAATGCTTTCAAAGATTGATTATTTAGCAATATTTCTTCCTTCATTCTGTGATTTTAGCCTACCTTGTGGAGTGTGTTGATGAAAAGTCTTGTAATATATTGAGTCTTCACTGAAATTTATTGTCCTTTTTAGATGACACATATAAATATCCTAAATGAAACATTGGCACCACCATCAAAGTACTAAAATATGTCATCATTCCTCTCCAACAATTTCATATTTTACGTGTGTTTGATGTTAATGAGAATATTATATTTGAGCTTAAGAAATATATTGTAAAAAGAAAAGGAAATGTCAATAGGCTTTTTGAACCCTTTCATTAAATGGTTGTGTTGCATAAAAACGTATCATAAACTTAAGATGCATTGTAAATCTGTTTATCAGCATTACCTAGTTCTATATATTTAAATGATTTATATTTGTAAAACTATATATTTCCATAGAGAATGAGCTAAAGTTATAATGCAAATTCTTCAATAATGTGTTACAAGAAGAAAAGTTTTATGTTAGTTGCTTTGTGAATTTAGTTATTACTAATAGCTTATAGTGTAAATCTTTCATTTGGTTTCTTGCTCTGAAAGATATTGTCCAGCCATTGGAGAGAGATGAAGCTGAAGACCAGGTTGGTGATGTGATTTGCATTTTTTGCTACATGGAACATATGTCTCACAGGTGGATTATAGAGTATAGACAAGGAGAAAAGATAGCCGAGGAATGAAATTTCTACAACAAATGGAGAGTATCTAATTATCTAGAGAATTAAAATGGAATCTGATTGAAGTCCTTAGGCTTCCTTTAGGCAAGCTGTTTGGTTAACCCAACAGATCTAATTACCTGGATTCTGTGTAGATCTGGCATCCGCTCATTCAGTTCATCTTGTAACCCAAGAAGAACACATGAGAAAAATGAAATGAGATAGCCTTTCTGGAAAGGCTAATCTAAAAGGCCCTGTGCTCTCTCCAAATTCCCTGGAGACCAGCAGGCAAGCTTTCCAGCCAAGCTTTCCCCCCACTACATGCTTTTAGAGACCAAAATAATCTGTGACCTTGTGTAAATCACAGTGATAATGGACATTTTCTCCAAGGATTTGCCTCTCATATCCTTTGGACACCTGACTCCCACTGACTTTAATTGGACTTCTGCCTTGTCACTCCAAGAGTGACATGGGCTTATGGATTAAACTTCAAAGAGTGTCACTACTTAATTTCCATGCAATGACATGAGATGAAGTAAGACACTATTAATGTCATTATTACATTTCTGAACTAGACATTCATTTTAAAATGAGAATCTTATTAAAACTTTTCTGAGAATTTTTTTACATATGATCTTAAAAGTCTAATTAGCATAAAAATTTCTTGAAAAGAATAACCAGTGTTCTATATTATGAAGCATAAAGAGAAAACAAAATAATAATAATAAAAAGAATAGAAGAAAGTGGGGAGAGACAGAAACAGAAACAGAGAAAGATAAGAAGGGAGAGGGAGGGGGGAAAGAAAGACAGAAAAAAGAGAGATAGAGAAGAAAGGGAAGGAAAGAAAGAAGGAAGGAAGGGAAAGAGGGAGCAAAGGAGGAAGGGAGGAAGGAAGAGAGGAAGAAAGGAAAGCATTCTTATATTTACCTAACATGAAGCCAGCCATTCTCATTCCCTGATAGATGAGGGCTCTTAGAACTTCTTCATCCTTATGGTTGCTGGGGTTTGATACCTAGTTTAAGTTTATTTATATAACAAAGATATTATAGAATCAGAATCTAATTAAAGTACTTCTGGATATTTGCTGTTGATATTGTTTTTGCAAAGTGCTTCATTTTTTCTACATCCTTATGAGAGCTGACTTTGCCAGGTTTTTGTATCCTTTATTATATCACAAATACATCCTAGAATCAAAAATATTGATTTTGCCATGAAATAGAAATCATATCCAGATCTGTTCTTTTATATAATAAAAAATATATATTGTATTATAGGAGTCTGCAACCCCCAGGTCTCAGACCAGTACCGGTTTGTGGCCTGTTAGAAATCTGGCTATACAGCAGTTGGTGAGTGGTGGGTGAGCGAGCAAAGTTCCTCTGTATTTGCAGCCACTTCCCAGCACTAGCATCACCATCTCAGCTCCCCCTCATATCATCAGGAATTAAATTATTATAGGAGCATTGGTTCCTGTTGCCAAAAAGGTTGGGCACCACTGATGTATTGTATAAAATTTTATTATACATATAAAATATATTTATATTTTTATATTTATAGAAAATATATTTTTACATTTTATGAAACACCTTTTATGTACCTATTTTTTAATTATGTGAAATATACTACATGGTTTTCATTAAATACTTTAAGAGCAATAAAGATGTTTCAATGAAGTTTAACAGATTTTTTTCTTCTCAGATTTTCTACTTCTTTAAGGCAGAAATCCCCTTTTATGAAAATAGTGAACATTTATAAACTACCTCAGAATTTACAAAACATTTTCACATACATCGTCTATTTAAATCTAATATTCTTTCTATGAAGCAGTCGTTGTAGATTAAAAAACTGGATCACAGTAAGGTTAAGTGATTTGCCAAGATTACTCATCTGGAAAACAAAATAACTAATTTAGTTTAATTGTATTTTGTGGTATCAAAATCACATAATTTTTCTACAATATATATTGGAATTTTTTAAATAAAATTTTTAACTCTATCACAATAATAACTTCCATTGTATGGCACTCTTCAGAGCATGTCATTGCATAAAATCTGCCACAAAAATTCTTCCAGGTGCAACTGCACCAAGCTTTGCACACATAGGTAAGAAAAAAAATGCTGCTAATTAAATGAACAACAAATTCAGAGCTGTGTATGTTGGACTATTTTACCATAATGCACTACCTTCTAAAGCCATTCAGTATTACATGTATTTGTTTATTTATTTATTTGCATAAATATTTATATATGTATGTATATATATACATATATCTCAAAGGTTCACAAACCCCAAACAAGCAGTGTCTGGCCTCCATGTGCACCCTAACTCTTGCAGAGCAGCTCCAAACTCAGCACTAGAGACAGCTGGCCTCAGTTTATGCTTGGCCTCTAAAGGAACCTCTAAGCCCAGCACAGGTGACAACCATCTGTGAATTGCCTGGTGACTCTTGCCAGGTAGCCCCGGGCAGACAGTTTATAGGCTGTGGCTGAATTTGGCTTGTAAGGAGGCTTTTGGGCTAGAATGCCTAGTGGCCAGCTTTGACCAGAGTTGTAGTACTACCTAGGCCTGTATCTGAGATGGACATACCCAAAGGACTGAATGAGCAGTCCTGTTAAAGTGAATCTTGCTCCTTATCAGCCAATCCTCACAACTAGTTAGCCTGTAGGTCAGTCCTTCCCATTGATGTGCAAAGAGCAAATAAGCCTCAACTACAACAGGAGGGCACAAACTTTTTAAAACACTTTTGACACCCAGCTCAGGTGACTAGAAAGACTCCCTACTACATAATGCCACTTTAAGACTGGGAGAGTTAGGAACCATACCTAATACACAGAAATAAACACAAAAAGGCCGCCAAAATGGAGAGTCAAAAAAACATGTCACAAATGAAAGAAGAAAACAAAGCTCCGAAAAAGAACTAAACCAAATGAAGACAAGCAATCTACCAAATCAAGAGTTCAAAGCACTGGTTTATAAGGATGCCCGATGAATTTAGGGAAAGAGTAGATCAACTCAGTGAGAACTTTAACAAAGAGACAGAAAACATAAAAGTAGAGATAGAAAACATAAAAGGAACCAGTCACAAATGAAGAATACAGTAACTGAAATGAAGACTACCTTAGGAGGAATTAACAGTAGATTAGATGAAGCAGATGATCGAATCGGCAATTTAAAAGAAAAGGGAGTAGAAAACAATCAGAACTGCAACAAGAATAAAGAATCCAAAAAGTGAAGCTCATTTAAGGGGCCTATGGGACAATCTCAAGTGTACCAATATTTGCATCATAGAGGTACCAGCAAAAGAGAAAAGGCAAGAAATTGAAAACCTCTTTTAAGAAATAATGACTGAAAACTTCCCAAACCTAGTGAAGGAATTAGATATATAAACTCAGGAAGCTCAGAGAGTTTCAAAGAAGATGAACCTAAAGAGGACCATACCGAGACCCACATCATAATTAAAATGCCAAAACTTAACAACAAGGAGACAATCTTAGAAGCGGCAAGAGAAAAGCGGTTAGTACCTACAAAGGGAGCTCCCATGAGATTGTCGACTGATTTCTCAAGAGAAACTGTAAGCCAGAAGGGACTGGGGTGAAATATTCAAAATGACGAAAAGCAAGGACCCACAACCAAGATAACTCTACTCAGCAAAGCTATCATTTAGAATAGAAGGGACAATAAAGAGCTCTCCAGACAATAAAAGCTAAAGGAGTTCATCACCACCATGCCAGTATTACAGGAAATGTGTTAGGGACTTCTTTAAGAAAAAAAATATATATACCAAAATTTGAATAATAAAATGGCAATAATTTCATATCAACCATTACTTCAAATGAAAAAAATTAAATGTTCCTATCAAAAGATAGGGTGGCTGAATGGATAAGAAAGCAAGAGCCTTACATATGCTGCCTGCAAAAGATTCACTTAAGATCAAAAGACACACAGACTGAAAGTAAAGGGATGAAAAAAGGTATTTCATGAAAATGGAAACATAAACAAAAAAAGATGGAATAGCAATACTTATACCAGACAAAATAGATTTTTTAAAAATAAGTCTATAACAAGAGATAAAGAAAGACCCAATAATCACACTTCTGAGTATTTATCCAAAGAAACCCAAAATACTACTTTGAAGGGTCACGTGCATTGATATATTCATTGCAGCATTATTTACAATAGCCAAAATATGGAGGTCACCTGGGTGTCCATTAATGAGTAAATGGATAAAGAAGAAGTAGTACCTATATACGATTGACATATAAATGAATGGATGAATGAATGAATGAATGAATGAATGAATGAAATCGCCATCTGCAACAACATGGATGGACCTAGAGGGTACTGAGTGGAATAAGTCAGACAGAGAAAGACAAATTCCATATGATTTCATTTACATGTGGAATCTAAGGAGCAAAATATACAAAACAAACACGTAGTTACAGAGAACATTTTGAAGGTTGCCAGATGGAAGGGGGTTTGTAATGGGTGAAAGAGGAGAAGGAATTAAGAAGTACAAATTATGAGTTACAAAATAGTCAGGGGGATTCAAATATAGCCTAAGGAATATAGTCAATAATATTGTAATAACTGTGTATGGTGTCAGATGGGTACCAGATATATTGGGTAACACTTCATAAGTTACACATAAATGTCTGATCACTGTATTGTACACCTGAAACTAACATAATATTTTTTCTCAACTATAACTGAATTTTTTTAATTTTAATTTTGTTAGTTATATTATCATAATAGGAATAAAATGTAAAAGTAGGCTCCATATAATAGGCTGCAATTTCTGAATGTCAACATAGAGTGAGAGATATTCTAATTTGTGAAATTAACTTTATCATACAGTATTGAAACTTCCATATATTTCTCAAAACTATTAACTTAGAAATATTTATTACTATTCATGTTTTCAATGTCTATGAGGGGTTTTAGGAAAATAAATGGCTCACACTGTTTCTGAATTTGAGGAAATTATTTCAACACATTAGAATTCAAAGTTCTTTTAAAGATCTGTCATGCTTGGAAGACTGACAAATGGGGATCACAATAACCTTTTTCGAAAGTTGATTGTAGATATACTTCCTGTTTTATATTATATATACACAGCACAGTATAAAATAATTAATTGTACAAGAATGGCTTATGGAAAATTTTAAAATATTTCAACTGTGAAACAAAAATAATTACTACCTACTCTCAAAACTAGAGAATGTTTACATGGAATATTCATTTTTAATGATATAAATTCAAGGAATATTTAAAATAAATAAATTATTTTATTTTATATATGGTTAGCTTTGTGTTATTGTTATTAGCTATTTTCAAGGTATATATTAGGAAAAATATAAGTAATGTAGGCTTATTTCCTCATACAAGCTCACTGAAAAGCATCTGAAAATTAATTTTGGCAAAAGCATATTTTTTTAAAGTGATGTATATTTAAAGATTAACTTCCATATATCTAGTTTTTAAGAAACTGAATGAAATCTTTGTAGGGATACAACCGATCCCTTTTGAAAATTTAAGGTAACAACAGTTAAAGGTTAGGACAGGAATTTCAGAATAATATATATATGGTGAAAGAGAATATGATGAGAGTGTCAGATGACTATTATGTAGTATATGAAAAAGCCATCCTTTTTAGGAACATTCCTGTTTTCAGTTTTACTGGAAAATGTATTAGTCAGATACTAGAACTGAGTTTCATTTCTGAGGCCCAGAGATTCTAGCCAGGTTGTATTACCAAATAAAATCTAACGATTCTAGAAAGGTAGATACTCTAAGTGATAGACCTATTAACTTTACCAAGGAAACTGTCAGGATAAATAATTTAAAAATCAATTTCTAAAACTTTAGACAAGAACAAAATACCAGGAAATCACCATATTTAATTCCTATAATATTTAATAACAGTGCAAAATATATCAAAGCAAAGAAATCATTAGCAAAGACTTTATTTCTGGTCAAGATGACAGCATCCAGTTTTATCTCACTAAATTAGATGTTACTGTAGGCAGAAAACATTTGCTTTCCACAACAATAGGGATGTGCATATTACAAAAATTCACATAATAATGTCATGATGGCTGTAGGTTCTGTTTACTAGTAAATGCTCATTACTGCCAGAAGCCAGGTCCTATCTTTAGGAATTAATTAAGAACACTTTTACTTAAGAGTAAGGACTTCTACAGAAATTTTGTGTGTCTAAAATGTATGCCTTCTCCTAGTATATCCTAGACCAAAGATAACTTTTGTTGATAATTCTTCTAAACCTTCACAGTTGTGATTGCTGGCTGGGATTTGATCCTGTCTGTACAATCGTATGTCAAATATAATTGAAAAAAAATTTTTAAGTTATTAAGAAAGAAAAAATTTTAAAAATAAACATATAGGCTAGAATCAGACTCTGGTCACAATTGTACTGACAGTTGTGAACAGTATCTAGACCATGAAAAAACTCTATATTCTCTTTTATGTGTTGCTTGTTCATTTTTCTCCTATGAAGTTGTTCTGCCTCTCCACAAACTTTGTAGATATCCTGCATATACCTTTCATCTTTCTTTGTGCCTACTGCAATGATCTGCATTTAGGAGGGCATTTGTTATATGTTGTTAAATGACTCAGGAAAGAAATTTAATAAAATGAATATAAGTTCAAAAGTAATTCCAGTCCTTATAACTAACTAAAGAGATTGAACAGAACTGTGGCCCTTGGCCCCATTGCTGTAGTCTGCCTATCAGCTGGCCACATTCTAAAATAGGTTTTTGTGTTCAGATATCTTAAAAGTTCCACTTTTCCTCTCTTTTAGGAAGAACTAGAAGCCCTCACATTTAGTGAGGTGAGACAATAGAGAACCATCTTGTAGCACCCACCACTGGGATGCAGCTTTGTTATCTTTTATGAAAATCTGGACGAGGAAATCACTTTACTTTAGAAAGATAAAAATGTGCCACTAGGAAATTAAACAGATCTGCTGGAATTATTTTGTAATCAAGACCTTTTCCTATGAAAATCTTACCCAAGATTTTCTTCCTGCAATGATATGTGACAGATTTAACACAGCCCAGTAAGTTACTTTCTCTTGCTGAATGAGCAATGAAAAGAAACTTGAAAAGCATTCACCCTGACAGTAGTCACACTGTGGCCTTGGCATTCTTGATCTCCATGGCCTGACCCTTGCCTTGTTTTCTTATTCCAGTATATAGGTCCTCTTTTTCCTTTTCCCAACAGCTCAGACTGAGAAGGGATCATTACCAAAAACATCTTTTTAAAAAATAATTTCCTTAATGGTGATTTTGCTGATTGTGACGCTTAAAATTAGATATCTGTCCTTCAATTTTATTTATTGCGATTTTTTGTCTCAACTCTCATATCTACATTTGTTTTATATGTAGTCAGATCTCTCATCAACCCTCTTTATGATTTCTGCCCCTATCAGCATGCAGTGAAAGACCTTTCCCACTTCAAGATTATATAAATAGCCACATTGCTTCCATTTGGAGGGAGTGAGGGAGCTAGAGCTCAGTTTCTAAATGAAGAAGCTATTTAAAGCAAAATGCAAGGGAAATTACAGATATCCTATCAGTGGGGGACAGAATCAAATAATTTTGTTTTCATATCAGCTAAGGGATTCAGTACTGAATTACTGTAAATCATATTCCTTTAGAGAGAAAACAGTAAGAAAAGTGCATTTTCTGTTAACAAAAATACAAGCCTCACTTTGGTTTTTGAATCTTCCTTCTTGATTTTATTTTTTCAAGTGTATTTGATCTTATAGAAAGACAAATCAAAGAGCCATTTTTTTTCCCTCAAACTTTCAGGTCTATTTCTTTGATACACAAAGAGTTTTGAGAAACAGCCTAAATGACAGAGTGTTCACTAGAAGTGATGTTAGGTTGAGAGGGTTTATTTTATCTATAGCATCTTGTAGTAATAATCTCTATACTACTAGGTCTTAAACTTGACTTCCAGTATGATTTAAGTTTTTTTCTGTTTTTAGCCCTACTCTTGTGTACAGTGACTCTCTTCATTGATTGAGCATATTTGAATTCAAAGTCCTGTGGTTATAATTTGCTTCAATTAAACATCATATCAACTTTCAGAGCATAATGTTTGCTTTTACTACACCAGTCCCAGGCTGTCTGACTGCTCTGACTGTCCTTGAACCCAGCTCTCTGTGGCTGGTTAGACCTATGAGGACAGTACCTTCAAAGAATTAAATCATAACTGCCATGGTTTTAGGAAAGGTAAAGAATATGTCACCATGAACAGCCTCTGTCTGCACTTCCATCCCATGAGAGCTCATGGATCACATGCCATCCTTCTGCTTTTATGACTGATAAAAATGTCTTCTGTGTGTTCTGTCTTTCAAGAATTCTCTCATCTTCTTCTCTTTCTTTACAAACACATCTACGTTTTCTTAGGAAGTAATTGAGTTAATATATGGTAAATGCATAGGCTTAAGTATGCACACAGTTATAGATGTGGTTCTTTTGTGTGTATGTTTAAATAGGTCATATAAGAGTCTTGCCTTGTGTATGCAGTCATGTCCAAGTTCTTTTAATATTCAATTGTAATATTAGCAATGGCAGTTAGTTGCTTTTTATTTTTATTGAATGAATAAGTAGATGAATAATTTCATACTTCTAACAAAGGATATGATTTCAAACACTTATTTATTTTCTTTTGTTCTCTAGTATTCCATCCTCATAGAAAGAGACATAAAATAAATGTCAAATGGTGCATAACAGAGGCCCAATAAATTTTTATAAAGAATGGATAAATTAAGTAACAATAATCACAGTTTGAGATAAATGAGTTTGTATAGCGCAGATAAAAAAAAAAGAAGACAGAAGAGGAATTTAAAAGATGAAGAGAAAAGAGGATTCATCTATGGGGTGCCATAAAAATTGAATTGAAAGCTAAATTTAGAAGAGCAAGTGGAAGAAAAAGAAAATAAAATGAAGTAACATATGTTGATAGGACATCAAAATAGAGAAGAGTGTAAGCAGATAAACCAGAAGGTAAAAAGTAAGAACACAGTCATTGTGAGATGAAGAGAAAGAAGAGGAATCTTAAGAGGAGTAGATAAGGCATAGCAACACAGATGAGTGGCACAAGCATAGAGGAAGTGAAACAATGCAAAGAGGAAAAGGATGCTTCAGTGTAAAAGGAAAGGAACTGGGTCGTTGTGTTAGCTCTGTGCCTCCAGTTCACATTAATGAATTTTCATGGATTCTGAATTTGAAATTTGATATATTTCTTAACTGCTTTACAATGACAAAAATCTACATACATTACAAAACCTAAAAAGCCCAAAAGAATTAAACTTTCATAAACTCTATATGTGTAGTCTACTACAGCAATTCCAAAACATAAATCCATGTATTCCAACTGGAATGGCATTTCTTATAAGTCACTACTGTATTTCTTATAACTTAACTTATATATCTTAGTAATACTATAAAGTTTCTGTAAATTGTATTTTATTTTCTCCAAAGTCAATTTTTATTAGAAGATAATATTAATATAATTAAAATTAATAAGCCATCTAATCACATTAATGAAGTTTTTACTTAGAAAAATAAAATGTACCGATTGTAAAAACAAGTGGTTTCATAAACTCATTGACACTGGAAGAAAAAATCTTAGAGTAATCCTCACCCCTCATTTAAATGTCAAGCCTACAGGTGTTAAGGGACTCTCTCAAGGACATATAACTATTTTGTGGCAGTCAAAATAAGACTTTCTTTCTCAGTTATGATCAAGATATGTAGTCTTGATTCTTCTTTATTTAGGTCTATGTTATTATTGAAGAAATGCATCATCACTTGCACATTAGAACTCAGAATTTTTAAAATCCTATGGCATTTTTTATAATGTGGAGACAGTAAAAATCTGAAATTAATTACAAAGAAAATAATTCTAAGATAAGTAAAACAATGAATATCTTCTTTAAGTAAATAGTTAGAAACAGAGAGGCAGAGACAGGGGAAGAGGGGCCTGGGAAGAGAGAAAAGAGAGAGAGCGAAAGAGAGAGAGTGAGAAACTAAGTTTTCTCCAAAGTACAAAGACATTTCATTAAGAAATAAAGAAAATTAATCAAAATTGAACTTAGATAGAATGAAATTTCATGTTTATAAGTTTATGTAAATCAAATAAAAACAAATGGATCACCATAACTCCACCAGACTAAGGTTTCATATATTAAATGTGAATTTTAGAAAAAGTAATGAAAATCATCAGAATTTGAGGGATCATAAATATATTGTAAAATTTCTTGTCCTATAGAAGTTACTCAAGATTTCTTCTAACTGGAACATTCAGGTCTAGTTCGCCTAGCCATGTAATACTTTTAAGGGAGTAAAGGGAAATGCCAGTACATTTCATAGTGGATCTGTCTTCTTGGTTGTTTTAATGTTCACTTAACTAGACATTTTGATCTCACTGCATTAAAATGACATTGGGTTGCCAGTGTGGGTAAGAGTTCAGAATCAACAGTGGATTCAGATATCTCATAGAGCTATGACCTAAGTCTTTTAATGAACAATAAAAACATAAATTTCATTCTGTTACTTTGGTATAGCTCAATAGTCTTTGTATAGTGCTTTCACATTTATTATCAACTTTTACAACACTGTATAAGATAAGTAGGATATACCTCGGGTTGGAAAATTAGGTTAGACATAGGTGAACTGACTTGCCTAAATTTATATAGTAAGTCTATTTTGGAATTATCATTAGAATCCATTCACCTAATTCCTAGCTGAAATCTTCCATCTAGGAGAAAATCAACCTGAAGAAGGCAGGAATTATTGTCTAACTTGTTTACTGGTATACTTTCCCCAAACTGCAGGGCACATTGTAGATATTCAAAAAATTCATGTTAAAATAATGAGTGATAAATCTAAATCATTCTGATTTGCATTAGTACCTCATTTCCTTTTTCTAAATTTTAAACTTGAGTTTATAAATCATTTTAAAACAATCAGTTATTCAAGGCACATTTTTCTCTTCCTTAAAATAAGTATCTTTACATCTTCCCCAAATTAAAGCATTTGGTTCCCATTAATAATACCTTGCACATTATTGACATCAATATCCTAATGACTACCTATTTTTGATGAATAATACATTTCAATTCAGTTTATCAAAGATTTTGGAAATCTGTTCATTTTAGTATAAGGAAATTTGACTCTCTATTCCCACCACACACACCTCCCCCAAATTATTCAAAAGCCTTTCTGTTTCAGGTAGTACAATCTGATATTATACAGATTAGAGAAGGAAAAAGGACTAAAAAGGTAGAGAGAAAATGTGAATCTGCTTTTAATGCCCTCAGGCCTCTGGAATCAAATGTTCATAATCCTCAGTGTTTAAAAAAAAAAAATGGAGAGACCCATTATTAAGTTATAATGTTTATATTGGATCTCTTCTCACTGTGGACTATATTTATTTATTGACTTCTCAACAACCTTTCTGGACTGTGAAACCTTGATCTCAAAAACTTGAGTTTTCATGTACCCTCAATATTTAATATAGAAAATGAGATAGTGGAGATAATTAATCAGAAGCCCAGATTTCCTTGTATAGCCCAGGAGAACAGACCTTAAGAATAATAAAGAAATTTCCAAAAATGTTTTTAACTGGATTACATTTGGGGTAAATGAAAATGAATTATCTCTATGTGGTTCCATGAGATACCTCTTCAGGTTGGTGTCTGGAAGGCTTACAACTTCAAAAACATTGTTCATGCAATGGTAATTTCAGTTCTTTCTGCTGGAGGTAGGAAACTAGTTATTCCAGAATTTGAAGAGAGGAAAAAACGAAAATATTATTACACAAAAGAATAACAATTTTTAAGTTTTTCAGAACCTTTATAATTTTGTCATTATAATTTTTGCACTGTCTTCTTTCTCTTAGTGATTAGCAGAACTTTTGTTATATAGAAGATGTACTTTTAGTGACAACAAGAACAGAGATGGCTGAAGAAACTTGTCCTCTCTATAATGCTTTTTCATGAAGAAGAACCTCCAGGGACAGTAGAATAGTCCAAGTTTAATAAAGGAAAGATTTGAAACCACTCATTGATCTAAATTGCACCTGAGAGATGCCTTCATTGGTTCATTTGTTCCCTAGCAGGTGGTATCTCCCCTGTCATCCAAACCTTGAGTTTGGTGTAAAAAAATCTTAAGATATTAATCTTGCCTTTGCAACTAACTAGCCAAGTAACCTAGAAGGAGTTGTCCATTATAGATGCCAGTAAGCTTATTCCAACAAATAATAGCACTTACATTATAGATTTATTGTCAGTTTAAAAAGAGATGTTGCTCAGTATGTATTTATTCATAAAACAAGCAATAAATACCTACTGTGAAGCACGTGTTATACTAAATATTGAGGGTACATGAAAACTCAGGTTCTTGAGCTCAAGGTTTTACAGTCCAGAAAGGCTGTTGTGAGGTCAATAAATAAACACAGTCCACAGTGAGAAGAGAGCAATATAAATAAAGCAATATGGGAATATGGAAGAGGGACTCATTAACTTCACCTGGAGAAAGTTAACAAGTAGTAGACTTTAATAGGTATGTTTTTGTGTACAGTCTCTCAACACAATTTTATATTGTGGCTTAAATGTTCTTAGGCCATGTCTAATTCTGATCTTTTTTTACAGTGCTTCTTATAGTTAGTGCTCATATAATGCTTATCATTAGCAATTATTTTAATGCATTTTTCTGTAAAGTTGTGTTGTTTTATTACAGAGAAGGTAGGGGTAGTTGAAATCTCTCCTGTGGTTCTTCAGTTTTAATAATAAGCTGTGCTTGATTGTTCCTTCAAACTCTAGGATGACTCCAAGGATGCAAGATATTTGATATTTTCAATGAAGAAAAATATATATTTGTATACAATGCAAAATTTATATTGATATTTAATTAACCAGATTTTTGACTAGAGGCATACTACTTTTAACATAAAACGTTCTATTTATGAATATGTGGAGTAGTACACACTTAATGTTCATTGTTGGTTGACATCTTAAATGGTACAATTTATATGAGAATTATTTGGAAATATCAATCATAACTTGTAATTCAAAGAATCTTTACCTCAGCAATACTAATTTTAAGAATGTGTCTTTCAGAGATGTTAGACATTTGTGAAGTAACATTTGTATAAAAATATTTATTGTAGTTATTACAGCAGCAAAAGATTAGAAACCACATAAATGTTCAACACAGTAGAAGAATGTGTGATTGAATTTTTACATAACTTTCAGATATTGTATTTAATATATATTCTGGTACATAAAAATGGAATAATATGCAATGGTTAAAAAGGAGAGCACAATTTGTACTGATATATTGTCAAGTAAAACAGCAAAGTGTACAATTGTGCCTATAGCATACTCATTTGTGCAGGAAGTTATAGATATATGCATACAAATATAGATATAGCTTTGGATATGAATATAAATACATACATATATATCCATATAATCTTGAATATGAATAACTATCCTGTAAAGGATACACAAGAAATAGTTACAATGGTTACAGGAGGAGATAAAAAATAGAAATATTCACTTATTATATACTTTGCCCTTTTTGAACATAACATTTTTGTATGTTTGCTTATTCAAAAATACATTAAATGATTTAACAAAAGAAATATCTAAAACAGGGAATGTCTCCCCAATATAATTATTATAATTATTTATAATAATTGTTCTGGTGGAAAGTTTTTCTGTTCACAAGTTATACATGTTAATTCATTATTATACTTATGTAGAGAAAAGTATGAATTTTTCTAGAGGCAGAATATTTTTTTTAATTACTTAAATTGCTTTTTTTTCCAGGAAGTCAACAAATCTCAATTACTTTAAAACAAGCAACGTCAGCTGTAAAAAAAAAAAAAAGGATGAATCTTATATTTGATAGCATAAATGAGGCATAATAATCAAAGAAAAAGGAAAAAAAAAACTTTTGAAAAGAAAAATGTGAGAGCTACTGGATTCTTGGGACTCCAGCAGTAATTTACACTCCATTACTTATTCGAGGTTGCATTCTTAATTATTCTTTAGGAAAAAAATAGATAATTATTTTACTGTAGTCATTACTTCTTTCATCATACAAGAGAAACAATGCTGATATAGACACATCTTAAAGAAATATGACTGTTGAAAAATTGTTTATACACAATATTAAAAGGAATATATTAATAGCAAAACACATTTCTTAAAAGGCATTGAGCTTTCAAGTTAACTCTTTTGTTTAAGTATTTCTAGAAAAATGTATATAGGTTGATTTAATACTAGATTCTAGATTATTCATGATTTCCTAGCTTTCTCACAGACGTTTGTTAAAGCACCTTTAAAAACCAAGTAGAGAACACTTCTAAAATGTAAACTTAAGAATAATTAAGATGGTAAATTTTATGTTATCTCTTTACCATAATATTAAAAAAAAACTAATGGAAGGTTGGAAGAAAGAAAAAAATGAAGGAAAAATTTGCCTCTTTAGTGTGAATAATTATCCACATCCTAATTACATAAAGCCTAAAACACAAGCCTTATCATTTACCTACAATCATATTTGAGATTATCTCTCTATAAATCTTTGTCTGTATACCTAATCAATCTAATTAAATAGAACAAAATTAATGAAGAAAGGTCATGTCTTGATTGTACTCAAACCACAGATTTCCTGGTTTCCTATCTGTTTAAATTATGTTTAGTTCATGCTTTTACAGAAGTATTTTAACAAAGGGAGAGAACTTTTAATATTATGTCAAATCTTACAGATTATCTATATCATGTATTCGATACTAAATGTAGTTCCTCACTAGCATGTATCTCTCTTTACAGCTGGTCTGGTTTTCCTAGCCATCAGTTGTGGGGGTATATACATACATATAAATTTTATTAGTAGTCTAAGCCAAACCAAATTCAGAAAAAAAATGAACATGCAGAAAACACTTAAGGATATATTCCAGAGACAAATGTATGTTCATGCTTTTTAGATTATGCACATCATTGTCTCTTCACATTACTGTGAACTAGATTTGAGTCATAGAAATTTAACCAAATGAACCATAGAAAACTATTTTCTTTCATAATTTGTCACTGTAAAGCAAATGTCTAAATCTGAAATGGTACAAATGAATCTTTCATTGTATTTTTAAATACACAGAGCATACTGAGATTAAGTATTTAGAATTCATATTCAAGTGTATCTATAGTGTGTTTTAATAAGGTCATGAATAATGAAGTAATTCTATACAATGTGGAAAACCTGTGAAGTGTAGCATTCAAGTGATATTTATCTATGAGGTGCATCCATTTTATGGTTCTCTTTTCATAAATTTGATTTCCACTTGTGGAGTTGTGTCATTCGCAGACTAATTAATATAACTTATCTTGTGGCTAAGCAAGAATGTTTTGCACTTTTCCTTTATCCTTTCACCTTGTGCAAAATTATTATTCTCCTTAACACCTCATTTATCTCTCCCATTCACTCTAGGGAGTCCCTGGCACAGAATGTCTAGAAGGTGTATGTAGGGGAACAACAATCTGGCAGCCTCATCATAAAATGTAATATGTTAGCTATTTCCCTTTGCAAAGGACCTATCCAGCTGAGACTGTACGAGGCCTCTGGGCCACACATTCAAATGCAGCAAACTCACATCTCAAAAAAACTTTTTGCCAAAAAAAAGCAGCAGGAAATAGCTCTTTACCAGAGCTTGCACAGAAGTGGGGGCAGAGGGAACCATTGTTTTCTGGTAATTTGTCATGTAGGATAAATAAACAGCTATAGCAGGTGACAAGAGGAGATATTTTTACTGGACCAGATATGCATACGAATAGAGTTCACTACCATGCATAATTACTGCTAATTCTGGAAAATTGTTAATCTCTAATATACGGAGGCTATTAAAAAAACTGGGTAGTCAACTGTCAAAAAACAGTAAAGAATAATTTGAACATATGTTATTAAAAATAGATGATTTTGCCCATAACTGATGTGAAAACAGGCATTGATAAACACACATATCAAATTTTCTCTGCTATTATTAGCCCTTATTTGAGTCTACAGCTGGCTCCTGGTAAGCAGGAAGATTTTCTTTTAATTTATGTTCTTTGAGCATGTGTTTTTAGGCATGCGGCTGATTTTCAGTAGTGGATAGATTTATTAGGTTTCCATTACTTGGGTTTACTCTTGACCCATAAAATATATTTTGATGGATTTTGCTAGTATTTATGCTTTCAGCTTGCTGTGGAACTAAGAGAAGCTAACTGTCCTGGGCATTGGTTAACCTAATACCTAATCCATATTTCCATCAGAATTTGATCAATACACCTAATCAGCCTCTCATAAAGAAAACTACACATGGGTTCTTGATATTTCAAACAAGAGAGAAATTTTATTCAAGAAGAGGTATCAGTAGTGATAGTTGTTAGCTCCAAATAAGTGAGAAGTTGAGTCTTTGTTCCTGCTATATCCTCAATATCTAGAACATTTTCTGTATATGCATTCTTTTATGATTTAAATGAAGACCACTATGCAGAATCATCTCTAGAACATGAAACCAGATGAATAACTTCATTGTTTTAATCAAACAAATTTAATCTGGCAAATACTTATGCTGCACATAATATGTGCTGGGTAACATGGGGTTTAGGCATAAATGATAATTCATCACATATGTGATTGAAATTAGCATTATTTTAAGTAACCAAATCAGTTGTTTTTTAATATTATCCTATCATCATTTGACTAGTTAGAGGGAGTTTATTTTCAATGTTTTCTGTTTTTCCACATATTATGTGAAAATTAAGTCATTATGTATATCAGCAGCACCATTATACACTCCAGCATTCAAACCTTAAAAGAAAAAGGTCCTGATTCGTTACCTACAAACAGCCAGAGTTCTAGCCCCAACGCAGCATACTGGAGTTTACTTTGCTTCCAATATTATAGTCCTACTGCTTTATATTAAAATACTATGTTACAAGTCATAAAAATGTTTTAACTGAAAGTGTGCTCCTTACACACACATTCATTTCACAGTTGTGGAGCACATAATAGGCATTCTGGGGTGGGTCAATACCCACAAGAATGTGCTGAACACTGGAAAAATACAAAGATGAACAAAGCTGAACCCTTCCTTCAAACTTAAACACTAGAACGAGAGGTAAAGTATATACAGGGATTGGAAACTTTATGACTTTGTATGAAATAATCCTGAATGTATAACTGATGGAATGAATAATGACTTAGTCTTTTCAGGCTGCTATAATAAAAATACAATAAACTAGGCAGCTTATAAACAACAGAAATATATTTCTCACAGGTCCGGAGATTGAGAAGTTCAAAATCAAGGCACCAGCAGATTCAGTGTCTGGTGAGAATTCCTTCCTGGTTCATAGATGACCATTTTTTTCCTTTGTCTTTACATGGCAGAAGTGGCCAGAGAGCTCTTTTAGGTCTCTTTTATTTATTTGTTTGTTTGTTTATATGTTTGTTTTTTTTGGGGGTGAAGCAACCCTTGGTTGACCTCATTGCAAGGACCTCGTCAGCTTACAATCCCTTACTTTTTATTTTTTTACACCTGTAGCACCTGGTCTTCCTAGGTAGTCTCCCATCTAAGTACTAACCAGGCCCGACCCTGCTTAGCTACCGAGATCAGATGGGATCGGGCTTGTTCAGGGTGGCATGGCCGTAAACTCTCCTGGGTCTCTTTCATAATGGCATTGATCATGAGGGTTCTACCCTTATGGCCTAATCACCTTCTTCAGTCCCCACTTCAAATACCATCGCATTGAGTATTAAGTTTCAACATATGGATTCTGGGGAGACAATAACATCCAGTCTATAGCAGCAATTTTTACCAGGATTTAGATTTGTAAAACAGGAAAACCTTGAGTGCCTAAAATTCAAAGGTAGATGGCAGAAAGGAAAAATAAGGAATTATGCCAGCAATGGAGGGAAGGGCAAAGAAAGATCATTCAAACTTGAGAGACTTCAGAGGTTTTTCCTCTGACTCTGCCATGCCTTCATCTGTGCAGAGGTACACAGCTGATATGTCTTTGGGCTGTATCTCTAGGATGAGTGGATCTGAGCTACCACATACCCTACAATAAAGCTGATAGGGGACAGCTTTTATTTAAAACTATGACAAATCTTGACTACTACTAACAAATCATAACTACTACTATAGATGACACAACTATGTGGTCTCCGTGACCAGAGACTTTGATCCAACAAACATGCCAATAATATCAAAGACACTGCCTTCAAAGAAGTAGTTGTATATAGAATTATGTGACATATTTAAATTTTTTATATCCAATGGTGAAAAATGACTAGCCAGTGCACAGTTGTCTCATGTTTAAATTGCAATTGTGAAATTTTTCTTTTAGTAAGATGTTGTAGTGTTAATTGCATACCATAAGGAGAAAATAGGAAGTAAATTTGCAACTGTCCTTATGCTTCAATCCAAAAAATCATTTATAATTAAACAAAACACTAATTTTTACAAAAGAAATATAGAAAGAAAGATTACCTTTTTATTTTCTAGTTGCTCAGAGATCAGTGGGAAACATTATCACAACCACACACTGCCCCGCCTCTCCGCCCCAGAGATCCTGTAGGTTTCACATGGGTGAAAATATTGTGGGTGGTCAGGGTTGACATGTTACAAGGAACATAAATTGTTATTGGGAAATTTAACTATAATGGGCATGGCATACTGGTACCTCTAATTATATTATTTAGATTCTACTATTTTTTTTTTAACTTGGTAACTGGTTTCCAAGAGAAAAGCAAGTTTTGGTTCTCATCAGTTCTGAAGTCCTTACAATTAAAAGCAGTGACCAAGGTACATTCAGTCTTCTGACTAAAATGCATACCTCCTTTCTTTTGTAAAATTTCCAAAGGGAAACAATGACTGGTCATGTGAAGAAAGCGTCCTAATCAAGAAAAATGTCTTTTCTTTAAATAAGACAAAAATAAATGTGAAAAGGAATCTTTAATTGAGAACGGATCATTTCCTTCCCCTATATATTTTGACCTATTCTTTCTATTCTTTGGATTTCAATAGAAATAACTTTTATTTTGTTTGTTTAACCTTAATTTGCTATAAAAACATAAACCATGCCATTATTATTGATTAAGATAGGACTACCAGCATGGCCTTGAAAAACCATTATATGCAAATGTGAAACATATCATTATGAGGTGAACTGAGGCTTGCTTGCATACAAAAGTACCAATGGTATTAGTACAGTCATTAAAGATGTTTAGGAAAAATACTTTGTGTTGTGATGAGCTCCGTGGTTTCAATGAAAGAATACAGTGTTCTTGGATTTGATTTATTAATATATTTATTAAAAATACATTTATATATATCATATAGCATTTTTCCTCCCAGCATTTAAGAAGGAGTTATTATACAGCCTTTTTCTTAGAAACTAAGAGGGATAAGAGAAGTATTAAGGATAATTTTCTTTAAAGCCTATTTAAATGGGAAACTTTCTCAAACGATATTTAGATGAGGCTTTTTAACTTTGATATAGTTTATAAAGGCAAGTGGATTCAAAATATCTGAATTTAATAATAATGTTTGTTTGTTTGTTTGTTTTTGGAGGGAAGTTTGCAGAACAGAGAAAATTGACTCTCCTAATCCCCAAAATGAGTCATTTGTATTGCACCTGGTAGCTAAAACAAAAACCTTTATTTGTCTAAAAGTTTGCAGTCAAGAAGCAATTGAACTATTCTGTATTTAGACACAAAATATTCCAAGGTGCTGTAGTAATGGTACTCATGGACACAGGTTCCCGAGGTATAAAGTGGGGAACATAGAGCAATAAAAGAAGAAAATAAGACAGCAGGCCTATGAGATCTATGCAAGCTTTTGGTTAATAGTACTTCAGATCACTACATTGGATGATACCTGAGAAAATGAAATTATATGATGAAGAATCTCTTAAAGACAACCTATTTTATGACTAAACTTTATGCTTAGCCCAATGTTCTGACAGTACTTTGTTTTCCATAGAGAGAATTAATAGAAACTTCATATATTTTTTGTAAAAGTTAATTGGATAAGCATTATAGTCTTCTACTACATACCTTCAAGAATTTAGGATACTGTCACTTTTAGTCAGTAATTTCTAATTATAACAATTTATTTCGATATGAGAAAGTTCTGTATAACTAAGCCATATCTCCATCCTAGCATATCTCCCAAATAAACAATGCTTCAAGGTAAGATTATATTTCCTTCTTCATAACACAGTTCTACACAGTGGCTTTTTCCATTGCTTGCCCTATAATAGCCATACTTTGCAAAAATAAATAAATAAAATTTCTTTGTTATTTATAATGTGTAAGGAGAGGCAAGCTAAGCTTACATATCAAATGGAAATATTTATTCTTCATTTATTTTGTTCCTAAATGAAGATGAAATTATCCTGCAAATTCTCTTAACTTTTCTTACTCCAAATAACTCAGTTATCTAAATAAAATGCACTGATGCACCAAATCATCCACTAAAACAAAAGAAAAATATAAGGAGACTTGAGACCAGAAGGTAAGCGTACAATAAAGACCGAGGCCCAATCCTGCTTTTTGACACCAGTTTATATTCTTCCATAGATTCCAAAGACTTTTTTTTTTATAATGTAGTTTTTTATTTGAAATTATTGGAATGACATTGGTTAACAAAATCAAATAAGTTTCCAGTGCACAATAGTTTGTCATATACATATTACATTGTGTGTTTACCACCCAAAGTTAGACACCTGTCAAATATTTGATGACCAAAGACTTTTAACTTGCCATGACTGCCAATACACTGATTCATCTGAATGCTTTCAGGCTAAAAAGAAGTTTTAGCAGATGGTCCAGCTTTGTTTATAATGGTGGGGTTTATAACTAGAACTAGTTTACTGATAATCAGAAATCCTATGAAGCTCTCCAGACCACCTGGATCTGACCTCACCCTGTGAAAACTCAGATTCCTCTAGAATGATTGATATATGATGTATAATATGACTTAGAGAGATAAGTTTGTAACATGATGGTACATGATAAATTGTAAGTAATTTAATTTTTTCTGCTTCTAATTTCTGGGCGCACTTTCTAAGTACTTGCTTAGAGGAATAATCACATATTACTTTTGTTACTACTAGAACCCACGTATATTAACAAAAAAGGTGAGGTTACAAATAAGATTAGTTTATGATCAAATTTTACCAGTCAGAGCAAAATGACAATGTGATTTTTCATAAAGTGATTTTATGCCATCCTTACTTCATGATCTTTAAATGTTATTTTTAATTTTATGAAAGAAGGGGACAATTAAAAAGATGACAATTCCATAACAGTTTTTCAATTTTATGATTTTGTAAATCTATAATAAATAAAACTTTAAGAAGAAGTGCAAAAATTTTTTAAACTTTTACTTTTTAAATTTACCAAATTTTTAAGTTATAAGGATAAAACAGATAAATATAATTAAAAAATACAATACATAAAGAAAACGTTAATCATTTATCCCCACCATTCTCCAGGTCATCTCCCTGAGTTAACCTATACTAACCTATCTATATATTTTCTCACTTTTCTCTACACTCATAAAAATGTTTACATATTTATATATGATTATAAGTACATGTTTATTTCTCTGTACATTGCATGTGTTTCTCAATACTATATTGTAGAAAAACTTTCAAACTAATGTGACTATGAATGAGGTTATGGTGAAAATACAAACTTTGCAACACCATTTAACCTTCAGACACAGCTTCTTCCCTATCTTTCAAAAGTCAGCAATTAGTTTCCTTGTCATTATCTACAATTAAAACTTCCAAAGCACTTTATAGCGTTTGTACTCAGTGACCCAGTTACAGTTCTAGAGTATTTGCATAAGAGAACAGAAGTCTAGACATGTAAGTTAATGTCACCAGACTGATAAAAATTTGTATCTTTGTATTTTGAGTTTAATATACTTCTATACTCATGGTAGAATGTCTAAAATAACTTATTGAATAGAAGGAAAGAAAGGAAAAAATTAACTAGGCCTGACTCTGCTTAGCATTCTAATATTCAAAATGAATACAACTCATCAACAAAAAAACAAACAATACAATTAAAAAATGATTAGAAGATCTGAACAGACATTTCTTCTGAGAAGACATACAAACAGCGAATAGACTTATGAAAAGATGCTCAACTTCACTAGCTATTAGGGAAATGTAAATCAAAATCACAATGAGATAGCACTTTGCATCTGTAAGAATGAATGGCTATTATCAAAAAGACAAGTAATAACAAGTGTTGGAGAGTTTGCGGGAAAAAAGAAGCCTCATATACTGCTGGTGGGAATATAAATTGGTACAGCCACTATGGAAAACAGTATGGAGAGTCTTCAAAACATTAAGAATAGAATTACTATATAACTTAGCAATACCTCTTCTGGGTATCTACTCCCCAAATTGAAAACATTTATTTGTAAAGATATATAAACCCCATTGTTTATTGCAGGATTATTCACAGTGGCCAAGACATGGAAATAACTGAAGTACCCTTTGATAGATAATTGGATAAAGATGTGATACATATATACAATGGAATATTACCCAACCTTAAGAAAAACTGAAATAGTGCCATTACTGCCATTTGAGACAACATGGATGGATCTTGAGATAACCATGCTAAGTAAAATAAGTCAAACAGAAAGTTGAGAAACATATGATTTCACTCGTATGTGGGATATAAAACTGAAAGCAACAAACAAGCAAAATAGACAAAATAGCTAGAGACAACAGTTAAATGGTTATCAGAGGAAACGAAGAGAGGTGAGGAGGTAGATAAGAGTAAAGAAGTTCAAAAAATGGTGAAGGAAGGAGATTTGACATGTAATGTATTATTGAATTGTTAATTTGAAACCTATATAATTTTATTAACCAATGTCATCTCAAAAAACTTAATTAAAAAGGGAGAGAAGGAAGAAAGAGGGGAAGAAGAAAAGAAGGAAAATGAGAAAAACAAAGATATAAGCTGCAAGTAATGCATGTTTAGCTTCAATGTTTAACAGATAATAATTATCTAATTAACACTGACCAAGAATAGAGCTACCCATATTTTGAGATAGTAAGTTTCTTGTCATTGTAGGTTTTCAAGTAGAAATGCAATTATCTTGTGCCAAAGACAATTATGTTGGTGAGAAAATAGAATTCACAAAACCCTGGTTTTCTTCTAGCCCAAAAGCTTTGATTCTAAGTTTTATCTATGACTTTCTAGATGCCTTAGCTACCACATTAGTAATCTAGTGATTATTTTAAGCCAGAGAACTGTGGGACATATTTTGAGGTAGATAAACTGTATAACTTTCAAATCAAATAATAGCAGAATATTTACTAATTCAGCATCTTAGAGTCCCAGATCATGAAAACATACAAAAATATCTATGTTTAGAGACATTGAATATCATATTTAATTAAAGTGTGTTCTAGATTATTACTTTTTATTTTACAAGATCCATGAAGCCATGTTTCAGTTAGCCAGATTTTAAAACCTGAGGATCCAAAATGCTTTTTCTTTCCAGAAATGTTGAGTTTTGTGGGGATAGGAGTGGCTCATAAATCTAATTACTTTTCTCCACTGAGGTTATAATGTAAACAAGTGGATATTTAAGGAGATGATGAAATTAAATGAAATAGCTTCTGTGTGTCATCATAATGAAACAAACTATTGAGTAGTTGCTAAAGTAATCTGATTTTATAAGTTGGCTGTTTGATGAGTTGATAATTATTGATGTCCTTCTGTGATTCTAAATTTTAAAAACATACCAGAAATTTAAGTTGAATGTGACATATCCACCTTCCTCCTAGGCAAGATCCAAGTGCAATTTCTTTTACACATACAACTTTACTTAATATATCAATGTACTTTTTATTATCTTAAAATTGAGTTAATTCTTTATTAACTAGTTTTATTTTACTGAGTTGCAGGCCTATATAGCACAAAAATAGATTCAAGTCTTTTACTTTCTTCCAAATTATCGTCAACAGCTTTTATTCCTTCAGGATGTGGAGAAAAGGTATTGTGTATGCCTGTAAATTTTCTAGCAATAAAACCAACATAAAATTAGTTAAGGAGGAAAAAAGAGGAATTGGGAGATTTTTTTGTGCTGCTTTTACTAATTTAAAAGAAATCACTGGAGTCATTTACTTTCCATTCTCTTTATGATAATTGACTCACACAACTCATCTCTTGTTCTTCAAATAGTTCTGCAATGATCAAACTAGATTGGATCTTTTTGTGGGTTGTGTCTTTTATTTTACAAGCACAATTATTCAAATAACAAATGGGAAAATTATCCATAATCATGCACTCTCAATCAAGTATAAAACTACAATTGCTCCATTAATAAAGATATTTCATATATGGTCCATATTTTTGCAAATAATTGAATAGACTAAATATTAAGTGTTTGGTTATGCAAATAAAATTTTGTATTAACCAGAGAATAATACTGGAGGGGAAGACAGAATTATTAAGAAAATTATTATTGGTTACAAGTCTCTCAGAAACTTGAAAGAATTTTATTTTCGAAGGTCAAGCAGGTTTGTCAAGTATTAACATATGAGTGCACAATGCCAGTCCAGTAATATATCATCAAATATTTTTAATAATGAATCAATTTAGTAAACTGTTAAACATAATTCTAAATATGTCAGTTTTGGGGGGAGAGTGGAGTGGTGGTAACATTTAAGATGTAAAGGACATTGTGATCGATGGCATTGAAAATCAGGAATGAACAGAAGAAAGACCGCAATTAGCAAGAAGAAAAGGTGAATTCTTACCACATAAGATTGAATTACATAAGAAATGTAATTGGTTAGTTTTGAATACCTACTAACAGATGCATTTATTTTACTTTAACTATGTACAGTATAGTGCATAATGGAATTGTGAAATTCTGATAAAACAGGACCACAAAATGTAAATAATACCTTAGGTCACCTTTAGGAACTTCAGATTGGAGTTTTACTCAAGGACAAATTAGCATATGAGCAAGTAAGAATGTCCACATTTCCCACTGTGAGATATGTGTAAGCTCTTGCAGAAATATCCCAAATGCCTGCCATCTGAACCCAAGCCAAAGTATACAAAGTTAAGTTAGCACAGTTAGCCTAACTCTTAACCACTCAGTCCCTTCATGCCATCCAAAAACAAACTCCATCAAGGAGTAGTATTTCCGTCTCTCTCTCTTTTTACTTGTCATGTATTTATATTTGTAGTTCTCTAGGTAATTCAAGGGGAAATCAATAGTTAGGATATTTACAATAAAGAAATTTTAGAGCCAAATTTATTCAATATGTTTCAATTTTTTAATTTATTCTTTTTAGCTACATAGAGGGAGAGACAACTACCGAGGAATGAGTGGGAAGAAAGGGAGGAAGAGACAAAAGAATAGAGAAAGAAGACTACATAAGTCCTGCAGAATACTTTATAAGGAGAAAATATATCTCAAGTTGACTTTAATCAACAAACTACTACTTGGATATAGAGTGCAGACTAATTATAAGCTTAGTCTCTTTTTCCCCGCAGTAAAACAAGACTCTTACTATAGCAGGGAGTATAGACTTTGATTTCTCAATTTAAATTAAAAAAAGGAAAACCTAGTGTGGCTACTAGTTAAAGTAATATGAAAAAGAAGAAAAATGTAAACTCTAATCTGTGTGTATATAAAAATCTAGAAAGCAGCATACTGGGTCAGATTAATATGAATCTAAAAAATAGCAAACTGGGTGAAGCTAATGTTCCTCTAGCCCCATATTCAGTGGTCTTAAGAAAATTTGGAGGGCATAAGAAATACTTCTTGATTCTCATTTTATCTAAAAATATTTGAGTTCTTAAAGTCAATATATCTAACCGTCTCTTAGTAATCCAATTTATGCATCTATTCAGCAGATATGAATATGCCAAACTCATCTTTTTATTGAACTTTGGGAAAAGGAGAAAAAATTAAAAAGGGGATGAGGAGACAGCTGGGCTAGACACGTCACTCCACTTTGACCTCAGCTTCTATCCCTCACAGCAACACAAATCCTTTTCTCAGGTGTAAGGTAAAGATTACATGTAATACCAAAGTGAACTCATTGTATACTGACAGCCCCAAGTAGAAGCAGAAAGAATGTGCCTTTAAATATTTCAGTAACTAAAAAGTCTATTACTATGCCCGAGTGACCAGAGAAAGAATATAGACATCAAAATATGAGTGTCTCATATCCCAAAATTAAAATCAAAATTCATTGAAGCACTCTCAAATAATGGCTTGCTGGAGAAAAAAAAAATGTGTTAAGAATAAATTTTTCATGGGACGAAGTTGTGCATTTAACCAGTGTGCTTATGTTATCAAAATGAATGGATTTTCTTCCTTGAAAAATTTCACACATCAGTGGTAACATAAAGTTCAGTAATTATCTTCTATCTTCTATCTAACACTGTGTGATGCAGTAATTCTTCTATGTCAAGATGTAAAGTAGCTGGGAATTGAACAAAATTAACACACATTTCACATAGGTCATGCTCTGAAAATATCTTTTTTGCCCAAGTGAAAAGCACTGGGGAAAAGAAAGAGGCAGGTGTGCTTAGGAACAGAAAGTCTTTGTAATAATAGGCTTTTAAAATAATTATCCCCACATTAAAAATGCCAAAAAATAAAATTCTAATAAATACTAATAATTCTTTTAAAAAGTGTTTTGATTTTTAAAATGTTTTTTTAACATAAGACAATCAAGGTGGCCAGTTGAATAGTAAAATTACATTGTATCACTTTTTGGATATTTGTTCAATATAATAAAATTTTAATAGAAATATACTTGATGAGCTTAACTTACTGCAGAATGAGTAGTACTCTCCAGGTTTTGATAGTATGTAACTTGAGAAAAGATTATTAAGAAGACATATAATGCACTCTTATAAAAGATATTTGTAGGAAACCATTAGATAATACAGAAAATCAATAACGTCCTAGTGCCAGTTTCAGCAACATTAAAATCACAGTGCTCCTTGATATTTATGATGATAGAGCTACCGAATCATTTCATTTTTATCTTTCACTACATTGGCATTTTTTTATTATCTAGGACCAGTTACAAAACTGCATCAGCTCTTTTTAGAAGTGTTTTTCAAATTATCTTGTTTCTAAACTATTCTTTTCAGGGAAGAACTTTAACAGTCCATTCTTTCTAGTTCAGTGTATAAATGGATTGGTAAAGCCCTTTCCTTTTAGGAAAGCCTTGATAAGTGTAAAAAATATTAAGACATTCAAAATAGATCTTAGCAGAACCATGTAAATAGGATTTAATAAACAGAGTTACTCATCTTTTTTTATTTCCTAGGAGAAATAATAATGGTCTAGCCTCCTTGTCTGACATGTATACAACTGAAGTCTAAATAATATGAATTATCCAAGAGTAAAATTCTGTATAAAGGATAAATAAATCTCTTGATTTTTATCTATATCTTTTTCCAAGGTCACTCAAATTATCATAGAAACAGAAATATAGAGCTTACAATTATTTGGCATTTAAAGTAGCACTGAATTTTTTTCTAATATGCTGGCATATTATTACTGGAGGATTTAGATAAATTCATAAAACTAGAAGAGAAAATTGTGAATATGGTGAAATATTGTTTCCACCATATCTATAGCTCTGGCTGTAGAAAAACAGAAGCTATTTGACTCCATATCTTATTTACTAAGCTTCTCTGTAAGTAAGGAGATGCAAAGAGGCTGTCTAGGACTGTCATCTCTAACGTGAAAAAGAACAAGAAAAACTTTAACAATTTCCTAAACTCTCAGATTCTCTGGTTGTAGAATATAGAAATAACAACTGCCAGAGGCAGTCTTTTCACTGGTGGCTTCCATGAATGGTGAAGTCTGCTGCTCTGACAAGTAGCTGGGAGAAACCTTTCAGATCTCAGCTAGCACTAAAGCTCCTGGGAATCACCCTTTTTCCATAGTAAGCAGTCTAGTATACATGAACATATGTAATAACATCAACAGTAATTAGGTGAAGGTAAAAAAGTGAAGGTAAAACTTCACTCCTAATGGAATCTAGTTCAAAAGATGAGTCTAATGTCTATAAAAATAGAGATATGTTAAAAATCTTTAAGGATTTCTGTGGGGCTGTTGTCTTCTCAGGCTTAGAATATTACTGGTAATATTGCATTTTGACTTAGAAATTTTCTATTTTTCTGTGCCATCCTGACTAGTGTATCATTTTCTTGCTTAGAAACATTTTCCAGGTCAATCCCGAGAACTAAATATAATTTTAACATTGTTCCTGGGTATTCTCATCTATTGTTATGCTAAATGATCACTTATAGACTAAGAATTCAAAATCTATCTGCAGATCAGATCTGTTATGGGCAGTTTTATATCCCTCCAAAATTTATATGCCGAAGCCCTAGCCCCCATTACTTCAGAATGCAACTATATTTAGAGATATAGGCCACCTTTAAAGAAGTGTAATTAAGTTAAATTACTTGTGCAAACTTAAACCAGTCTGACTGGTGCCCTTATAAGAAGAAATATGGATACAGAGATGCTAGGTACACACATGCACAGAAGATACAGGAGATACAAGAAGAAGTTGACCATCTGCAAGCTAAGGAAAAAGACCCCAGAAGAAACCAAACCTGCCAACACCTTGATCTTGGACTCCTGGCCTCTAAAACTATGAGAAACAAATTTGTGTTGAAGTGATTTCGTCTGTGTTGCTTTGTAATGGCAAAGTAATACAAGATCTTTCTCTTCAGCTCCAGATTTATAAATATAATAGCATTCTAGTTATCTCAAACTAAATGTTTCGTAATTTCCCCAAACCTAACATCTTCAAAATTAAATAACTTTATTTCTCTCAAAATCTGTTTTTCTTCTTTTATTCTCATACTGATAATTAGGCGTCTACATCTAACAAGTCGCCCAACCAGAAACATGGGAGTTGTCATTGATATGTTCGGTTTCTTCAGTCACCACTTCTATTTGGTTATGAGATAATGTTAATTCTACAGATATCAAACTCATCCTCCTTCTCTATGTTATTATTTCTCACTTAAATGCTTCATTAACCTCCTTCCTGGTCTCCTGTCTTGTCTTGCCCTTCCAATCAATCTTTTGCACTGTAACCAGAATGAGCTTACCAAAATGCAAATTACATTATGTCATTTTCTTGCTGTAAATCTTTCAATGGTTCCTCATAGGCTAAAAACTAAAATCCAAGTCCTCATTATGCCATCAAATGGCCTCTGTGATGTAGCAACAACATCTTACATCATCCACCTTTCTCAGTTTGTATTCCAGACATCTTGAACCACATGGAGCTTTGAATATACTACTCTTTCCCTCATACCTTTGTGCAGCATTCTTTTTTTCACCTGCCTAGCTCTAATTTTTTTTTCAAAAGTCAACACAGATAACATGAGTAAAAAGTCTTACTTAAATGACCTGCCACAGGCCAACCTAATCTAGGTGCTCCTCTAATGAAAGCCAAAGGCATTTTATGTATATTAGTCCCATAATAGACTCTATCTGTGACTCTAAGACACTAGATTTAAATCTTTCAAAAACTTTATCTTTGTACCCTGAGGCTCTCATATGAGTTCAATCAATATAAATTGATAGAAGAATAAATTAAGAAATGAGGATATGAGTGCAGGTTTAGACCTGTTAAATTTTATCATGAATTTCCTAAAGGAAAACCATTAATAGACCCAGCTATATTCTGTGTCTGAGAATTTTTTTAGTTAAATATTTTCAGATAAACAACCTGATTCCTTTAGCTATGAAAATTTCCCTACTTCTATTAAAAAAATACAACCACATTCTAAAGGTAATTTATTGGCATATATTCTGAGGTCTACAGTTTCATAAACTTCTAACTCTATGATCAACCACCATGTGTCCACAAGGCCCAAGGCCCTCAAATTTAATATTGCTGTGTTATGATTATATCCCACAAGGGGTATGTGTATTGGGGGAGAGTTCTTTTCTCAAAAAAAGTATCTTTTGATGATAAAACTGACTTCAAATAAATATGCCTTCATCATATGTACATCAATGTACATCATTTTAAAAATCAATCCTTTGATTTTTATAGAATTTTTATGACTTTATTAAAATTTCATCTTTCCCCAGCCTTGATTAGAAGTTTAAAAAACTTTCCCTACCTGCAGCTTTTTTTGAAATATGACTCTTTTCTATCTCTTTCCTACAAGTCTTTCATCAAACAACTTTTTTAGCTATCTAGTTATTTAGAATCAATACAAATTGTTCAGTTATGTTCATATTACTGAAGGTTGCTAACCCCTTGAGTTTTTAACTGTTGATTCATTATTGAGTTTCTAACTGTTTTTCTACTATAGATGCATGCTTATGTGAAGCATATGTCTGAGTCTCTGGAATATATATAAAAATCAATCGTAGAGAGACTTCCCATCTGCCACTTACCTATTTCTATCTCAGACCTATACGCATTCAGCTAGAACTGCAGATGTCAGGAATGAGAACGACCTCAAAGGTTATCGTGCTCTCATAACACTTTGCTTATTTCTCAATGATCTCATTTATCATAATATTATAATGAGCTATATACCTGTTGCCTCCTCGAATAGTTTGTGAGTTATCTGAGTGTAGCATTCACTTACTTATTTTTCTATTTTCAGCACCAAAAACAACCTAGCATCTAGAAATGCTCAATAGTGGTTGTTGTATTGAATTGTTTTAACCAGTTGCTGTTCTGTTGCCAAATTGAAGAATACTCTTTGATTTTTTTCTTGTGGAGTCTTGTTTTTAAATGATTTCCTTTCTTTTTTGCAATTAAATGAAATTTTGTCATTACTGAAAACACATTTTGGATGTATTTCACTTTGTTTAATTGCAGTGTAGGCATCACTTTGTCCCACTGTGCTCAACACTGCATCATTGAATTGAACTGCACAGACTTTAGTTTTTAGATGTCTTTAAATTGTATGGATTTAGTCCTTCATTGTAGAGTTACCTGTAGTATTTTCTGTCATTGGTTTACCACTACATTCATTCATTTTAGCATGTAGAAACTCTACATTGGGCATAAATTCATATTTCTTTAGTGATATTATAAGCTGATTCATTTGAAGATAGATGTAATTCAAGAGATCAAAAATGAGTTAAGAAGTGATCAAAAATCCTTATTTACATTTCTCTCAGGAAATAATGTGCATATATTTGTTATGGTAACCGCGCTTAATTTCTAGTTTTCTTAGAATATTTTTTTCTCTTGTGTCTCTAGCTGTTTCAAAATAGATGACTAAAATGTTTACAAATCCCATCATTTGATGATGCAGGATAGAAAGAAGAAACAAAGAGTCTGAGTGACCGCAATCTTCATAAGAACTAAGAATGGTACCTTCCTTTATAGGGCCTATCTGAAGTAATCAGATTTGCTGTGTTATGAAAGGAAAGAAACCTAAAATTATAAGTAGTGAAGTTGGGCTGCGGTTAAATAAACATTTTGTTAATCCAATGGGCAATCAGTATGGAAAAATCAGTATGGAAAGTATGTGATCACAGTAAGTTAAAAACTATTCTTTTCTTATCTCAGGCACCCTGGCAGTAATCAGGCTGCCAGGATTTAAAAGCAGAAGATGACTATGGCAAAATATTTGGCAATGAACTAAGGCAGAAATCACAGATATATAGCCTGGTAGAATTTATTTTTTAAAGAATCAATATTTAGTGGCAATAGAGACAGTGTTAAAAATAGGACATCTGTGAGTAAATGGAAATCTGAAACATTTACATGACTGACATCGGAGGGTCTGTGAGTAGCCAGTCACCTTGGAATGAATCAGTTCCAGGGAAGAGTGAGACAAGAAACTGATAAGATCCAGAGGAAAGAACGATGAAAATAGGTTAGAAAAACCACTTAAAAATTTTTTAAGTCTAGTTAGTATACAATATTATATTAGTTTATATATATAGTATTTATAGTATTTATTATATATAGTATTAGTTTCAGGTATACAATCTAGTGATTAGATTTTTTTATCACTTTTGAATCCTGAAGACTCCTTATCCAGCTAGTCTTTGTGAAATAATTAAGGACCAAGGTTGGTGTGCTGTTGAGTTTTTATGACCATCTAGGATTGGCGGTGAGAACTTGTATATATACAATATCCAACGCTGATCTAAATGTTGCTAAATAACAGCAATTTGAATTTCCAGAAGATAGAACATAGGAACTCCGACTTTCAGACACCAAAAGCTTAAATTAAATGAGGTCTGTCTGCCTTGTGGACATTATCTCCAGTGATTCTATATGGTGTTAGTATTTTCATTTTTGCTTTCAAAAGGCTAAGATAACAGCAAAGACTAGCTTTCATAGAAAAGTATTACAATATGAATGGGTTCTTTAACTCCTAAGCTGACTAATGTAGGCTTATGGTTTAAAGGGGATTCGAGCTTCTAGGTAAAGATATGTAGTGTGTTATTTTAAAGTTTATAAAATTAATTAGTAGTTTATATAATTTAATCAGTGTTCTATTTATATATTTTCTTGGAAATAGAATCATTAATTTGTAAGCCACTTTTTTTGAATTGTCAGTGCAATAGATGGCTTTAATAAATTGAGACCGAAACTGATACTTCACTCCATTTATTGAAAGTGCACCTTATCTGAACAGAACACATGCACTGTGTTAGCATGGGTTATATTTAAATTTCATTTTGATTCTCTGTATTAACTCTTAAGATGATTGGGAGAATATGACCTTAGCAAGAACATCACTTGTATTTATACCAGCAACTAAGTAAGCATTGTGCATTCACAAACTTCTGTTGCATTTGATTGCACAGGACTCGGTACTACAAAAACATGGGTATGCTTGTATTCTCTGAAACTCTTAGACTATGTATATAACATGTATTTGTGTTATATGTACTAAAATATACACATGTATGTGTATATTTTAGTTCATAATGTATGATTTTTTCTCAGCAAGGGCATATTATGAATACAAAAGTCCAGTTTTGGGTGCATGCATGAATGTGTATGTATGTGTGTACACACACACACGTATTGTAATTCATAACAAAAACTTCAGAAACTTGACCCAGTTGTACTTGACTTTAGAATTATACTTTTAAGGTAACAATACTTTCTAAAACTTGTATATTGCTGTTCAACTTTAAGCCTTTTAAAAGGACTAAATGTGGTGGAGAATATATATATAGACAGCATGATTAGGCAGTTACACAGCTTACATAAACAGTGAAGTTTCCACATTTGTATATATCTCCATCCTGTATATATTATTCCATCTGGTAGCCTACCCTGAGGCTTCATTTTATCACCCTTCTTGTCCCATAAAGTGTCTTGAGATTTTTATTGAAAGAAACAATGAAAATGCTAATTAGTTATATTTTTCATCATAATCTTTTTTTTATATACTAAAGGATTCCTCTCCTTTTCCGTTCCTGCTTCTGTACTGCTTCTGTACTCGACTTCCAATGAGTTTCATTGCCCCAAAGCTATCATTTTTAAGCTCCTAATATTGTTTTCTGTTCACAGGGCTTAATAACTACTTTTTAATGGATTCTGTTTACCTTAGGGGAAAGCATTTTGGAGAATTCAGCTTATATTTGGGCAGGATTAGAAACTTCTATGTGGCTTTGGGGGCTTCTTCCCTCAGAAAATTAAAATGGTTTAATCTTTTGACTGAAAGAGGAACTGAAATGAGTCCTTTTTAAAATGAGACACTTGGGTTTAAAAGGGATCTCAAAAGAAGACAATCCTGCACATATTTAAATTCTAGGACAGCATATTATGTGCACATAATTATTTTATTTTAATTATTATTTTACCTGCTTTAAAAAAATGGCTACCTAAGCAAGCACTAGAAGTAGAAGTTCTATTGCTCCAGTAGGAATAACCATAAAGCTGTACATTCTTTTTAAAAGTTTCTTTTTAAACTTAAAATTTTCTCAATTTCTCTGCTCCCTTTAATCATGAAAAGTCTATACCACACAACTGATTTAAATAATGTTAAATTCAATACCCAGAAAAAGGTCCTATCATTTATTGATTTGTTCACTTAAACATGGGTTGCTCATGTGCTTCTAATAACCTACATAGATTGATTGGTTGACACAGAATCACATCTTCATAATGTGAACCCTTATAGATTAAGGTCGAGGAAGAAGTCTTAGGTGGTTTAAATTCAGATAGACATAGATAATGGAATCCAAAGAGACAGATGAGTTTTTTTTTAGACATGATTCATTTACATGTGAATACTTATCTCCTACAGAACAATTTAAAAGAAAGAAATCACTAACTGATAGAAGAATCAGTATTCAGAGAACAAGTAATCATCTACAACAAAATTCCATAGCCCAAACAAGGAGCAAACAGGGAAAGCACTGTGCTAAGAAGTCAAGACACAAAGAAGAAAAATATATCATCGCTGCCTCCTTAACATGTCGCCAGGAAGACAAGGCTAATATAAACGAGTGTTCTCTTATTTTCTATCTTCTGAATTCCCTTGCACTTTACCATATTTCTCTTCTACATGCATTACCACCAGCCTTGTTTTAGTTATGACTACACACCCACGTAATATCTCTGATACTAGACTGTGTGCCCCATGAAGGTGACAGCTTGCGACTGTCTCATCCAGGTATATACCAGGCAGCACACCTTACAGCAGAGGGCACATAACAAGTATTTAATGAGTGAATAAAACAAATTACATGACAAATAACTCCTAGTGCCACATTCATGGGACCTTTGATTGAATGTCATACTAGAGAGGGCTTCCCTGGCCACTCTGTCCATATTGCTTTCCAGCCCACCACCCCTCTATAAAGCAAAGTTTATTGCTGCCTTTTATTATATTAAATATTAATTTATTTTTAGTGATGTGAAAATCTCTTCATTTTAGAGTGCTACCTGACACAAAGAAGTACTCAATAAATATTCGTTACATAAAAAAATGAAATAAGGGTGTATGGAACAGTAATGAGTTTAATTTGAGATAAAATAAATTCAAGTCATCCAATTACTTACTAAACACCCAAATACTGGATCATAGGGGCAGGTTCCCTGCAGTCTTGAGGCCCCTGTCTGGTATGCTAATGTGGTGCTACGTGTCACTGTAGCTGTTGGACTATCAGTGATGCCATTCTGCTTAGTGCCTTAAGGTGAAATCCCAAAGTTCACATTCAAGAACTGAGATTAACCTCATATTTTGAACAAACTATTTGTGTGTAATACATCTTAAGCTATATAAATTAGCAATTTTCCAGAAGAGACGTATGTCAAAGTCGCGTTTGAATGGGATGAATGGCCCCTAAAAAGTTGAGACTGTCCAGGACTCTTCACTTCATAGTAAAATGTACTGAAATTAGGAGTTTCAGGACTTCTACTGCTACGAAATAATTGAGGAGCTTGGATTTCTGAGTCTCAGTTTCTTTTTTTCTGGATGGAAGTATAAGGGGTATAGAGGTGGCATATGTGGATCATAAAATCCCTTCTAACTGTAATGCTTCTATATTCTGTTATCATTTGTGAAGAAGGTTTTAATAGAGAAATGGGAAAGGTAAGGAGAGGAAGCAGGATGATTATGCTCTAACTAAAGACATTCACTCTCTACCCACATTTCTTCACTTGCGCTGATATCCATTTACATTTCTGTTAGAAAGATGTATAGAGTATCAGTAACAAATAAATAATTTCTATACGCAACTCTATAAATGAAAGAGTAAGCATTTTGACTTTAGTAGAAAGTTATTAAATTTCTTTCTATTCAATTTTACCAAACTTTCGTATATACATAAAGGAATTTGGAGCTTCATAATTTCTATCCTTCGGTCATAACAATACACATTTTCATTGCTGAATGCCAAGAAACACATTTGTCAGGAGTGTTGCTAAGAAAGAAACAGGTAGATTATGAGAATGCTCATTTATATTAGAGATTGAGGATTACCTTTAGTACCATACATGGAAATATCCCTTGCTGAATGTATATATGTTTGTCTCATAATAACATAATTAGGCTAGCTAAGCAGCTAATACTAATTTAGATATAACTTTATGAAACTCCCAAAAAGGCAAAGTTAAACTTTAAGTAGATAATAATACGATAGAAAAGATACTGTTTAAAAGCAAATGATAAAATCCTACATGATGTAGTGAATATAAATTAGCTTAAATTGCAGTTTATTGTCTCATTGTCACAGATATAATCTCTAACTCTTCTAGAACATAAATTAACATGACATGAGGTAATCTGTTTCATCAGTGCAATAGTAACTTCCTTAGATTTTCTTTTTCCAAATACGAAACATAAACATAATTTCACAAGATTTCTCTCTGTTTCCTCTAAGTGGCATTTGTTTTCATTATATAAATTATTTCCTTCAAAGGTATATGGAAGGATAAAAGATAATACTAACAAAAATGAGAGTAATAATACATCTGTTGGTGCACACAATAAATTATATTATCGGGACATTTAAAAATTAAAAATTAGCAATCTTTCAGATACATTTTCATTAATGGTCACTTTTCCTCATTGATAGAATACAGAGTAAATTAAAATGTAGGACTATGAATTGCAATGGAATGTAAATTGGGTTTAGTTTCATATGGTATGATGTTCTTTCTGTAAGACACCAACATATACAAAAAACACAAAGACTTGACGGAACCAGCCAAAAATTACCCCAGCTCTCCACTAGTATAAAAACTGGTCCTATTGATGATTTCAATGATTATTGAAAGACACAGCAGTCTTTTTTTATAACAACATTATACAGCTAAAGCTGAGATAAACTTCAGAAATGAAGCAATAATTTAGGATTATTTGGGGAACATGGTTGTAATATGTATTTTTAAAGATCTGTTAGCTTATATAACACAACACCCAGCTAAAAGTACTTTTAAATATAGTCATTTATTGTCTCTCTCAACAAGAACTCTGGGGTTAGGCAGTCCCATATTTGATTAAGTAGCTTCATAATGTTTGTTCCACTATGCTACTCTGCTATTATTTGGTATGTTGGTGATATCCCTGCTTAACATTTTTAAATGACTACATTTAACATTTCTAATGACTAGCAGCTAGAAGAATCACGTCTTAAAGAAGGGTTAGTCTTCCCATGTGTCAGGGCATAGTGCCTATCACCCGGTGCCAGTTTGATGCATAAATGAAAAAGGCCTGCAAGTGTTGATCTGCTTTCTCTGATGATGACACTGCATATGGAGATGGAGGAGGAACTTTAGTCTACCGTGGACATATTAGTTGGTATTTCTTAAACAATTCAGCATGAGGACAATCTAGTAATGATGTGTCCTAATGACTTTGTAGGGCCCAGTTAATAGATGTCAGTGTACCTCAAAAGTGCTTTATCCTCTGTCAAGACAACTAGTAGTGTTTTTATAGCCAGTGTAAGAAGCAAATGCGCAAAACCAATGTGAGAAGTTCTGCTTTATAAGATACTTAGCAAAAGAAATAATTATTGAAAGTATGTAAATAATGTTATAACTGGCATTTAATATCTGTAAAATTTAAATGTGTATAACACAATTAGGATATTCTGTGCTCAGAGAGAAAAGATGATTAAGGAGCATGAAAATTTGAGGATAGCACTGAAATCAGTGACCAGATCAGATGTGCAAAGTTACGACAAAAGCAAATTCTAGTACAGAAAATTAAGTATAGGGTGAAAACTTTGAATAATAAAAAAATTACTCCCCTTTGATTTTTCTTCAAGAAGAAAAAGAAATTAGAAGTGAAAATAAAACATTTCAGAGACTCAACAGACTTGAGTTCTGAGATCTTAAATGTAGATGGAACCATGGTAGGAATGGTAGAGTAAACACAGATAACTCCATTGCAGCTTATATAAAATAACTTTGTTCTTGTTCTTTTCTTTTTCTCTTTTTTTATGTTTCTCTGGCTTCCTATTTGAGTCATTGGGATAATAAGAGCCATCTCCAAATAATGCCTTTATGTAGTAGAATAGTTGTAATGAGAAAACAGAGTACTTCTTTGTCACCTAAAAGTAAAGGAAATACTGCTAATTAACTAGAAAGCCTCTGTCAAGACATGGCTTACTTTCGCACAAAAGATTGAACACTGTGTGCTTGCTAGCATAGAGTACCCTTATACCTGGGGCCTTCAAATATAGTAAGTGTATCTTTGCTAAAATATATGTCCTGAAGTTCAAGTTAGCACATTCATTTTAGTGCCCCAAGCCTCAGGACTTAAGCATGTAAGCAGAAATTATTTTTAAGGAGGAAAAGATTAACAAAATGAAAAATCACAAGAAACTCTCCTGTAATAATAGGATACATGAATTTTCCTCTTAGATAATGAGAACTGTAGCAGTTTGGTTAATATATTTCATCCTATTCCCACAAGCTTTCATTTTAAAAAGTCAGAGGTTTAGCAATACAAGCCGAAGCAACTTTCAGTTACACGGGAAGTTGCATATTTGAGTGTCTCTGGGCAGACTCTAGTAAACCTTAGGGCTCAGAAGCACTTTATAGCAAAGCCCAGATGTAGCAGCGCAGACGAGTGCTGATAAAGGTAGAGCCTCTGTACATGTCTAAACCAAGACTAGGAGAAGGATGAACTTCCTCCCTCCACGACAGGGAACATGTATATTACATGTATCAGATTACATGTATAGGGACAATCATATGACAGAATGTGTGGAACACTTGGAATTTGATATGATGACATTAGATGCTACAGTGTCAGGTGATAGAATTTGGATGTCTGAGATAAATGCACATTCATACAGAGGAAGACAGAAATATCCAAATTCAAGTGTAGCTGACTCCTGCTCTAAGAACTATTCTTCACTGCAGAATCTGGCTCATTTAGCATTGCAGTGTCATCTCCATATCTGCTGTTATACAAGAAGTAAAATTTATACTCCACAGCTTTATTTGAATCCTTATATATTGTTCTAGATACAGAAGAAAGTCTTTTGAGAAAGCAATTCTTAGGGAACATTCTGGTCACCCAATTGATTTGTTAAATTATCTCCTACTGAGAAAAAGTAAAATGTGATATCATTACAATGGGAGAATTCCTTTCTTCCCCTCTCCCTTGATGGTGAGGAGTTGACCTATCAGAACCTCTTTCTGCCTTTCCTCTACGTCCCTTACAGGAAAAAAAAAGCAAGAATTCCTAGATCTCAAAGAGCATATTCAAGATACTTAAAAGATTAATCATCCCTCTCCTCCCCACACACCCTCCTGTACATTAACTAGAAAGCAGTTAGAAACCATTCTCTCTAGAAAAGGTCAAGATATTAAGAGAAAGATAGAGATTGGAGAATCCTTACATCATACATATTTGCATTTCTAGAGCCCCACATAAGAATAGCTGGATTCTAAATTAAGATTAAATGGTAAATAATACTAAGCAATATTCAAATCAAGCTGTAATCTATCAACAATTGTTTTGAATGTGAAAGGATTGAATACTCCCAATCGAAACATAGGGTGACTGAATGGATAAGAAAACAAGACCTTGCATACAAAACAATATGCTGCCTACAAGAAACAAACTTCAGATCAAAATACACACACAAACTGGGGATAAGGGGATGAATAAAGATATTTTATGGAAACATAAATGAAAAAAAATGAAAGGCTGTGGTGACAATACTTGTACCAGACAAAACAGATTTTAAAACAAAGACAATAAGAACAAACAGAAAAGAACCCAGTAATTACACTTCTGAGTATCTGAAGAAACCCAAAACACCACTTCGAAGGGACATGTGAATCAATATGTTCACTGCAGCATTATTTACAATAGCCAAGATATATAGGCAGACTGGGTGTTCATGAATGAATAGATAGATAAGGAAAAGGTGGTACATATATACAATGGAATATTACTCAGCCTTAAAAAAGAATGAAATTTTGCCATCTGCAGCAACACAGATGTACCTAGACAGTATTGTGTTTAGTGGTGTAATTCAGAGAAAGACAAATGGCATATGATTTCACTTACATGTGGAACCTAAAGAACAAAATAAACAAACAAAATGGAAACGAACTCATAGATACAGAGAACATTTTAATGGTGGCCAAACGAGAGGGTGGTTGGAGCATGGGTGAAAGAAGGAAAGGAATTAAGAAGTACAAATTGGTAGTTACAAAATAGTGGTGAGGATGTAAAGTGTATCATGAGAAATATAGTCTGTAACTGTGTATGGTGTCAGATGGGTATCAGATTTTCAGGGTGATCACTTCATAAGCTGTATAAATATCTAATCACTATGTTGTACTCTTAAAACTAATATAATATTGTATGTCAACTGTAATTGAAAACGTAAAAAAAATTTTAAAGAGAGAGTACAGAAAGCATCAGCAACTAGTCCAGACTATAAGGCTGAATCCTTACTGCAAGCTGGAGAATACATTCCTGAATCTCAGGTTCAGTCAAGTACATGGGTGAACGTGGTTATATATAAATAGTCTTATATATGTGTGTGTGTACACACACACACACACACACACACACACACACACACACACACACAAAGTGAGAGAGAGTTTATAAGTGAATTTTTGTGATGAATTATAATTTTTAATTTTTCAATTACAGTTGACACTAAATATTATTTAATATTATTTCTGGTATATAGCATAGCAGTTAGACATTTATATAATTTACAAAGTGATTCTCTCCAATTAGTTTAGTACCCACCTGGCACTATAATTATTACATTATTGACTGTATTTACTATGCTGTACTTTATTTCTCTGTGACTGTTTTGTGACTACAAATCTGTAGTTCTTAATCCCTTCACATTTTCCACCCAGCTCCTCAACTGTCCTCCTATCTGGCAATCATCAGTTTGTTCACTGTGCCTATGAGTCTGTATTCTCTATGACTTTACTTATATGGGGAATCTAAAGAACAAAGTAAACAAACAAACAAAACAGAATGTGGCTTTTTCCATACCTAGGGCTGCAAAAACTAAAGCTATACTGTTCAATAGACAGTTATCTCTGAGTTTGTATTAAATGTAAAAGAATTGCAAATGACTTACCTTTCAATTTAAGGGAAGAGTCATGTAAATTATGCCATGAGTCTACAAATATTTTCTGTAAAGCACAAGATAGTATATATTTTCAGCTTTACATGTTATAAGATCTCTGTCAAAACAACCCAAGTCTGCTAGTGAAGCATGAAAGCAATCACAGAAAAAAATTAACATGTATGAGTTCCAATAAAACTTTATTTATAGACACTGAAATTTGAATTTTATACTATTTTTACTTGTCATGAAATACTCTTTTTTTGAAATTTTTTAGTCATTTAAAATTTTAAGGACATTCTTAGTTTGCCATACAAGGCCATACAAGAACATGAGGATGACCAAATTCAGCCATGGTCTGTAATTTGACAAATTTTTGCTCAATAGATGGAGGTATTCCCAAATATTCCCAGGTATTCCTTGGAGATTATGCTTAGAGCAATAAATAAGACATTATCCTCATCTTTGAGCTTGTGAAAACCACGTTTGTCTTTTTCAGTGTTTGTTTCAAGACTTCATCTTGATTCTATAACATAATCCTCAAAGGAAGAAATAATAAAACTCAAGCTTGGTTATGATTTTAAAAATAGTGCTAACTGCCCCACTCTGAGAATCTTTGAGTCTGTATTCCTGGTATTCATATTCTCAAAAAGATCTCCTTCTGTAAAACTGAGCACAAAGAATGGAAGTCTTGCCTCCTGTGTGCCAATAGCCAAATCCTTAATATTAAAAATATAAATGTTTTCTGTAGATGGGATTACTCAGTGATGGATTTAAAAGCAAGTTCCACATTGTCAGTCCTCTTTTCCATTTGCTACCTTCTCTGTTTCCTATTTTCACTTCGCATTTTTGCTTTCTGAACAACAACAAAAAAATGCAACACAAGACACAAAATAAAACCATTCAACAAGCACAATACAGTGTACCAGGAAATGCTGGTATTATTTTCTTTGTGGTTGTCACCAATTTTGTCACAGTGAATAATAATGCAATAAAAATTTGATTATCTTTATTTTAAATACCTTGTCTTAGATACAGTCATTGAAATAGGTGTTTAATTTTGTCTTTAAAATGTTTCCAGCTCAATAATCTGATTTTATAGTTTGCCATATTTTTGTTTATAACACCTAATATTTACTTGAGATATGTATATAATAAATCTCAAATTCTAAAATTTATGATGCACATGACCTCTTAGATCAGTATTTGGATTGATATTCTGGTTTAATAATCAAGATTTATATGAAAACTTGATCATACAGTATCACTATCTTTCTCTCTAAAACTACTTGGGTAATGTACTTGGAGATTCCAATAATGTTCTTCATTATAGCATGGAGTTTGTGTGAGTTGACTTCATTTTGCAGCTCTGTTTTTTTCTTCTTAGAGGCAAATAAGTAAAATCAGAATAGGAGATTAACAGCTTTTTTTCTTGGGAATATTCCCTAGTAAGTAATTCCTCAGAGCAGCCTTTGGCCAAGCAGCTGGATTCTTGGTTCTGTGTACCAGTTTCAGGGAGCATAAGAGCTTAGAAAGTATTTACTAGTGCCCATCTTTTAATCTCTTTATACCATGTTATACAAGGGGTATATGCTGAGGGGTATATAAAAATTCTAGTCAAATTAACAATGCTGCTGTATACTTCCTGATTTTCTCCTTGGCACCCTATAAATCACAGTACAAATGTTTCTACATGATTCTGACATTAGAAATGTTTCTTTTTTTCAACAGTAAATTTTTTATCAAAAATGGATATATTATTTATTTTCAGTGACAGGTGTTCAATAAATAAGTATGGGTACTGGCACCTGTTTGTGAAGAACTAATGTATTATGCAAGTGTAAAGCATGTAGAAAAATATCTCCTTCAGAATGACTTTTAAATTTGCTTTATTCTTTTAACATAAAAACATGCATATGCACAAAGATAGTTTTACTACCTTTTTATGTAATACATTTTGTAAATGAAAGAAATCCACAAATAACTCCCAGAGGGATTCTAACACTTAGCGTTTAGTTGTTTCCATGTATCACTGAATGGGTGGCCTCAGGACAGAGGGGAGAACCATGTGTTTGCACAAACATGCAGAGGCACCAGAGCTCCAACCCCATCCAGTGACATAACCCTGTCTGAATCACACACGCCATCATCTTTGCTTACCCACCACATGGTGAAGGGCAGGACACTGGAACAGTGCAGAAGAAGGGAGTATAAGAAGCAGAAGGGAATAGGAAGTAGAAACACATCAAGCAGGGTAAGGATACACTTTAAAGTCACAAATTCTGTTTCTGACAATCACATTTATTGAATTGAGAAATATTTATTGGCTGTTTCTGTGCCAAGCAATGTTCTAAGTCATGAGGATACAGCATTGAATACTAGAGACAAATACCTTAACCTTCATGAAGCTTGGATTTTAGTGGGAATGAAGGGTTGGAGAAGACAGGTAGAAGCAAATAGTCAGGTAAAATACATAACATGTTGGAGGGTGATGCAAGATATAGAGAAAAGAAATCAAGAATGAGTATATAAAGAGTGTTGGAAAGAGGTATAAATGTTGAAATTTTAAATAATGTAATCAGGAAAATCTATATTGACATGACATTGAAGTAAAGACCTAAAGGCCTTGGGTATTCATGGAAAGAGAATTCCAGGCAAATGTAAGAGCCAGGAGGCAGGAGCATGTCTAGGATCTGTGAGGAACAACAAGGAGACCAGTGAGTGACACTAGTGCAGAATGAGATCAAGGACTCACTAAACTTGGGGTCAAATACTGTAAGGCCTTCTTGGCCATTTCAATGACTTTGGCTTTAGCCACAGTGAGACTAGAAGCTAATGCAAAATTTTAAGAAGAGAAGTAACAGCTCTAAAGCATTTCTAACATCTGCTTTAAATGGATCTCTCTGGCTAGTAAATTGGACTATGAGAGATAAGGCAGAAGCAAGTGGCTATTACAATCATCTAAGACAAAGAAGAAAGTGACATGAACCAGGGTGTTGGCAGAGGAAATGTAGAGAAGAGATTGGACAGTAAGTTTATTTCACATGTTGAGCTCACAGATTGGACAGTTGAGTGTAAGAGAAAAGAAGCAAAGATGTCTCCAAGGTTCTGTGCCTGAGCAACTTGGGAGGACAGGGAGCAACAGAAGCAAAAGGGAGGATTAGAAGTGGAGTTTTGGACACATACACGTTGAGATGTTTACCAGACATCAAGTGGGCATGACACATAGGCAATTGGATATGCAAGTCTGGAATCCAGGGAACAGATCTGTTTGTTTGTATTTGGGCATCATCCAATATAAATGTTAGAAAGCCAGTCATTGGATATGTTCTCCAAGGGAGTAAATATGAATATGAAAGAGGAGAAGTGCTGGTGCTAAGAACTGGGTCACTCACTGCAAAGGGATTAATGCAATGTGGAGACAGACTGAGAAGCAGAGACCAGTTAAATAAGAAGAAAACCAAGAGAAAGACCAGGGGACTGTTAAGCTAAATTGGTAAAATGTATTGAGGAGGAGCCTGTGGTCAGTTCTATCAAATTCTGTGAATGGAAAAGCAAGATCAACAGTTTGATCTTGAAAGAATTGAACTCTGGATTTAGCAACTTAGAGGACCTTCAAAGGAGCAGTTTGGCAAATTGGTGGGGGGGGGGAGACTGATTGTAATGCAATAGAGAGAAAATGAAAGGAGATGAACTAGCGATGACAATACTCTCAAGGAACAGTGCTAAAAAACAAAGGCAAGAGAGAAGAAGTCAGGAGAAGTTTTTTTGTTTGTTTGGTGATGGGTGGTGGGAAAGGAGATGAGAAATGTATGGGTGTGCATATACATATGTAAAGGTGCGTGTGTGTTGAGGGGGCAGTTATTATATGAAGGCCAATCCTAATGTAATGAAGATCACTGTAATGACGGTCCTCAACTGGTACTTAATAAATCAGTTAACTCCAAATTCTCAATTATAGATTTTTAGTAGTTATCTTTTCTTTCTCTCTTCAAGTTTTGTCCCTAAAAGAGTCACCTATTATAATGAGAGAAAATGTTACAGTAGATTATGTTTATGTAACGTAAACATAGTGACAGGACACAAATTTCCCAGCCTTTGTAGGCAGGGTAAGTGAGGAAAAGAAATTTCCCAGGCAGTCCTTTAATAAAAGTTAATTTTATCCCAGACTCCAAGGCATCCTGCAAAGAACCCATTCTTTCTAGGATTAACAAGAAGAGAATTATTATGCAGTAAGAAAGTGTCTTGCTATTTGGGGCTGCTGACTTTTTTCTCTTGGCAGCAAGAGTACTTATATAGATGGGGACTTTGAGTTCTCTATTTGTCCACGACACAGGGACTGGAAGAGGCTGCAGCCTAGCCTACAGGGTATTTCATGCCACGAAGCTGCCTCAGCTCTATTCATTACAATGAAACTCCTATGAGAGAAGAAGCTTTATTTTCCATTTAGTGGTTGTAATGTGATTGAACATAAAGTTTCTGGACAACCCACTGTTTTGAACTCTAAAGTACATTTTTCCCTCTGAGGAACAAAGAAATTTCTATTTATTTAATCAAAGGAAGAGTAAACCCATGAAATCTACTAAAACAACTACTATCCAAAAAAAAAAAAGAGCAAAACAAGCATGAAAGATAAGCATGAAATAGAAATATATGTTAGACTGTGGTGTCTATTATTCAACTTCCTGATTCCAGAATTTCAAAATACAGAAGTACAAACTTTCGTATACTTTCAAGAACAATCAACCAACATATAAACATTTATATTATCTATTAATATTCTGGGTTATATTCTAATATAGTTTATTTTTCTGTTTATATTTATAAAAAGGAACAAAGGCAAATATGTTAATAATCCAATTATTCATTCTCATACCTCCATGTACTTTTGCTTTAAGTGCAAGTTATTATTTTTTACATTCATTTATATCCTACTCTGATGAATGTTTGTCTCTTTTGTTAGATGGTAAATTGATGAAGGCAGGAATTATCTTCACCAACAAGGCACCGATTTATCTTCATTGCCAAGCATAGTACTTAGCAAATAGGAAGTAGTTAAAAAATATTTTTTAATAGATAATGAATAAAGAATGAGAGGAAGGAGGCAAAGAAAAGAGAGATAGGGAGAAGAGATAAAGTGGGGAAAGAGGGAGCAAAGGAAAGAAGTAGGAAAGTAAAATAGCTTCCAATGCTTAATTATTGCATGTCTAGCTCTGTGTTGGCTGTTTTATATGTGCTACTTCAATCCTGACAAAAAAGTAAACATTATCATTCCTATTTTACAGAAGAAAAAACAGACTCAAAGTAATTATGGTTACACAACTGGTAAATGGCAACTAGAACATTGTCCTATCTAAATGTCCAGGGCACTTGCTTCTTTCCCTCCTACCATACTGGAACACCAAGGGTAGCAATATGACAGAGACAGAAAGGAGATGAAAAATATAAATATTTAAAAATAAACAAAAATGATCTCTGTCTGATTTCTAGAAATTAGGCTCTGAACCAACTCTTGACAACCCATATAACTCTTTCCCAAGCTCATTTTTGCCAGATGCAATTATTATCTGCATTTTCCTAAACTTTAAAACTTTGTCTATTACCAATCGCAACACTTTGGTAGGGCAGACCCACCCCAGTGTGATATCTTAGGGAATAGCCCTTCATTTTGGACACCTGTACCTAGGTACAGTCATCACATGTGGTCTTTACAAAATATTATAATGTGTATATGGACTGTACAGTTTGGTTTCTGGGTTTAATTAAGTCAAGCACAATTTATAAATAAATAATTATGACTTTGAAATGTTTTTTTCTGTTGGAAAAGGCCACATATAGACCCAGCTTGGAGGGAAACTGTCTCTTCTTATGTTAGCCAGGCTGTAGATAATGACAAGTCCAACTCTACTGCCCTTTGTTCCAAAGGAACTATAGATACTTTTTCATAGTAATGATATTCAGCCTCCAGTTATGAAAATGACTAAATCCAGAGTTAGAAGGACCGCTGCAATTTTAGTTCATGTTCATGTTACTAGTATATCTTGAAGCCTACAAATCCCTGTACTGGCTAACTGAGGACCATGAAGTTTGTTCACTTTCATTTTAAAAAGCAACCATATACAGAAAAAGTGTTCTTCACCCTAAACACAGGAATATTTGGAAATACAAAGTATGCTAAATTTTGTATTTTCTCTCTTGGTGAGACAATGAGATCTCTCACTTTATATCTGACATATTTTATGATAGAGTGTCAGTGAATTGTCTTATAAGCCAATATTTTACCACATTATCTGCTGCTTTTTAAGAAAGAGAGGACTTAGGCTAAATTTAAATAAGCATGCTTTTAATAATTCTCAAATATATATGCTTTCAAAATAGATTATAATGGAGAAAATGCAGAAAATGGCAAATGTGACCTTAATCGATTCATTTATTGATGATGAAGATGATGAGGATGATGATAATGATGATGATGATGATAACAACAGTGGAAAAAGAAACTTCATTTTCTTCTGCTTATCCACAGAGCCCTCCACTTTCTTCCCTCTGCATTTAGTACCCTTGATTCATTTATTTTTGGTAAAGTTTAGGATGATGTAATACTGATCAGAATACACATAAAATATCTCAAGAGTACACTGAGTAGTTTATAGAAGGAAGTTGATTGACTACATTGCCATGAGTTGATTTCAAAAAGAGGTGTAAAATGAAATGCCAAAATTAATCAAAGAGTCAACTAATCCTCATACAAAGGTCGCCACTGACTCAAGTTCCATATCACATCAATCCTTTTATTTAATAGTCTCAAAGGAAACCACTTCTGGAAGCATCAAATAAGGCAACCAGCCAGAAATGTCATTATCCCAAGCACCATTTCTATTGCATAAAGCTGCCTAACTCAAACTGTAATTTACTTTCTTAAAAATCTGGTTATATTTTTTATGGACAACCCAATATAATGTTAGTTCCCATATAATTTGCAGACATTTTTTGCTGGTATTGAAAGGGGAAAAGAAAATTGTTTCACTATATATTTTTCCCCTCAAGAAAAACATTTGACTGAGCTAAAACTAAATAAGCATTTTGTTGAGTGCTCAGGTCAAGTTTAATTTAGCCATTTCCATTGCTAAGTAGAAGTGGCCTGCAAAGACCCTACCCAACTTGTATTACTTTAGTGGAACCATATTGTGACCCCTTAGGACATTTTTTTATATTAAAGTTAGCCATGTTACAAAACTGTAGACTGAACTTAATCCCTAAATTATCTTGCTTGACAAGGATGTAAAATGCCTATAGATTATTAAACAAATATAACTACTTAAATATTTGAAAAACCTAGAGTTATACACATTTGCAAATACTGACTTTATTCTATTTTTTAAATCTTGAGACTATTCTATTTTATACAGCTTTGAACTGCTGAATCAGTGCAAGTGTTATCATTTTTCATAAGGTAGAGTGTATTGAGGGGATCAATCTTCCCCAAGCACTGATAAATGAGTGAGTTTGCATTTTAATTACAGATATAGCTTATGTGTTTTCTCCTTTCAGATGAGATTACAATGAGTAATCAGAGGATAACTTTTATACTATGACCAATGATTTTTGCATTACTTAACTAAGCATCTTTCCAGTGTTGATTTTTAGAATGCCAAACTCTAAAAAGTTAATATTTTTTCTGCCTATATGGGTAAAATAATTCCCTTTTAGATTTATCTGGGTGTGAGTAGAATTTTTAATTACAATTATTTGTTTTAGAAGCTGAAAAAGAATTCAAGGATATTTTCAAAGAACTCCAAGATACCTCATAATTAAGAGTCCCTACTTTGATATGCTAGCAGGTTTTAACAGTGTTTGAAGAGTATAAATTTTTGCTGTATACTCTAATATGTAAGTCATTCATGCTGTGATATACAGATTGTACTTTAGAGAGGTTTCATAAAAACCTGAGAGCATGTAAAATGCAAAATATTAAGGAAGCAGTATATTTACGCCAGTGGATCAGCTACAAGAGACTGAAAAGTAGAAGCTGAGAGGTTAATGACAGGAAAATGGTAAGAACAACAATCAACAAAGTTGTGAAGTATAGTTAAAGAGGAAGTAGTCTGCCACTACACAATAAGGTATAGTTGGCAGGGCCTTAGATTGAAGAAATATTTTTAACATCATGCATCAACTGCTCTCAAATAAAATTACTGGACATTTTAGAAAATAATAAGGAACCTATATTTACTGTTCACCCAATTGTGGTTGTGAGTTTTTTAATATCACTATGTTCATACTTGGTAAAAAATGTCAAGCAATAATTATTTAGATTTCTCATAGCTCTCATATTTTTGAGAAGCATATTTGGTTATATAAATTTACTTTACAAATACATTTGGAGTCCTTTGTCTATTTCAGAGCAGCTATTACTAACAGTAAAGATGATTTAAAGTAAATTAATGATAATAACACAGGGTGAACATATTAAACAGAAATCAGACTGTGGTATTATAGAGGCAAAGGACAAGAGCACTGGAGAGCAAAAAACCCAGTAAGGTCAGGAATGTTCCCAAACAAACGTGAGATTTGAAATTAATCTTAAAGGATGAATGAGTTTTTCTTTTTTTTTAAGGCAAAGAGGGGTAGAGAAGGAAAACAATGATACCGTCACCAAAAGAGAGAATACTATTGGAAGAGAAACAGCATGACATTTGAGGGAAGTAGGTGAGTTCAGTCTTAGATTTGTGGATTTTTTAAATGATTACAGAGATATAACTTTAAATTTCAGAAAATAGAATATACAATCATGAGTCATCAGAAAATAGGTGGTATATGAAGTGAGAGAGAAAGAAACTCAAGATAGAAAGAGTCCTAAGGAAAACAATATTTGGGGCATGGTAGAAGAAAAGACTTAGGTAAATGAGAATGAGGGGTGGCTGCTAAGTTGAGAAAACCAGGACAAGAACTTTCATTGAAGTAAAGAATTCTCATGAAGCAAAGGGAGCTTCAGGGATGATGTTAAAGATAGTGGCAAATGCCAAAGGTTGGTCAGGAAAAATTAGATCAGGAAAGTCTCACAAAAGTGAGAATGTGGAGCAAGTTTAGACTAGTGGTGAAGTTAATTTAAAGAAAATGGAGGTAAACAGGACAGTAAAGTAGATGGACACTGAGTGGTGAGAAGAGGGTTTTTTTTTTTCTTAATGGAAATATTTTGATCATATGTACTTACAGAAAATAATAAGGCGGTATGAAAGAAGTTTCACATGACTAAGTTAATTGTATGCTAGAAGAAAAGAATTTTTCTTTAAAAAGTGTAAAAGGAACACTTGCAAAGTTATCTGTACCCATACTAACTCTACATGAAATATTATTCCAAGTTGGGTGAAAGCCTGTTCAACTTACAAAGCCACATTTTCATCTGTAGCCATCATATAAAACTATGACATGATAAATTAGCTACCTCTTAGGTTGTTTTTTATTTTTTCCATTTGAAGTGAGTATTTTGTTTAGATATGAGCTTACAACCATAGCATAAATCATAATCAACATTATGGCCCTCTCAACATGTAAACTTTTGAGCACTTAAAAAATTAAAAAATTATAGTGGCTGTACCAATTTACATTCCCACAACCTCTCCAATACTTGTTATTACTTGTCTGGTTGATGATAGCCATTCTAACATATATAGAGTTTCCTCAAAAAATTAAGAATAGAATTACCATATGACCCAGCAATCCCTCTTGTGGGTATCTACCCCAAAATTTTGAAAACATTTACCAATAAAGATATATAAAACCCATTGTTTATTGTAGCATTATTCATGGTAGCCAAGACATGGAAATAACTGAAGTGCCCTTTACTAGATAAAGAAGATATGGTATATATATACAATGGAATATTACTCAGCCATTGGGAAAAAATGAAGTAATGCCATTAACAACAATAAGGATAGATCTTGAGATTATAATGCTAAATGAAATAAATCAGACAGAAAAAGATAAGAAACATATGATTTCACTCATATGTGAGATATAAAACTGAAAGTAACAAACAAACAAGACAAATAAACAGAGACTCATGGACACAGACAACAGTTTAGTGATTACTAGAGGAAAAGCGGGGGATTAAGGGTCAAGGGGGTCAAATATAGGGTGATAAAAGAAAACTTAACTTGGGCTGGTGAACACATAATGCAATATATATATATATATATATATATATATATATATATATATATATATATGATGTATTATATTCATTTGAAACCTATATAATTTTATTAACCAATGTCACCTCAATAAATTTAACTGAAAAAGAAAAAAATGTAAAAATCGATCTTTTAAAAGTTAAGAAAATAATTTTAATCAATTTGGCAAGGTCATTTTTGAACAAAAAATTTTTAAATCAATTTTTTCATTTCTATAGATGTTGCACAAAACTGTCCTGAGATGGTTAAGATTCATTTGCTCATGAAATATTTATGAATGCAAAAAGTACATTGGTTTCTGCAATCATGAAGAGGAAGACAATAGGTAATAAATGTAATGTTAAAAAAAAAAAAAACTTCTGTAAATCCGTTATGGTCTGTAGTAAGATTAGTTTGCCCATGTAACTTAAAAAAAAAGATAAATATATATTTGACCTTTATATAAAGGAGGAATTTTTATTTAACTCTTTCAAAGGAGGTAGGAAATAGAAGGCTGGTATGAAGACTCCACGGTCTTGAGGGACCTAGGCTGCTTCCAGATCACTGCTTTCCTATACTTAGGATGTGGCCCTTGTCCTCGTGGCCTAAGAAAGCTTCTGAAGTTTCAGGCAGTAGAAAAGGAAAAATAAAGATGTTCCATTTCTTTTTTAAGAAAAGTTCCCAAAAGTTCTTTCTAATATTACTGCATATATTTTACTAGCCAGATCTTAGTTGCATGGTAATACCTAGCTGAATTAAAGTCTAGTTGAATGGACGTAGGGCATATTACATATTTCTATTACTAAGAAAAATATATATCAACTATGTTGGCTATGTAGCAATTTTTGTCACATGGTAGCAATTTCTACACGGTTCCACTCACAATGAATGTTTAAAGCTCCAAAAGCTTCCTCCTTGCCCAGTAGTTAGGACAAGAAGTAGGCACTAGGCGAATTTAGGATGGAAATCAGGATGCCTAACAGGTCACGTTCTGAAGGAGTGCTCATATCCCTAAATCAGTTGCGAGAAGTTACATTAGTTCTTTTGTGAATGTTCACTGTCATAGACCTGCTTTAATAAGTCCATGAAAAGAGTACAAAACTGAGCCTTGCATGTGGAATGTGTAATCTAGATGTCTTAATTGTTCTAGTGACGGGGGACTAAACTGACATTGAGAAACTCTCGAATGGCTATCAAAGAGAAAAAGCATCTGAACATGAGTCCAATTTTTACACTTGCCAGTTTTCACTGACACATTAGCTGGATACAGCCATCACTGCAACCAACTGTCTATTAAATTAATAGAATCGTAGCTGATCCTACCCTTTATCAGAAACTTTCTCCAGGAATTAATCAAGGTCACCTTTCTTCCTTTCTTAGTACTTTATGACAGGATCAGCATTCAGCCATCACCCTCCAGATGGTGATGTTCAGGATGTTGGCATGCTGCCTTTCAAAGGTTGTGAACTCTACTGGAGAATAATTATCTGGATATTGAACCAATTTTTTTTTACCTTTATAGTTGAAATAACTGGGAACAATGTGGCTATGTTGACAGAATATTTGGCTGCCAATTTCTCCTTTTAGATAATTACAAGTGGTAAATGATGTGAGCCCACTCATCTGTTGTAACATTCAGGACAGTTATTACACAGCACTAGAACCTAAATTAGTGCCCTAAGTTCAAGAAGAGGAGAAAAGAAAGTACATCTGCAGAGTGAGAAATTGGAGATTTATTAGAGGTATGTACACTTGCAGGAGAAAAAGTGCTGATACATTGCAGGTGGCACTGGCTGCTCTGTGGTGTCAGCAATGTCACATCTGCAGGTCAGATCAAACTTCCACAGTAATCGACAAGGGCTCTGACATGGTTGGCACAAAGCCAGGTGCAAACCAAATCTCGTTTTGTAACTATATAAAGCTGCTTTATTTCACCACTAGCCTAGCACTCTCAAATATCTCATGAAACATTTGCCAAAATGCTATGTTCATTTAAGGAAGTCATCCACATCTCTGATGGTTTTCTGGGTATCCTTCTACTGCCAATAATAAAAACAGCAATAGCTAACACTTAATTGAGCTTTTACTGTATGCCAGGCACTGTGCTAAATTTATATTCATTTCATCTCACATAATAATGGCTATTGGCCAAATACTATTCAGTCCTGTCTACTTTCCTTCTAATAAAATCCTGATTGAAAAAGTCTAAATAAAGAATATTACCTTTTATAACCTCTGTTTATTCAAGAAGAACAAAAATCAATATCAGTGTAATCAACCATAACATAGCCAAGAAGCAATTTTTAGAAAAAAACATTTCTAAAATATCAGAATTTTAAAATAAATTTTGGTTTATTTTTGAATGACACATTATTCAGGTTGGTGGAATTCCCAAGATAATTTTTCTCCTAGGGGCATAAGTAAATATTTTTAATCCTTGGTCTTCAGTTTAAAACACAGAAATGATTCTTAAATCTGAAAGCTCTTGTCAGGTGAGTTGTTTTTCTTGTATCTATTTCTGCTCAATGAGAAAATTCACAGCCCTGAGTATTTATGCACCAAGGTTTTTTTGAAGGAATATTTAAAAGCTAATGACCAGATCATTGATTTCAATGGCAAGCCATAACCATTTCACAGGTAGTAGGAAAAGAATAACAATATAATAAGAACATAATATAAGCAAGTTTAAATGCCCATATTTTAAATCTTATATATGTTAAACTTCAACAAAATTGGTAAAATATTTGCTATTTTTAGTCAACCAAGACCTGGGTTAAATCTTGTTTTGCCCTTATCATTTGGGTAACCTTGTGTAAGTTACTTCATCTATCTAAGTTTCACTGCATATATATATATATGTGTGTGTGTGTGTGTGTGTGTGTGTGTGTGTGTGTGTGTGCGTGTGTGTGTGTGTTATACACATATATACATATATATATATATAATACTACATTATATATGGATTAGAAATAACATGTAAGATATAGCAGATGTTATTGACAGCAAGTATAGTCATTTTTCTAGGTTTTAAATAAACTAAATGACATAAACAGTAAATTCTTTTAAATGAATGAATATGTAAAATACATTTTAAACCCTTTTTTAAAGGAATTAGCATTTTAGTTTCTTTAAAATTGCCTATTAACGTTCTCTTTTGGAATGAAAAATGTGAATTATTAGATTTGAATTTACCAGCAGGCAAATAGTTTTTATTCAACAGAAACAGTATGAAGCTATGTCTGGGATTCTAATACACTCTCATAATAGGTAAAATTTAATGGAAGGAATGCAGGACATCCAAGTTCTTGGCTGTTTCCGACACTTATTCTGGAACCTTGAGTAGCGTCACTTCTAAGTCTGCAATGACCTTAATGTAAAAATGAAGGGTTGAACTAGTTAAACTCTATGTCTTCTAGCATCCAATAATTGTAAATTCAAAACCATGTATTAAATCCCATCAGCAGAAATCAATTCCTTTGGCTTTGGACATTGGCAAACAATATAGTATAACACTGTTTGGAGTCACAGAAAGCTGAGTTGCAATCCAGCTTTGCTTTTTCATTATATGACTGTTAGTTAGCAAGTTACCTTCTCTGAGGCCATCTATTTTCTCACTTGTAAAATGTTGATAAGAGCTACTTGCTGGGGATGTTGTGAAATTAGAGATGGTGTAGGTATTCAATAATTTGTCTGGCATTCAATTAATCATAGCTATTATTTTCCAGAATCCTCCAGTAAAATGCAAATTTGTTGGAAATGATAATTTTTCAGGACGTCTTTGGTTTGAAGTAACAGAGAGCCACTCAAATATCAATAAATGAGAGGAATGTGAAGCAGTGGTCTTATAAGGTTACAGATAGTTTCATGAATTCAAGACAGAAGATCTGGAACTAAGAAATGAAAAGAAATAAAAGTCTCTCTCTCTCTCTCTCTCTCTCTCTCTCTCTCTCTCTCTCTCTCTCTATTTCCCTCACTACTGCCATGTGATGTGTGTCCTTCTATGAGAACATCTGCTCAATTTCTCTCTTCTCTTTTTTTTCATGCCAGCTTTAATACCCCTGGAATTCCCTTCTGTCTCTGTTATCCTCACAGAGGATCCCTTACTTACTAACTTCTATTTCACTGACAGCTGTGAGGCAGAAGATACAACCAGAGGGTTGTGCTGTCCACTGTCCATTTCATAGAGTTAGGTTGTAGGAAGACTCTTTAAAATGGGTACACAGCAGAGACTACCCCAACATAAAACACAGAGTAACATAAAAGGCTTCTTACCACCTTAACATTAATATTCTGATGACAGATTTATAGAATCGGAGTCAGGGATGGATAGAGCATTTGTAGAGCTTGAAGCCTACATAAACACACACCTTCTTAAACATACACAAGAAGTAAAATGATAAATGCAAAATTTTGTATAAAAGCAGATGTTTATTTAAAATTAGAAAAGAAAGTATGAATTATACATTTTAAGAAAGTTGAAGAGTAACAAATATGAAATCCAGAATAATTTTTATGAATTAATTGCTTAACATACATTTGTAATACTTTTTGTTTTAGGTTGTTTACTTTTAAGTTGCTTACTTTTTGCTCACCTCTTTGCATAATAATAATATGTGCAATATTTTTTGTAAAGAGAACATAAACATAATTCAGCCTTTTCTATAACATGGTTGATCAAAATTTGGTTTTGTCTAATTGTTGGTTGAGATGCATAAAACAGATAAATTTATTGTTTGTAGTATTATTATAGGTTTGCTTCCTAAAAAAAAAAAAAAAGAAACAAGAATTCTGTTAGAATTCTGCTAGAATGTAGCACAGTACAATTCTATTTTAAAATTTCCCTTAAAAGTATATGATACAGTGAACCTTGCATTACCAATTCTATCTGTCACAGGAGAGGACTTGTCCTTTAACGTGGCATTAATTAGAACCAAATCCTTTGCTTACCAGTTTACACATCTGATGACTGATATAGATTTTAGCCATGCAACTTTGAACCAGATACGGGGAGACTGGCACAGAGGGTGGTAGGTGTATTCCTGGAAATAATTCCTACACCAGGACAGCTGTATCAATAATAACTACTCATAGAAATTACTGCAAATCATATAAATATAGCCTACGGAACTCAAACTGAGCATATGTCCAGCTTAAGCCTTTCTCCAGATTCCAGAATGTTCCAACACTCTCTGATCATATGGGAAAGCTGAAGGAGAGGAAGTTGAAGTGCGATAGTAGCACTAATCTAGAATGGTTACAATGTCCTACTCTGGAGAATTAAATAAATATATACATGACACTGAACACATTGGTGAGACCCCTCTCAGAGCCCTGAAATTTATGCTTTGTTAACTGCCTCTCTTTAGGGTAAACAAGGGACTTTCAAATACCCAGGATGCTGCTGAGGAACAACAAGCCAGGCTGATGTAGGTGGACATTATTCCTGAGGAGTCAGCTTGAGGGTTCTGGGTGATAAAGGAAAGAAGGCTATAAGAGAACTATTGAGGAGGTAGGTGAAGTGACATCAAAGGCCAGCTTCACCTATTACAATATTGTGCTCAGAGATACTTCTACATTTGCTGGCCTCTCCCAGATGTCTCTGCTTTAGCAAGAAACTAGCTAACTTGACCTCAGACCTGGGATTCCATCAGGCAAGATGACACCAGTGGCTATTTTCAGATAAAAGAGGCATATGAGAGACACCTGTTCCATGATTGGCAGAAAGGGAAAGAGAAAAGTGACAACTTGAAGAAAAGAAAGACACTTTTTTGTACATTTTCATAACAGTTGTTAAAATCAATGACAAGTAAAAGCAAACTAAAGATAGGAAGAAAAGAACTTCACTAGATTTCTTTAATTGAAATTCTATTATGCCTTGGGGCATAATAAGCATGCTATCACAATACAATAAAGCAAAACTGAATCAGAAATCATAGATTTATATCATGTACTACAGGCATCCAAAGTAAATTCATGAGAAACTGATACATGTGTGTAAGAAAGAGAGCTATACCGAGGAGAGAGAATTAATAGAATAGAATTGTATTACATACCTAAAGGTCAGCTAAATACTGTTAAATGAGTGATTATGTTGATAATAAACTTTCCAGAAAAATATTTACACACATATTGCTGAACATAAATGGATGGTGAGGATAGGACTGTAAATCACCTTATAGATTGCCTAATATCAGCCTTCTAATAATGGTAGCTACTCATGTACTCACTATTTACTATTGCCAGGACTGTGTTACTATTTTTCATAGGTATCACATAATCATATAATCTTCATATATGCGTTGTGAAAAAGGTATTTTCATTTCTTCCCTTTCCCAACCCTTTTTCCAGTTATCTCCTACTCACCTTCTATGCCTCGACTTAAATATTTTACCACCCAAAGTTAATATCAACAGCCTCCTCAACTTTCTATTTCAAAATATCCTAGTGTTTCTTTATAGTAATTATCATACGTGTAATTATGCATTTACTTTTGCTCATCAGTTTAATTTCTATCTTCTACTCTACCCGTCAAGTTCTACAAGAGTAGAGAGAGTCTTTTGTGTTCCTTGTATACCCAGTGGGCTCCATAAATATAGGTTGATTAAATAACCAAATGATTAGACAACAACAAGCTTAGAAAAGTTAAAAGAGACCATGGCTAAGTTACAGAATGTGATTCAAATGGAGCTCTCAGCACCTTCAGAGACCTTGGACTTAATCACTGTGTTACCTTATCTATGCCAGCTAGGCTACATAATTTTCAGGGCTCAGTCCAAAGTAAAAATTGAGCCCCTGTTCAAAAAGCAAGAAAAAAGTGCTATTAAATGTATTAAAATGCAAAGCTTTATCATTTCTTTCACAGTTTCCCTTCATTTGCCATATTTTTAATTTGTTACTTAATGTGGTTTTAAGTAAACTTAAAACTTTAAATTATTACCATGAATTTTACCACTCATATTTATATTGTGCAAAATTAGTTTTAAATGCAGTTATGAGTATTCACCTTGTTTGCAGAATCACTGAAATTTGACGATTCACTTTTCGTAACTTGAACATGTATATGTATTTTGATCTGATAAGAATGGTGGAAACACTCCGCAAAACTACCTCACTTGTTTTCATGTCACTTCATGATTATGCATACATTATATCAACACTGTCTACCTTCAGCTTGCTGATGAATAAAGAGGAACTCAGAGGAAAATTTGCCTGTCTTTTCTCTTTCCATCTAGATTAGATTTCAGCTTAAGTGGTTGGCTAATCGAGGAAATTTACAATAGTAAGAAAGGATCTAGTAGAGGATCTTTGGTTGTTCATGTTTCTCAGAATGCCATTTCTTCTTTCTGTATTCGAAGCAAATTTTGGTACAAGAAGAAAACATGGTTTTTCAGGGTTATCAGCACGCCTACTTTCTCAGGCATAGACGTCACATGCTATAATATACTTGCTTGGAGTCTTGCTAAGCTTCCACGTATGGTGACCCCACCAAAGTGGTCTCTGTTTTCAGGGCCATGTTGAGTACTACATGCAAACTGAGCAACAAGGCGCAGCTGATGCACATACTACATGCATCTGCTCTGCTCACACACACGCTCCGTTATCCCACAAGATTTCTCCTACAAAACACAAAATCAGTGATAAAATTATTAAGAATTTTAAGAGCAGAGCATTAAACCAAGCAGGGGGCCTTTGCGAGCATGTGGTGCTATGCAACCGCACAGGTCACACAACCAGGAAGCCACCCTGTGTACTGTGCTGCTGCTTTTTACCCGCTGGTGGTATATCCAAACTCCAGAGTTACAGAATGAGTCATTATAATAAGGTAAATACACCTGATTTCAGTACCTTGTGAGGACAAAAACAGATGACAAGTAGTTCCCAAGTGCTTTTTCAAACTTCTGTTATAACTGGTACAGGATGCAGATACATATGTTTACACACAAGAAATAAGGAATTATTTTTATTTGCAGACATTTATAATCATTTTGCCATTGACTGAACTATTAAATATTCAAATCTGAGCAGGAAGCAAGTAATATAGTGCAGCAATATTTTGTCCTCTACTTCACTATTAAAATTGAATAAAAGTTAAATAATACAACGATGCAATTGTACATATTTTAGCCAGAAGGACATTATACTCTTCAGTCTCTCTTGAAAAGAGACAATCATAAACAAGTCAACCATCTTCTGGGTGGAATTTGTATTTTTTCCCACAGTTCCTCCTGACATGAACCCCAGTTCTGAGGACATATGCCCAAAGACCCATACCAAAAACAAGTTTTCTTACTTACCATCATGCTGGGGACTGCCTTCACTTAAGGAGCCATTCAGAGATTGGTACTTCAGCTGTAGCAAGAAAATTAACAAACCGAAATTTTCTGGTTTGTTTAACAAATGAGAATACTTAGTTTCATAAAAGTTATGTAACTCACACAGCTGGTAAATAGCAGCATTAGAATTTTTAGCCAGGGTTGGCAGAGTGTGCATTCTTACCTAATTTATTCTCAATTATTTCACTAAAGCCAGAAATACAGTCATAATAATATGTGTATCTCTTTTATAAAATTAGAGCTATTACATCCTTTTCCCCATTCTGTCTGATTTTCTTAATTTACAGCAGTCAGTTAGCTCTTTTATGTTCTTACGCACTAGGCTAGGGTACACATTTTTTGTGTCTACACCGTTTCTCTTTTTTTTGCTTTTCTGCCACTATTTACCTGAAGATATTTCTTTAAACTACACTGCAGTTAGAAAATTTTATACTAAAGTTTTTCCTTAGTTATTCATATATATGATACAAAAATATAAAATGTAGATTACATGTTACACTTTTATACATTTATGTTATGTATAATTTATAAATGATTAAATAAAAATTGCAAAATAAAGTCATATTGAAAGATGCCATATCTTCTCACCAAAGATATTGATTTTAGCACTTGATCAAAGATTCAAAGAAACCAATTTCATCATTATAGTGTCCATATATGTTTATATCTCTAGGTTTATGTTCCATATTTTGTATAACATTTATTATTTATTTACTTAGTAAAACTGAAGTTTAGGGTATGCAAGGCAGTGAATTCAACATTGTATTTGAATAACTTGCATTCACTTTACTAGGATTCCTAAAGCAATTCAATGACTATTAGCTACAAAGATGTAATTTTCCAGACTTAATATAAGAAGTACCAAAGGCCCATATTGAAAGAAATCATGCTCTCTTATGAATACAGCCAGAGCCAGATGGGAAGTGGAGAGGATCATGCCAAGAAAAGGAACCCAATAGGGTCGCCTAAGTTAGAGCACGTAAGGAGGATTTGACATAAATTCTTTGTATTTCTTCAGGAACAAGTAAAACACTTTAAATGGTTTTTGTGTTTTATGCAAAATCTGTTCATATTTTTACTTCACAGAATATCCTGATTGTATTCCTTGAGACTGGTTTCTGGGCAAAAGCAGTTTGTAACAGATTTGTAGGAGTGAGTTTATTTTTTTATTTTGGTTCATTTGAATATGAGGATTCATCAAAGTCTATATTTATAGTAAGGATCATAATTTATTTTATTTAAGTGCAAGGTTATAATCAGGCAACTCAATAAATGAACAAATCAAAATATACAAGTTAAATGGACAGTAAAAGAGTTTATTGTGTAACAAAGACTAACTAATGTTTAGGAAAATTAACAAGACTGAGTATTTATATTGTGCACAGTAGTTGATGTCTCAAGCACTTCCTTTCAATGTAAAAAGATTTATAGTTGATGTGATCAGGCTCAGTTGATGCTTCCGGCTCTACTCTTTGTCAGCATAGACCCTAAAAGGACTGAGATAAGAAAGCTATATCTTTTTGATATGGTAAGCTTAATTTGTACTTGTATCTGTAGAGTCTATTTAATTTTTAAACCTTCAGTTTGGTGGTTTTCCTTTGAATTTTGGATTTTTGATATATTTTTTAACTTAGCTCGGTAGTCTAGGAAGAATATAAATGAACAAAAGAATATTAAATAAGGAGGGCAACAGAAGTCCATAATGAAAAGCACAAAACAATTCCACCTAAAAAAAATAAATTTTATTTGATTTTAAAACAAAAGAAAACTAAAAGAAATAGTCATCTTAAAATGGAAATTCAGTAACTAACTACAGATCCCCGAAGTGATGGTTGAACCTAAATTTCCCAAACAAATTTAGGACAGGATCTATCCAAGTTTGCTTCTTGAAAGACTTTTATTTCATCTGCAATGTCCAGAATGCCAGAGTTCAGATTTAATAATCATGCATATATGTCTGTATAACATCATTTGTAACTAAGGCCAAATGACTACATGTGAGGCGCGGCTCACCTAGCCCTTCTTGCCTCTCCTGTGATTGTCTTTTCAGGCACATAACCCCTCTAAGCCTTCATTCCCTTATCTGTAAAACAGAGTAGTAATGGTACCTACCTCATTGTGGGGTTTTGAACTTATGACAAAGGTGTTTTTCCTCATATGGTTCTTAGCATAGTGCCCAATAAATGTTATTTATTTTTAGCCAAAGTAGACGAAAGTTCTCCAGCATCACTGAAACTCAGCCCTTTATAAGGGAAGCTCCTTAGGAATCTATTTGGCCTTCACAAACTAACTCATCTCCAATAGCAAAGAGTCCACCTGGCAAGATAGTTTAAAATAGAAATCTCCATCACAAAGTGAAAAGAGGGAAGAGTGGATATGCTCATCCTCACATTTTAAAGATAAGAAAATAGTCTCAGGTTATTTACTCAATGTCACAAAGCTGATAGGAGACAGAGCTGAACTTGAGCACAGGTGTTCTGGCTCCATGTCTTGCCAAGATTAAAATGAAATAATTGACAGTTATGTTGACTCAAATAAAATTCCATCGAGTATGAAACAGTAACAAGGGGGCATAATGCACTAGTATTTAATTATCAGTAATAGTCAGATTTTTCCTTTTCTTTAGCAAAATTCGTTCGGGTCACAAATCTGGGCAAACGTGCCATCAGAGATGGACATGGATAGTGATAAGTGCCTCCACGTAAGACTCTCATTCATTCAAATGATCCTGTCTTCTCTTGCTAATATGAAATTCAGTTGCATGAATTTAAATTTTTTTCTGAGACAAACTACAGTACCAAATGGGCTTACAGACCCCGTTGTCATTGGTAGGATTTTTTGACAATGTTATTACCTATAATTGCACAGTCTTAAATGTGAGGGTAATGACTTCAGAAGGTCTGGATTGTGGTGACATACTATTCTGTTTTGGTTTGGTTTAGTTTTTCTGGAAAATCAGAAGAAAATTCAGACATAAACATTAAAAATCCCAGCAACAATATTGGTTTTGTATCTCCTCTGTGCTATAGCTTATTCCAGGAGAGTTATAAAATAAAATAAAAAGGTTTTGTTCATACTGAGGGGTATTACATTATTTACAGTACTTCCTTGAGTACATCGATTATTATTTAATCTCTAATGCTGATATTTAATTAATACAAGAAAAACATTTGATATAGAATTCTGAGAGCTACAGTCCTTCAGTTTCTCTAAACAAGCTCACTTGTTTTCTTTCTAAAAAAAGTCATTTTCTTTCTACATTCTTTCACTGGAAATGGTGCTGATATGTTCAATCATTGAAAATTTTAATTTACTATGTAAAGTTGGTCAGTTAAAGCTTCCTTTACATGATAAGGAAGTTCTGGCAAAAAAAAATAAATTACTTTTTAATGTAATTATATAAGTAAAAATATCTGTTGGTGATAGAACACAATGCAATTAACATATAAAAAGTGTTCAGCTATAATTCATAGATTTGTTTGTACTACAACCCAAACTATTTGTTTATACTACAAATCAAACTATTTGTGTGACTGGATGAGCCAGCATTGTGTTTTCAAATAACTATCCATAGAAACAACTAATCACGTTAATGTAGTTTACCACTTTTTATTTCTGATCTTTGAACTTCTGTTCCGAGAACTGTATGTTACTTTGAAATTATAAGAATTTTGTAATATTCAGGTACATTTTGTCTATTACTTCATGATTATTCTGTTTGCTCATGTTTAATATTTATGTCATGGTGGAGGGTACTATTGCATAAAAAAAATATAACATAAATATAGAAAAATCTAATTTCTAAGGCCAATCCTAGCCTTTGGAAATTGAAACGTCTTTCTTGTTTTGTTTTGATTTTATAACATGTACCCATTTTTCTACTAGAGAGCAGAATTCTATATATATGTGTGTGTATATATGTATATATTTATATGTATTTATACACACATATATGTATATATATACATGTATACACATATATATGTATATTACATACACACACACTTTCCAAGAGAATTAAGTGTAAATTAAATTGAAAAAAACTCTTTAGAAATATTAAATAACTCTTAAGATAAAGACATACCGGAACACCAGAAATCAATGATGTTGAATCAAGAATTTAGAGCATATAGATTGTGCAGACCAAATATAACGGATATATTTCTCACTCATTTCTCTGGCTTTCTATGGTATTCACCTTCTGGGGCATTAGAGATAGAGCACTGACATTACTGATCAAACTTGACTGATTAAGGAGGCTCTTTGCTGGCATTTATTATGGAAGACTCACATCTCTGCTTACATATGGCAGGAATCTGGCAGGGTGTTTAAAATAAGATTGTCTCTGTTGTCCCAAAATTTGTTTTTTTTCTTTTAGAGATGTTAAGATCAGTTTTGAAAAAAAAAAAAAAGTAAAATGATAGTTGTGTAATCAGATAAGGTAAGAAAATGTCCAAAGTTTGTTTTGCTACTCTAAAACTACTTGAAGTTTACATATACAATTTATAAAATAATAGAAAATATTGCTACACTCACCTTCTCATTTTCAGTTAATAACCCTTAAATGCTGGCTGCTCTTCTTACGTGAACCTGTTACTCCATGACAGCCAGATGCTCCCACTCTCAAAAGACATCACCATATGAAGGGTGGATGTTCTGTGTGCAAAGGCACAAAAGCAGCTAAAACAAACTCACTAAAATTATTCTCAAAGTCACTTACCTATGTTAGGACTCAGAATTAGTTACTGCAGGATTATTTTATTTATTTATTTATTTTTTAGCGGGAAAATTGAGGGGAAGTTAAAACAGCATATTACACATATATCATGAGTAAGATCACAGAGCTTAATATTAACACAAACCAATCCAATTTAACATCCCCTTTCATTACATGGTGTCCTATTTCAGCAAGTACATAGAGACAACTCTTCATAGAAGCCAAATATTATCTGACTTTATATTAAATCTAACACAGACCTTTTTATGTAAGTTCTCTACTTGCAGTCTTTCCTAAAAACCAGTTGTAGACTCATTTGACTTCTATCATTAACTAATTATTAGGAAGTTAAACTTGTATCCATACTTATTCTAGTTAAAAAAAAAAACTATTTCATGTTTTCATGTGAAATTTGTTTGAGTTCACTCAGACAACTTGCTAAGAGAATGTTCTTATTTTTCTGCTCACTTAGTAAGCCTAAATAAAATTCCACTCAAAATTATCACATCTCTATCCTAACAGAAGCTCATAATTACCTAGATTCGTTCTTATTTTAAATCTTTTGTAATCTTTTAGAATGTTTCAACAAGAAAGGCTCACTAAGGCAAATAAAACAAAACAAAACATGTTTTTCACATTTTATTTCTCCTACAATATAAAATAATTAGCACCACACTATATATAAACAGTAAATCCAAAAACATGAATAAAGTTAAGAAGTTACATAAAAAACATGCTTTTTTCTGATTTCATTTAATAGAATTTAATTTAAATATATGTATGTATGTATAGATACATATGTATGTATAGATACGCCATATTCCCCTGTTGATTTCTCTACATTAATTTGTTTATTAGGTTCTCTGCTCTCTTCTCTGCATAGATGGAGGTTTCATAAACGCATATTGACGTGCCCACTGCAGGCTTATGTGGAAGAAGGATTAATCCTCCATTGTGTAACAGTCAAGTTCCATTTAGTGGTTTGACTGCAAAGATCAATACAGGGTCTCTAAGGCATAATGGCTGGCTCCAGCTCACTCCTACTTGACAAACAAACGCCCTTTTAAAAGTCAGTTCACGCGAAAAGCTTTTTCTAGGCACAACCAGCCCTGGGTAAAAATTTGCAAGTTTGAGTTTGAATTTTAGTTCTATAGCCTTCATTTCTGGGCTCTTTTCCCTTTGCATGTGACTCCTGTCTGACCTTTCCCCATTAAAACCTGCCTTCAAGGAACAATTTGATATATAAATTCAATCCCAAAAAAGTACACATGAGTTCAAAGGCATAATGTATTACTACTTTCAGAAGGGTTGGATTTCAGCAAAGATAAGAATTCTTAGGTAGATAAATCTTTAATTGTGGAATTTAGTAATTTAAAGAGCATGAGAGACATGAAGTTGTCAGGCAGTCGTCTCAAAGTCATCACAGAGATTCACTCCACCTGCTCATAACCCTTTAGAGTTGCCTGGAAGTCCCTTCACACACTCCCTCTCTTAAATGCTTGGCTAACTCTTTTTTATTCCAGATTCATTTCAGATATTGCCTCGTATGAAAGTATTTCCCAAATACACTCAACTCCCAGGAAACCTCACGATCATTTCTATTATAGCAGTTGTTACACTTAACTATTATTTTCTGTGTCGCCTCTCTCCCTGCTAGAAGTCACTAAGAGCAAAGACTGCTGCTTTTAATCTCTACCTTCCCACACTTAGCACAGTGTTTGGAATGTAATATGTTCTCTTTTGACCCCCCTCTACCAATGCTGCGTAAATAGTAGACAGAACCAGGGCAATCAGCTCGTTCTCCCTTTCATCTACTATATGGCCCATGACACCAGGCATCCTGTAATGGTGAAGAGGGCAGTGGTGGGAAAGGGGTAGATGAGCTGGGACACAGAGGCTCCTCTACCCTCTTCCCCCAGAAGGCACATTTCCTAAAGTCAAGAATTATAAAATGTTTGAAAAAATATATATGTTTAACAGAATTGAGGTAATGATTTGGTAAATAATTTCAAACTCTTCTACAGGAAAACACTTACCTTTCCAAAGTGAGTTGATTACACCCAGAAAGGTCATTCTAAATCAGAGACAGGTCAGATACAACCTGCTGAATAAATATGGCCCATTTCCTGTGTGTGTGCTGGTTGTGATTTTTAGAGAGTATTTACATGTTTAAATGGTTAAAAAACAATCAAAAGAAGAATATTTCTTGACACATCAAATTTCAGGAAATCCAAATTTTGGCATCCATAAATAAAATTTCTATTTATTTATAGACACTGACATTTTGATTAGATTAGAGTCACCCTCATTTATTAATAGATTATCTAGGGTTGTTTCTGCACTACAAAAACAGTTAAATAGCTGTAACAGAAACCATATGTCCTGCAAAACCAAAAATGTTTACTATTTTACCTTTACAAAAGAGTACTCTAAATAAGTATATTAGGAACCTAATAACATTATTTCCTTTTCTTTTAAATAATAATTCAGAAACAATTGAGAATGAGCAAAAGCTATTCACTTAGGCTTAAAGAGAATAATAAGTTGTTGGGGTATTCTTCCTTTGTGTGAATAGAGGAAATGTAAACATATAATTAACAACTGTTTCCAATAGAAGTTAAGTCAGAGAAATCATGAATGCAAATAATACAGCATCTTGGAGGTTGGAGAAAAATATATATAAATATTTAGAATTCTGAGAAAAATGTAAGAGTTTAATTATTTTTTTATTACTCCAACTTCCTTCCTTAACTGGAAGATCTTTGAGGGAGAAAAAAGAATCAAGTATTAACCATATTATCAATGTTAAAATACCCCACTTATTATAGAAACTATATAAACTTTTTTTTTTAAGGCAAGGCAATCCTTTGTTGACCTCACTGATTGCAAGGACCTTGTCAGCTTACAATCCCTTATTTTTTATTTTTTATGCCTACAGTACCTCATCTTCCTAGGTGGTTTCATGTCCAAGTACTAACCAGGCCTTACCCTGCTTAGCCTCCTAGATCAGACATCGGGCTTGTTCAGGGTGGCATGGCCGTAGACTAGATAAACTCTTGAAGAAGAAAGAAAACAAGAGAGAAAAGAAGGAAAACATATTTTAAAAGAATTTTTGCTTTTAGCTTTATCATTTAACTTATTTTTCTTTTCTTTTTTGTGGAAATTTGAGTGCTTTTATCTAAGCAATTTTATTTGTGTTTATAAAACCACTAGCAAATGTTTCAAGGAATATTTCAAGGAATGTTACTTTTGCTATTTCAAGTTTAAGCCTCATTTTCTCATAATGAAAATCAATATCTTTGATCACTTTATGACTGCTCTTTAGGAGTTAAGGCATTGTCTTTACCTTACAACTGTAAATAAATCATTATCATAAACCTCATATACCTTCATTAGTGGTAGAAACATTAAGTTGTCAAAAAATCTTAAAAGAGTATTTTATCCATGGTAAAGACGTCTATTACTGTACTACTATGTTCTTTTTTTTTTAATTTAAAGCACACATAGTGTATTTCATTTTATTGTCTAAACCCTCATTCACAATCTTATATTCTCCTTTAAACATAAGACAATTTTTTCTTCATTTAAATTTATAACTAGCATCCAGGATTTGACATGTTTGTCTATAGGCTTTTTTTACTGTAATAAACCACCACAACAAGAAAAGCAAAACCCCATCAACTAAAAGGCTCAAGAGCCATTGAACCAATTATGGAACTATATTCATTTTTAAAGGCAACCTGGTTTTACATATATTCACCTGCCTTTAAAATATGCTTTGATTTATTACTAATGGCATTCTCAATGACCTGTTGAAAGATACAACTCTGAAATGATTCATTCTAATTAGGAGCTTGTTGCCAGCACTTAGTCACCATAGAGCTTAGAAGCCCCCATGGGCGAGCTTTTATTACATACTGTGCCCATTTCATACAAGTGGAACCTTTTACAATCATCAGATCTAATTAGCCATCTATATAACGTTGCTTCATGTTTGGCACTTTTTTTCTCGCTCTGTCAAAACAGATATTTTGGTTCTTTAGCTTATTCTCAATTTACAAAGGATTGTAATGAACACCTTTGACAAAAATTGAAAAACCTGGAGCCTGCCCTTAGAAGAAAACCCAACTTTTTCTTATCCTTAAGGTAGGAAGACTGATGGCATGTGATGTCTCAGAAAACAGAATGACATGACACGTGGTGCTGCTACCAAAGAGGTCCTATCAGTCTCACTACCAGGATTCTAATTCTGGTAAATGTATTTCCTGCTTTTAGGGGACGGGTTGGAGTCAATCAACAAAATAACCGTTCTGTGTCTGGATCATAACATCTTGGAACCAGAATGGACCTTAGCAGTGAGCCACGGTGAGGTTGGCAGAGTACAGCACTGGGGAGAAAAAGCCCTGGGTTCCAGTTTGATTATGCCTCTTACTAGCTACCATGTGGGCTATATTTTCTAGGCTGGCTTGTCATCTGATTTTCTGTCAGTTTGGCCAATGAGAGCAGTGATAGGAGATTGGAAGGAGACAGGAGAGGAGTCAGGGTATTTGTCTCTCTTTTTTGCATCTTCCAACAAGCTCCTAATTAGAATGAATCATTTCAGAGTTGTATCTTTCAAGGCAGCAGCTGACCCTCTGTTCTTTCCGGAAAGGCTGGGTAAAGATCTGGCTTCCATCCGGGACTCTTCCCTTGTACTCAACCAACTCTCCCCTCGTTTTCCCCTCTAGCCTCATGTGGTAGTGGGTTCTGGCCACTGACTCCTGGGTGATCCCCAGTTTTGTCTTGTGTTCAAGTCTCAGCAACTCCATTCCCCTCATTAAGTCCATTCTGTGGTAAATACTTAGGTGGTTTCTGTTTTCCTGCTTAGACTCTGAATAAAAACAATACTATTTTAAAAGTAAGGTATTGTGTCTATAATCTAATCTCATTTCCAGGAAAATTCAGAGTAGATAGGAACGTACAAAGAAACATAACAAATTATGCATTTAATGTGCTTGAAAGGTAGAATATATTCTTGAATACTTGTTAAAAATTATTTTTAGTTTCAACTTGTTTTCACATAATTTGTTTACCCTTCTTTCTTTAAAATGAATCTTCAGGAAATAGTTTTCTTTTATAAAAGATTATTTTTAGTTGGTTTACTTTTAAGCAGATGGACTTGTTTTATTTTTATTATTTTGCTTTGTGTTGTTGTTTTTACTAATAATCAGAATAATGAGAATGCACCACAGGAATGTTTTCATACACAAACCTAATCAGTTAAAATTACAAAGACATGAATTTATTTAAGAACCTCTTCATTTATATTTATTCATGACATACCCTAATTTACATAGTTAATAGAAAGGATGACCATTCAATCAATGTTTTAATCTCCCGAGAAGAAGTAAATGAATCTAAACACAAAATGCATATATTATCCTTATTTGGTTTTAGGAGATAACTTTGTTTTACATTGATTGGAATAGAATCATTCTCCAAAAGCATCTCTAATGTAAATATAGACCCTTGGATTCTCATCAGAAACAAAGTTTGTTTAAGGATATAGAAACTTACAAAGTTAAATTGAAGACTAGAATTTTAGTGGAAATGCCTGGCTGTCTTTGGGAGGTTAACTTAGAGCTTCTCTAATCTCCCTTCCTCTTATATTTAAACAACTGTGACTTTTTACATAAAACAATTATATTAAATTATTTATGCTTAAAGAATTTTGGAATTTTTAGCAGGAAGGCAGCCCCTGGTCAGTGATGGTGCTGAGCAATTCATAGATGAGGAAAGAACATGGCAGTGCACAACTTGGCTATATGGATTGTGAGAAACTGCTCTGTGGTGTGAGTTCCAAACCGGATCCTTCCCTCCACCTCAGAACAAAGAAGAGCCGGGGCCCTGCCTGAGATGGTCAGCTGATCGAGAAGTGCCAGTCCATTCATGGGATTGCCTTTAGATCATGCTATAAACCACATGTTTGTTTCCCTGCAACCCAAAATCCTAACACCTAATGTGATGTTTGGAGGTAGGGCCAGTGGGAGGCGATAAGATCATGAAAGTAGAGCCTTCATGAATGAAATTAGTGCCCCAGAGAGCTTCCTTCTATCTGCTGCCATGTGAGGACACAATAAGACAGCCATCTATGAACTAAGAAGTGGGCCCTCATGTGTTAGCATCTTGACCTTGGACTTCCAAGCCTCCAACTCTGCAGGTAGGACACAGCCTGTATTTGCAGTACCACCAGCTCAGTCAGATTCTGCTGCTGCCAAAACAGAGCCTAATTTCCTGCCCCATTTGAGAGTCAAGTCTTATCTCTAGTAAAGTTCGAATTGTTTGAAGTTCTTTTCTGTAAAACTTAAGAAGTAGACAATAGTAGCAAAATTATTAGGCTTCTCTGGGAATAATTAGAAACAAAAGATATGTTAAGTCATTACTGGGTAATCTATAAGTAATTTTAAAAGTACAGCCCAAAATAAAATGAGTAAATTCTTAAAGACATCTTAAAGGGTCCATGAGTTTCAGACTGTGTAAACTTAAGGTGGGGGGCGGGATAAAAACTTTAACAATAATCATCTCCACTCTATGCTTTTATGCTGCCTAACTGAATTATCCTCTAAGACTGGCTCTGTAGGCACGACCCTGGGACCAACTCCTCTTACATCCATGGCAAAGGCACCTAGGAGTCTTTGAGTAGATTGAATAATGAATAATTTTGATGGTGTCAGCAAGTAGGATAGGTGGCTGATTATGAGAAAACCAAATTATGAATAGATCTGTCAAAATAGCATTGAGATCTGGCTCTTTGTATGACAGCTGGCAGTACAGCAGCAATGACTTGGAACCATGCACAGTGGGGACCTTACTTCAACAAAGCTACCTTTCAAAGGACAGGGAGAGGTGGAAGCAACAGCAGCAGGTAACTGGAGAAAGGTCCCAGAGTGAGAGCAGCTGACAGTGTTGATAAAACTCCTTGGAACACAAAACCAAAACATGCATCTTACCTAGATGGTGCCATCAGCCCAAATCCAAAATGACCATGCATTGGCTGAGACCTTGATTTGCTTGATGGATTTCTTCTGGTGGAAGACTAGCATACCTCCTCCAATATCCTCTCTGGACATAACCAGATAAATGAATGCCAAACAGTGGAACTTTCAGAGAACTGCTTGCTCACTACCTCAGATTACCAGCATCTGTGAGAAGATCCGAGAGGTCTGGAAGACCGTCATCTCCAAGGATGACATGTAAAATCAAAGAACCAGGAGTCATATTCACTCAAATTGTTTGGCATTTCAGGATCCCTTAATCTGTCATATTTGGGGGGATTTGTATTTTGAAATTCTGGCTGGACACAGGTTGGTTAAGCATATGACAATGGAAAACAGGTAGAAACTGGAAAAGTGGCAGATCTCTCGGCTTCTCTGTTCATTTTAAATCATGTAGGTTAAAAACGATTTCTCTGGGAAAAAAGAAGTAAAATTAATTAACTGTTGAACTAGGTTATTCTGGGTCTTTTATCTAAGTATTAGAAGAGGAATCCGGACAAACTGAGGAGATAAGATGGTCCTGGGCCTGGAGAAACAGAGCAGTAGGTGCGTATTCCCCTTCACTCCCTCCCATATTTGTTTACCACCAGACCTCTCCCTGGCAGATTTATTTAAGCAATAAACATTTATTGAGTTCCAACTATTTGCTCAGCACTGGACAAGGTCTGTGCTTGACTTGGGTTTATAATGATGACATTATTCTTGACCTCCTGGACCTCATGTTCAATGGGAGAAAATAAACCCGAAAAGAACTAATTGAACTCTATTAGTTGCAATCAGCATCAGCGGCATTAAGAGGGAGAATAATACTTTTATTGGACAGAGATAAAATTGTCAAGAAGTTCTTCAGATAAGCACTGATGCTTGAGCTTTACCAATGTAAATTAGAAGTTCACCCAAAGGATTTGTGCAATAGGGGATATTCTATTAAGAAAAGCATATACAAAGGCATAGAGGAATGGAAGGATGCAATATATTCCAGTAATATAAAATTATTTGTTCCAATTTGAACATGGAGTGTGTGGTGAGCAGTGGAGGATGGAATGGCAAAGTCCTGAAAAGCTGTGTATGTCATACTACGGAGCTGGAGCTTTTTCCTGCAGGTGATGGAGAGACAATGCAGGCTTTTATGCCTGGAGAAAGACATGATTAGACTCTTAAGATTTGTGAGGGTGAAAGGATAGCTCCAGGCAACAAAGACTAGGAACCCAAAGCAAGAGAAAATATTTCCGGTGGTCCCACAGCTGGGACAGACAGCCTCCGGTGTTTTTTATTTTATTTTAATGTGTACCTCACAATAATCAATTGTATACATGTTTTCATAACTTTTTAAAAATGAAGAATAAAATAAGTGTTACAAATATAGGCTCTGAAAAGTATACTTTGAAACATTCTTTAGAAAAAGACTCTATGGACTGACTGATAGTATTAGTTTAGGGAAAACACATTTTATTAGGATGTTAGGTTATAATCATGTTTCATTTATAATCTTTAAAGCCTTGTTTGATCATATAATAAAAAGCAAGAGAAAAAATTAAAAAATTGTTTTTGAAAAAAGGCACAATCTAGAGGAACATAGTAAGACATACTGAAATCTAATGTTGAGTTTTGAGTATTAATTTTAGTAAATGTGCTAAAAGCATCTTAGTCCTTTCCTCAATTTCCCCCATTTCTATAAAAACCCAATTTTTTAATTTTCCCTAATTTTCACACTAAGAGTCTTGGTTAAAAGGCTTATTGTTTTCAATCATGCTTTAGTGATATTTCACATTATGGAAATTCATTTATCTTTCTAAAAGAAATAGAAAATGCTCTCAGACTTATTTTACATCTTTTTTTAAACATTGTGAAAATAGATAATATAATATTGATGAGGTTTTGTCTTGTTCAACTATTTCCAGAGGAATAAAATGTCCAAACTATATCCTAAATATTGAATGTATGTAGGCAAAGATAAGAAATCAGTACAGGTAATTTACTGGAAATACTTTTCTTTGTGAGAACCAAAAAAGATCCTGGTTTGTTTTCAAACTTTCATTTAGGTTTTTATGCCCCCTAGTGGATATTTGGGATTTCTGCAGTTGTAAAATAATGCTGACGTTTTTATAGCATTTCCTTTATGCAATGTGTGTTTATATTGGCAATATATATGTGGCATTGATATGCCCCCTAAATATCCAGACCACAGGGGCTTAACATTATTTGGGCCATACAACTTTTAATAATTTAATAAAAGCTATGAAAAATTTCAGAAAAATGCCCATATGCCCATGAAGACACACACTAAAATGGAGTTCTTGACCCACTTAAATTTATACCTAAATTCCTTAAGAGTCCATGGACTTCTGGCTGAGAACTAATTAAGGCATGGGATCGTATAGTAGATGCTAAGATTCCTAACGTGAACAATGGAAAAAGGAGAAAGGAAAAAATATTTTTAAATACCTCAAAATTTGTCTTATATTTTAAGAACCAAGAGAACACAGCATACTTCAAATAACCACATATATAATAAAATTTTTAAAAATTCTCAAGTTTTCAGGACAGCTAGTCTAAGATAGGATAGTGATTAATCCTACCGGCACAGAGGTAGAGACAAAATCAAAGCAGCTTTTTAGGCAAACATTAATTTTAAAATGTCAAAGAGAAATCTATTACCAAAGTAATACCTGGGCCCTTCTAGCAAACAAGTTCTGTACCACAAGCAGGTGTTATATACCAACACTAAAAAAAGTCATTTGCTATTTGCAAACATTGCAGCTACTATAAAAATTATCCATCAAACTATATGATTCCTTCTAGAATACCAAGCTGATGGCAGAAAATTCATGACTAACATAGCTAGTGAGACCCTGAGGGATAGAATTATTAATTGGGAAGTGATCCAGCTTACAGGTCAGAGAAATTATTTTTCAGACCTCTCTGACTAGCAGTTAGGTCTAGGAGAAAATTCAAACACAAAATCAGTAAAATACAGAGAGAGAGAGAGAGAGAGAGAGAGAGAGAGAATCACTAATAGCTTTTACCAGGATATTATTATACATACGGCTTGCATCTAATCTTTTAAAGGATACCGTCTTTAGTCCGTTTGGGCTGCTATAACAAAATACCACAGACTTGGTAGTTTATAAACAGCAGAAATGTATTTCTCATAGTTCTGGAGGCTGCAAGGTCCAAGATCATAGTGCTAGCAGCTTCAGTGTGGTGGCTGGTGAGGGCCCATTTCCTGGTTCATAGACAGCCTTTTTCACAGAGTCCTTAGGTGGTGGAAGGGGTTAGGGAGCTCTATAGCATCTCTTTTTATAAAAGCAATAATCCTATTTATGAGAGCTCATGACTTAATCACTACCAAAGGCCCCACCTCCTAAATCATCACATTGAGCATTGAGATTTCAACATATAAATTTTTGGGAGACACATTAGACATATCATAAGATACCTATTTTTCAAATATTACTTTATGTCTCAGCTAAAGTTGTTGGGTTGTATTCTATTTTGTTTTAACTAATGTAGTATTTTAAATACAGTATTTATTGGACCAGCACCTCCCCTGGACTTCTGTACAGCTGCACAGGATCTATTCACTCCATTCCTTATACCTAAAAATTTAACTTTTTTATTGTAATAGAAAAGTAGGGGTGGGGAGGAAGGTGAGAGACTGAGTACATTAAGCACTGAGGTTTATTTTTAAATCAGCATTTTCTTCCTGTTATGTGAAGATCTTTTATACCTTCATGATTGTTTATAAAATATATGGTTTTTGTTTTCTCTGTTAGTATGCATGGGATATAGTTTTACAGTTGGAAAGTCATGCCTTAGCTGGGGAGGTTTGACTTATGTAACATTTCTACTTTATCAAATGAGTCTATATTTATAGTCTTCAAATAAAAAGAGAAAAAATAGAAACTACATGAATAGGACTAGGAAGCTAGCTGTGTTGTGTTTGAACACAGAGAAAAATTCAAGAAAATATTTCTCCATTTGAGATCTAAAGACAACCACACTCATTTCTGCAGAAATGACAAAAAGGGAAAAATTGAGCAGGTATTAATAAAATTTGATTTAAAATATATAATTTTAAAAAATTATGCATACTACTCAACCTATTTGATATTACTTGACAAATAGAGAAGATGGATGTACAAATAGATGATGATGATAAATAGATAATATATTCACTCTACTTATTTGTTTTAATTAACTAGCTTTAGCCACTTTTTTGGCATTGAGAGCATGCCAGAATTTAAGTACTTTGCATGAAAACTCTGGATGATATTTAAGATTAAAATCTTCAAGAACCAACAATTTAATCTTTCTTAAAGAACTGGTCTTCCACTCAATATGATCTTTAACATATGGCAAAAGATTGTAATTATACTTAAGTATTTTAAGGCAATATGTGCAAATTTAGAATTAATATTTTATGTGAATGACACCTCCATATTGTACCTTTTAACTAATGCGAGGAGGAAAGGGAGTAATAAACATGAAGTCTGGCAGATGTCCAGGATGAAAAAATTTCAGAAAGGAGATGAAGTGGCTCTACATGGCGATGTAAGAGAGAGAAGGAAAAGTTAGAAGCAGCTGAAGAACATAGAAGATGTATAGGAAAATCTCTTCAATTAACAAAGTTCAAGTCTGCTCATTCTTATTACCTAAAACTTTATGATTCTCGTTCTTTTATATTATGCGTCCTCTCTCCTATTTTCTTTTATCTTCTAAGAATTCAATATTTATTTTATTTGACCTTGGAGGCCCCTATAGTCTTTGAATAAATTTTATTTAAATATAGAAAAATGTTACTGTGAAAACAAAAACACATCGACATGATGTTTTAGTGTAATTCTCTGGGAAATGGATTTTTGAAGATGAGACATAATATTAAATTCTGAAGGAAAAATGAAAGAATAGAATATATAATACTCTGGGCTTAGCATAAATTTAAGAATAAAGAGTCAAGAAAAATGCAGTGTGTTTTTATATGGAATATAAAAAGAAAACACCAATTGTTAAACCAGTTGCCTAGGATTGAAATAATCATTTAAAAATTCCAATACTGTAGGCAATATTTTATTAAATGATCATTTAGCTACAGTAAGTGTCACTTTTCATTATACAGCTTTCTTTTCTAAGTCTTTCCTCCACTGAGTTTCAGAGATATTACTCCTGAAATATATAATGCTATGTTGCTTCTTACTAAGAGTTTGAATACTAGTTAAAGATCCTTTGTTAAAAAGAAAGCAGTTGATTTTTCCAGAGAGATATACCCCATTCTAAGCAGATTCTGCCCTCAGTTACAACTTTGTAAATAAAAATTGCTCATTTTTATTTTGCAAGTATATTACTAAAGCTAAAGAGAGACAAAACGGACACCGTAAGAACAGATACAAATCACACTGTGAATTTGTCATGATTCTTTGATAGTCAAATTAGTAAAACATGCTTAAAATATTACAAATATCAATAGCAGTCCAATTTTTAAAAGGGAAGGAAAGCAGGGTGGAAAAAAGAAAGACTGATATATACAGGATCAAGGGGCGTGTGGCAAGGGGCAGCGGGCACTAGTTGGCAATCACCTGGCTCTGGCTGTGGTTATCAGCGATCCCGGGGCGTCGGGACCACCGCAAGCACCGTGGCAGTTCTGCTCACCTGTGCCCTCACCATCTCCCTCTGCCTTGGCCTCAGAACAACAGAGCCTTAGACACCATCCTAATTTGCGATAACTGGGAAAGCTCTGGCTTTCTACCCAAGAGTGAAAAGATGACAGATATCTCAAGCAATGAATGAGCAATTACTTTCTCTTCCTCCTTGCACCGGAACAATTGCAATACCGAGCAGTTGTCTCCAGAGCTCCCCTACACTTTCTTGATTATGAAGGAATTTGGGGGTTACAACACAAATGTGGTAGAGGTAATTAATAAGTATAACTATATTTGATACAGATTAGCATAGTTTTATGACATCAAACCGCCCTTATGTATCTGTTACTTCTTTTTCCTTATGGATCCTTTTGTTGTCTTTTCTTTCTTCCTTTCTTTCTTCCTTTCTTTCTTTCTTTCTTTCTTTCTTTCTTTCTTTCTTTCTTTCTTTCTTTCTTTCTTTCTTTCTTTCTTTTTCTTTCTTTCTATTTTAATCTGTGTTTACATTCAAAAATGATTTGCAGGGATTCTTTCTATAGTTGAATCCCAGGCCCTTCATCAAAAATTGCTTTCCCAGGGAAACCTTTATTAATTGTCCCAGAATCCTTTTGAGCGAAGTTCCTCGGATTCGATTTTCTCCCTTCTTTTAGATGCGACCCTTCTGAGTACCTGAGTACCATCACCACCTGCTCCCCAAACTCACCAGTCTGTCTTCATAAAAGTCTTCCTGAGCTTTGGATCCATACCTCACAGTTGAATCTTTAATTTTCTCTAATAATTACAAGTGTGCTAGCTTTGTCCAATCTATGACATAGTGAGCCTAAAATATAAAAAAGGTCACTAAGTTCATACCTCAGAGGGGGCACACACACAAAAAAAAGTCACTAATAAATACTAGTTTTTAACAAATGTCTTAAAGAGAGGCAGGAAAACTATATGATGGATTCCTCTAACAATTTCTTTTCATATATTTATGTCTTCAAAGGTTTATTTTAATTACATGGACTCAATACTTGTATTCTCTGGCCATAACAAATAGTTGAATTTTATTTACTTTCCCTTTTGAGAAATACTTTCCAGATTAAAATCAAATCAATTTTTTGAAAAGCTGCTTGTATGTCTGTGTGGGGGGGGTGGGGAGGAGTGAAGGGGGTTACACTTCTCCAGGGCCTCCTGCACACTCAGTGCAAATGGAAAGATTTCCATAACATATGGCCACATACTCAATGTGAACTGTGGCAAACATAGAAATTGGCTCATGTGCACACAGCATTGTATAAAAATTTATCTTCCAATTCTACTGATCTATGCCTACAGTAAGAAATTTCTCAAGCTTTTTTTGCTTGCTTCATCAATTTCTTTAGTTTTGACCATTTCCTCACTAACATAATCTTCAGATTATGGTTGTTCCCCTGGTAGCTTACAGAAAGACACCATGTTTCATATGGACACAGCATTCTAGTCCCCAGATTATTATTTTTTTTGATAAATTAATACTGTCTTTCTGATGCCAAAACCTTGTGAGAATTTTAGTTATGGTGAATTAACTCTACTGTTTATCACCTACAAACACTGACAAGAATGAGTGACCGAGTCTTCAAAGCAGAGGACCAAAGCCCAGAATGGGCTCACCAAAGGTAGTGCTATTCAGCATGGCTTGCTGTCACTCTCACCAGCCTTTCCTGAGCCAGTTCCTCAGCAACTTCCATCTCTGTATTGACACACAACATTTTCCCCACAGCAGTGATCATTTCCTAGGTCACCTTTCAAGACGTAATATATCCGCAAGTACCCCTAAACCCCCTTGAGTCTGGATTCCAATATCTGAGCTCCTTGGAGCTCTTTGTTCCAATGACAAAACCCTCAGATGGCTGAGGACCCCAGAACCCCGAAATGAGCAAGGAGTAGTTGGAGCTGTATAGATGCAGCTGGATAACATTGCAAAAGTATCATCAAAAGACCTTCTTCTTGCCCCCATCCCTAGAAATAAACTCTTAGGAGAATTCTATATAAGAAAGGTAGAGAAAATGTATTCATTCAGCTAATATTTATTAAGAGCCTACTTTGTGCTAGTGAGACACAAAATAGAGCAATTCCTGGTTATATTCTAATCCTAGTAGGGCAGGTAGGGAGTCAGAAAATAAACACATTAGTAAATTAGAAAATATCATGTGTTGATAAGTATTGTGAAGGTAATCAAATTGGAAAATGTTATAAAGAATGGCGGGAGACAATATAACCACTGTGGATAAGATGGCAGGAAAATAACTTCTGGAATGGAGACATTTAAGGCTCAGTCTGAATAATGATGATCTTGGGACAGAAACCCAGATAACCAGTGTGGCCAGAGGGCAGTGAGCTTAGTGCAAGGCAGTGTGAAATATAGGCAAGAACTAAATAAGAAGTTTGGATTTATTTTTGTTTCAAGTCTATTAGAAGGTGAAGCGAAGTAGCAATTGTACTTTTAAAACTGTGAACTCTAGCTGCAACATTGGAATGAGTAGTAAAGTGGTAAATGTGGAAGAGAGTTCAGGTAAGAAGAGGAAAGAGACCCAAATAAGATATAATTTGGTTTGGACAGAGAAAACAAGACTAGCTGCGAAATGAGATGAGAAGACAGGATTTGGTGGCTCTTTCAATCTTGATATGAACAATTGGGTGGTTTACAGTTCCATTTAGTTAGAGGTGATAAATGGTGGGAGGAACGGATTTGAGGGTGGGCAGAAGGAGTTAGGAAAATAAGAGCTCCTTTTTGGCTGATTTAAGTCTGAATTGGCTTTTAAACACCCAGGTAAAAATAATCAGACCAGACCACTGAAGATTTGAGTCTGATTTTCAAGATAGACATCGGGGCTGTCAATATAAATTAGGGTATCATCAGCATATAGCTAGTAATCTTAAACTATGACATGAAATCACATAGAAAGAGAGTTTATATGAAGAAGATAAGAGGACTCGAGTTTGAAACCTAAATTACTCCAGCACTTAGAAATAAGTTAAGAAAAAAGAGCCAGAAGAGAAGATGGAATAACAGTCGAGGTAGAGAAGAACCACTAAGGGAATTTTCTAATACTGAATCCAACAAAAAGTGTTTCAAGGAGAGCAAAGTCAACTAAGCAAATACAAATGAGAGACTGAGTAAGATTACCATGGAGAAATGGCCTTTGGATTTATGAAGGTTAATGGGACCTTGGAAAGTTTATTTTTAAGTGATTATATCTGATGAAAGGAATGTGATGTAACACTTTTTCTACTTACATTTTATAACCAATCCAATATTGAAAAAATTAAGTGGAAAAGTGTGTTATCTAGACTATAAAATTCAGTGTGGAAGTATTTATGATTAAGTAAATGTAAAGAACTATGCCATATTATAGAAAGGACAAATTGAAGAGCTATCATTACATCATCTGGCTTACAATATTTTTCAATCAAAAAGATTTTTAAATGTTAGAATCAATTTCTGCAAGGTTAAACATTATTTTATATATTCAAATATTTGTAATGTCTGATTTATTAAAGTCTCAAGCCATGTATATTATAGTCATGAAGTGAGATAAATTGTTTCAAAATATCATTTGGCTTAAAGCAAAAAAGTATTTTAGCAAGTGGAAATAATTTTCCGTCACTTAAAACAATATCTTTTTTTCTCTAACCCAGGTATGGTGACATGGTACCAAAAACCATAGCAGGAAAAATTTTTGGATCCATCTGCTCTCTGAGTGGGGTCTTGGTCATCGCTCTGCCTGTTCCAGTGATCGTATCCAACTTCAGTCGGATCTACCACCAAAATCAACGAGCAGACAAACGGAGAGCACAAAAGGTGTGTATTTTGCTCTGTGTAACCATGATTTAGCATCTTCTACTTTTTATAGTGAGCTTTAAAATTCTTTACTGACTATTCATGGTTTCAGTTTTGGTCGATAGTTGCATTAGTCAGCAAAGCTAGGTTGTACCACAGCAAAAGAGAACCTTAATATCTCAGTGGCTTAAAACAAGGAATATTTCTCAAACATACTACAAGTCCATTACTGGTCCAGTGATGGAAATCCCATTTTGACAATGTACTTCTGCAGTCATTTAAGCAGGGGTAAAAGGACATGATGAATCACACACTGACTTTAAAACCTCCTCCTGGGACTGGGCCAAATTATTTCTATCTCTGTTGCATTAGCCAAAGCATGTCACATAGCCTTGTGCAACTTCAAAGTGGGCAAGGAAATACAATCGCACTATGTGATCAGAGGCTGAAAGAAAGAAATACCTAGTGAACAACACTAACAACAGTAGCAAAATCAAAGATAGATTCTTGGCAAATTTTATTAGAATCAGTTTTCTAGATCTGATTCATTTAATCTCTGTCCATCAGAGCTCAGGCTGGTTCTAGTAGACAAGGACTATTAAAGGGCACCAAAATGTGTCTCAGAAATTTTACATAATTGACACAGGAAGTAGGAGAAATCCGATCACTTGTAACTGAGTTCTATTCTTGGTCTAGCATTTTATTGTTTCTCTGAACTTCACACCAGTTAATTAATCCTTCTAAGACTAAGCAAGGTGCATAGCCATCTGCCAAATGGGGAAAATAATACCCACCTTACATCAGATTAAGCAACTATGCAAATGTATATAAATCTCTACAAGCATTTCATATTAACTTTCCATTTATATTTATTGATGGCTTACTATGTACCAGGATTTGGTTTAAAATTTTCAAAAAAAAAAATTGTAAAATCTTTACAACATGTATAGGAGTTAATCGTGTAGATGAGAATCCTAAGGTACCTAGAAACTGAGAAATTCTAAAGTCACATACCTAATAAATTAGAGAAACATGGTTCAGTCCAAGCTAATCTGGCTCCCAGGTTTATATACTTAAATACTATAGTAGCTTGCTTCTCAGAAAAACTGACTAAATGTTAGCACTCTTCTCTTCCCCATTCTTTGTCAAAATAGACACCTTGAGAGCTGGGGCTCTTGTTGCTTAGAAATAATTTTGGAAAACTTTGTAGTTTCCTCAGGACTCTAGAACTAGATATCCAAAATTTGTCATGAGACACTATATCCTTGTCCTTTAAGGCTAGATTCACTTCTCTTAATATCCAAAACCATTCACAACCAAAACTAAAGTGGACACACATCCTGTAATGTGTTATAAAATTTATAGTTATAAAATATCAGAGATTTTAGGGCAGTTCATAACTGACTTTGTAGGAATTCTAGAATAGAATTTTAAATATGCTTTTGGACAATGTCAGTCCTTTTGGTAAAATATGAAATTTCATGAGGTAACTTTGGAAAGTTCAAGTTGATCATTATAGTCCCACAGCACATTGTTCAAAGAATTTCTTCATGTCTGTTGTCAAATACCCTCTTTCTTTAGCAAAGAATCACTTTCAGGTTTATAGTTTCAGCTTTAGAGAATCTGCTATTTTTGGACAAGTACCTAATAGAGATTAGTAATAAATAGACCAGTTACCCTGAATATATAGAACTGCTAATCCAACAAACAGGGAGGGTTAGGAAAAGGCATCTTCTGGACAGTAGTCGTCTCCTGCAGGGCACATCTTTGGCAAGCAGAGATGGAGGAGTTTCCAAAGGCTTTCATGCACCACAACTGTGGTTCTGTCCACACATTAAAATGCCTATACTGGGCACACAGGTACATTGTTTAAAATAACATAATCTTAAGAAAACCTTAGCTCTCCAACACCCATCAATCTCCATTCTAGAAATTTCTTATTTAATATAAGAACTACCTGCAAATCATTTTCTCAATGCCAAAAAAAAATCTACCTATATGAAATCTGTAGGAAATACAAATATGATTTTAGAAGTCCATTCAGTAAAAACATCAGTCAAGCTGAATAACAAGAAACATTAAAATGGTTTTTCGGAGCAGATTTTGTGGTATTTAGTTTAGCTATTGCCAACTTCAAGCTCACACAAAAGCATGAAAAATGTACAATATACATTTGGATACATTTCCATTATCACTCAGGAATACTGTCCCTCTTCCAGGCTCTTCCCACAAGCAAGCTTTTACCACCTATCCCTGCCCTTTAAAGCGACTGCACTATTTACCCTATTTCTATCAATCCTTGATCAGTTCTTAACAAAACGCTGACATGTGGGTGAATCTAGACTTATCTGTGACCTCTTCCCCACCCTTATCATTGGTAATTAGATTTATTTAATCTATTTATTAAATAGATTTATTTATTCACTTAGTTATTCAATAAATATCTATTGAATAGAATATAATAGTCAAAATAAAGTTAAATTGATGCAATGACAGATGGTAGGGTTAATATTTTAAAGCAAAGAGTCTACCCTATTTTAAAATACAAATCACACCCCTTGGTCATCTACATACTTAAAGGCTAACTGGTAAATATTTATCATGTATAGTAGTGATAGTAATAGTAATTATAATTTAATAATGCTAACAGTAACAACAACAATAACCCTCTCTAGAGTTTCTAGTATGTCTCAAGTGCTTTATATCTGTTACTTACATTTTCACAATTAATGTGCAAAGGAAGTGTTATTATTTACATTTTGCAGATTACTTATTCATCTTATACACCTATTGTTTAAAGTCAAAATCAAGAAAATTCAGGCATTGTTAGAACTATGAGTCTTTAGGGATTTTCCTATAGATAATTCTAAATACAGTGAGAATCTTGGAATCAATGAGACAATGTAGAGACAATTACAATTAAGTGAATTTTTTTTTACCTTTCACATGAGATATTGACTTTGATACAAAAAAAAAGATATTATCAATATTCAGTCTTCCATTTATCACACTCTACTATAGTGGTTCTCAAACTTTAGATTTATCAGAATCATCTGAAGAGCTTGTTAAAATACATTCGATTTAGTATCTGATTTAGTAGTTTTGGAGTAGAGACTAAAAATTTGCATTTCCAACAAGTTCCCAGGTGATGCTGAGACTGCTGGTCTGGGGACTCACTTTGAGAACCATTGACTATACATTTAGCAATGTTCAAATCAAATAAAAAAATATTTTTACAAAATTCTAGAATAGTTAAAAGGCAAAGATAATTCTCATGCTAGGGCATGAGAATGATTTCTTTAATATATATGCCTTACTGTTAAAGTGTACAGATGAAACTCATTAGATTTGGTTAACTAATGTCACTATAAAAAATTATATATTTTTTTCACCCGGATCCTACCTCAAATCTCTGTAAATAACCTAGTGATTTTCTATTAGTGTATAGCTTAATATTCCCCTATTATCAACACATGTAAAAATTTGGAGATTACATACTTCTCAATATTCACTCTACATTTCAGCCTTATTGATTTATTCGTCTCTGCTCTTAAGTCTCCATTCCATCCCCACACTATCTAATGTAGCTACCTGGCAAACTCACACTCAGGGATAGAGACTTAATTCAAATTATCACCCAGTTTATGAAAATTTTTCTGAATGTTATGAACACCGTTAATTGCTTCCTCTTCTTTTCTCCCAGTTTTCCACAGTCTATTATTATGTATTACATTATATTCTCCCCCTTCTCTATTGTACTGAGTACAGTGTCTGAAATAAAATAGGCATTTAATATTTGTGTAATAACTGAAACAATGATTAACAGGTTCTGTTCACCTTGACATGTCCTTCATTTCTAAAGTAGGATGGACATTCCCAGGACCAGGTGCAAAAAATATTGGAAAGCATATTTTTTTCCCCTGTACCCTCCTACATCCTCTTTCATTCTCCTTTCTTCTCACTTGCATTCCTCTTTTTGCCCTCTCATTCCACTGAGCATTCCTCTGATCCTTTCAGTATCCTTTCCGCTGGCCTAAATCCAAGCACTGTTACTGCCCAACCCTGACATTACCAGGCTTAACTAAGCTCTAGAGCTGGGAATCTTGCACTTTTTTGCACTGATTTCCTTCTTCTCTCTATTTATATTATTATTTGGCACTAACTTGTGTCATTTCTAGGGGAGTGATTTCCTTAAATTTTAAAAGCTGATGAAGCTTAAATATGTTGGCTCCACAGGAGGCATTTTACTAAACCTTAAATGAAAATAACAAGTGTAAATAAAACTTCCAGAATAAATGGTACAAAAAGTATGTGGTCTGCTAAATGAGGAGTAAGAAATTGCCTCAGATTATAATTGCCTCACTTATAAGGCTGCCTAAGATACCTTTGTTTTTCAAAAGCATTGTAAACATTTTGTGATTTAGTAAGAAGACAGTTTAATAACTTCTCTCAGTTTACTTCATACCTCATTTAGAAGATGGACCCCATTTAAAGAAGTTGCTGTCTCAATGGTTTCTGTCTTATACATCTTTCTCTGATTGGCTCCCCAGCCTCTGTTCTAGAAAATGCATTGTAAAGTCTATATAATGACATGTGGTGCAATTGAAAAACAATTCACTTGCTAAAAGCCACTGCATACTTGCCTCTGAATGTTCCACAGTAAAATAATTCCATGTCAGATTAGTTTAAGAAAAATTGCATACTCTATCACCCTTTCATCTTCACAATGAGAATCCACACTATGATCTATTGTGAAGAAGCCAACCTAAAAGAAATCTGTTTAACCTCTCAGCATTTCCCAAACTTTTCTTGACCATAGAACCAGTTGTTTGTTTCATTTTGTTAGCTTGGATTTTACCCATAACACTTACTAGTTTCTTGGAAATTACATTTCTTGGAAATGAGAAACCCTGCAAAATTTAGAGAATTTTTTAAAAAACTGAATTTATGAAGAATTGTGAAGCATAGGAAAAATGTGCTCATGAGACAACTAATTTTTCCCAACACCATCAATATTTCTCAAGGCAGATAAAGAATTTGAAGATAACTGCAAAGTTATGTTTTTACACTGATAATATAAACCTTATTTTTTAATTAAAATTTTGGAAGTTTCCTATTGTCCATATAGGCTAAGAATTTACTGAAAACTTACTCTAACTTCTATAATATTTACTTGTACTTTACCCCTCAAAGAAGTTGTATTTCCTATAGGGCTGGGGGTTGAGGGCTGAAAAAAAACACATTTTCTCTTGCCAATGAATGGTATTCTTTTAACCTCCTAATTACACAGCCAGAATTGTGAATATTGTCATACTGAAGTAAAGTGATTTTCTAAAATATCTTTGTAAAAGAATTTACTTCAATTATCTACTGGGAACAAAGATGTAATCACAGGTCAATAAAGGCTAACATTCAGCAGACATTTGGTGCGGTGCTCCACAAGACCAATTAAACCAATTAACTCATAGTATTGTGGGAAAATGAAAGAAAAATTACTGAAATTGAGATAGAAGGTTCTTTTTCTAACATAGAACATGACTTAGCAAAATGACTATTCTGTCTCTAACATAACTGCTTCTCTTTCCCTAAGCTTAGAAATACTTCTTGGTAGTGGTTGCCACTGTATGTAGGCTTTATATAAGAAATATGTTTCATTTTCCTTTTTTGGACAGTATTTTTGGTGATTTTATATGTGTCCTTTATGAAAGACATAATGCGCTCTAATATCTCTAGTAAATGTTTATAGAATGGCATAGATGAGACCAGTAACTATAATATAAGCAATATAATTATATGCAGTAGTTGCATAAAGGGAAGGAAGGAAAGAAGGAAGGAGGAAGGAAGGAAGGAAGGGAGGGAGGGAGGAAGGGAACTTGGAGGATGAAGGGAGAGGAAAGGAAACAAAAAAGCATTGAATGTTTCAGAAGACATTAAGTGAAACTTAAAGACTGAAATTTCAATACTATTTATTTCTGGGAACCAAATATATATTTAAATTATTTTTTCTGAATTTCTATGTCAATTCTAAGTCATTTCCAAATGTGCTTGTTGCTTGCCATTGTTTTATTCAGTCTAACCTGAAATCCTGGCTGCTTAATACAGCTTTGGAAGTTAAAAATTTTCTACCTTCCAACTTTATTGTCTAGCATTGTCTCTCTATTTTAAGTGATATAAACATTATACTTCCAACAAAGAATAAAATTTATCTATTTTTCCCATTACTTATAAATGTGATCTTTGTACAAGTATTATTTTAACCTGGAATCAGCACATAGAAAGAATAAATTCACGGAAGAAGAAAGGAATGGATTTGAAGCCAGATGATATCTTAATGCTATTTTTGAGAGTTTCAGATGTCTCAGTGTGACCCTCAAATGCTGTGGGTAAAAGGGCATCTTGATACAACTTGGGAGAGAAGTTTGGTAAAACCTGTCCAACAAAATACACACAGACACACACACACACACACACACACACACACACACACACACACAGACACACACACACACACCTCTTTTGATCCAAGAGTAATTTTGCTTGTAGAAATTTGTCTTGCAGATAAGCTCATTATGATTTCAAAGCAGACAACATTGCTCATAGTAGCAAAAGATGCTTTAAAAATTAATTGTAACTGTCTGGATAAATAAATGATGCTTCATTCATACTGTGTATATTATATATCTATAAACAAATGAGGTAGATCTATATGAGTATGAATATGGAAGAAGTTCCAAGCTGTAGTAAATGAAAACAGCTGAGTGCAGAAATGTGGAGCATATTCCCCTGAGTAAAATTATATGTGTTTATACATAGGTATATATATACTTGCTTTTATATGCCTAGAAAATTTCTGACAAGATTCTCTAGAAATATAATCAATGGTTGACCTTGAAGCATAGGAGCAGGGCATCTCCAAGGTCTCGAGACTTGACTTGTTTTTCATTCATGTTTATAGTATTATAATTTTATCATATGTATAAATTCATTTTCCATTTTTAAAATCTAGATAATTTTTTGTTGTTACTGAAAGGAACATTCTAGAACTAGAAACTAAAGATACTATTTTTATTGGTTGTTTAAAAAGAGAGAAGAAGGCATCTTTGTGCGATAATTTTACAAAAAAATTCTGATTCAAGTCATTCCAGACACTTTCTTAAATACACGTGATAGATACATTTCGTATAAATACAACAATTATCAAAACAGTGTTCTCCAGGACATGAAAACCAGACTCATTCCACAACAATCTGGATCATATATATATAACAGCAGTTCTGAAGTAGAGTGGAATAACAGAAATCTGGCTAAACAGGCAATTTGCTCCATAATATCACTTTGGTGATTAGAGAGTTTAGGGTGAACAATTAAAGTGACCACCCTAAACCCTGTAATGTAAAGAACATTCTCTATAATGTTATGAATCTCTCTGAAGTGGCGCATTATATTCATTTCAACAAATTTAAGAATGAAATAGAAATCCAGTGAGCATAATTTTGTTTGGACCTGTACCAATATGAAGTGGATAAATTTAGGGATTTTTTTAGGAGCCCATATTGTTCAGCACGGGGTTTATATGGGCCAATTTAACAAAATGATTGTAAAAACAAAATTTTATATTTGAAGGCACAGATGCACTGAATAGGTTTTTAAAAAAGAAAAAAGAAAAGAGAGAGAGAGAGAGAGAGGGAAGGAAGGAAGGAAGGAAGGAAGGAAGGAAGGAAGGAAGGAAGGAAGGAAGGAAGGAAGGAAGGAAGGAAGAAGGAAGGAAGGAAGGAAGGAATTGGTTTCTGGAACTTAATTACTAATTTTAAAAAGGACATTACTTTAAATGAAAAGGAGTTGAAAGCTTTCTGGGTCTTCATTTCATTAAGTTACTCAAATTGAAGAAAGTGAAATTTTAAGTAAAGAAATACTGCTATTTTTCTCTTAACACAATTAACAGAAACAATAAAGAAATAACTCAACAATACTTTAAAGACTTAATTACAATTCGTAAATGCATAACCCAGCTCCAAAGTACTTAATTGATCTTACCAATATATATGGTAACTAAAATAAAGCACTCATGAAAATTTAATGATCAATAGTTACATGTGAAAAGCTGGTATATATTTTTTTTAAATGTCTATGCTGACATTAGGATTACACAAGAGTTCATGCACTGTTTAAAAAAAAAAGAATTCATAAGTATTAACAGGACATTCATTTTTCTTCTTTTATAGAAAGCCAGACTTGCCAGGATCCGGGCAGCGAAAAGTGGAAGTGCTAATGCTTATATGCAGAGCAAACGGAATGGATTACTCAGCAATCAACTACAGGTATGGTCGAGCACCTCACTTTTTTAATGTTCAATGTAGTGATGAATATTACATCAATTAGTTCTACTTAGCCATATAATTTTATTGTGGTAGTTGTGAAATGGTTACTGAAACAAGTGTCATTTTTTAATAACTTCACCCTATACAGTCTTATTGGCAGTACCAGTTTAGAAACTGGGATATGAAATATTGCCTGTGGATCATGATTCTCAAAACATGATTGAACAATATTTCTACACTGTATCATGTAAACATGGCATGATATTCTGCTTTATAATAATTGGTCTTTATATTTGATCTTCCTCCTGTTTATGGCACAAGAGCTCCTAAATCCCTTGGAATTTGCTAAGTGAGAGCTAAAAAGATGTCTTTTTTATATTAATGAGGCGACTTTTGGAAAGCACCCAAGGTTGAAGTCTGGTTGCCAGGGGAACCCACTAAGTAATTATAGGGTTGGAACTTTCAGTCCTCCTGCCCCAACCTACTGGGAAGGGAGAGGGGCTGGAGGTTCAATCAACAATGGCCGCTGATTTAATCAATCTTGCCTAGGTAATAAAGCCTTTATAAAAACCCAGAAGGAGGGGTTCCCAAGTTAGTGAACTCTTGGAGATTTGGGAGAGTGCTATAATCAGAGAACACGGAAGCTCATCACCCCTTTCCATATACTTTGCCCTATTCATCTCTTTCATTCTGAGTTATATTATACTCTTTTATAGTAAACTGCTAATCTAATAAGTAAAATGTTTCTCTGAATTCTGTGAGTCACTCTAGCAAATTAACAAACTCAAGGAGAGGGTCACAAGACTCTCTGATTTATAGCCAGTGGTGAGAAGCACAGGTACAAACTGGATTTGTAACTGGTGTCTGAAGTCCACAGAAGAGGTTATTATAACCTCCAAACTATAGCTGATTAATCAGAAGCACAGGTGATAATCTAAGATTGCCACTGGGATCTAAAGTGGGGTGGGGTAGTCTTTAGGACTGAGCCCTTAACCCATGGACTATGATGCTGTCTCTGGGTAGATGAGGTACAAATTGAGTTGAATTGTAGGACACCTGGCTAGTGTCCAGAGAGCATTGCTTGATGGCATGGGGGAAACTCCTTGCCACTTTGAAACTAGGTCCAGAACTCCTTTAACATGGGAAAGGCAAAAATTCTCAAAGACTCAAATACCTCATTATTTTTTATCTCAAAATTAATTTATGTTTCTTAGAGTTCATTTGGGTGGGGTACAGGATGACATGTCTTGTTTTACTTTTTAATGGGAGGAAACACCATTTAGTATTATATAAAGGTCACATGGTATGAAATATAATTTGAAAAACCACATTTACTTCATAACTTTCTTTTACTATAGGATTCCAATCATCTTTATTTACAAAATAAGTGAGCAGGACAGCAGTTTCAGGCTTATCTAAGTATTAGATTAAATTTTATTTTCAAAAAATAATGGCTCTTGGGCTTTCAAAGGTAGTTGGTAGTTGAATGAGTAGGGGAGATTCAAATTTTCAGTTCAGCCTATGGCCATGCCACCCTGAACAAGACCAATCTCATCTGATCTCAGAAACTAAGCAGGGTCGAGCCTGGTTAGTACTTGGATGGGAGACCACCTAGGAATACCAGGTGCCATAAGAGTAAAAAAAAATTCAGTTCAGGGAGACATGTCTAAAAGACCAAACTTCTAATTTGACAAAAAAATGTGAATACTGATCATCAAACTTAAAAGCAATGGCTCTTTGTTTCTTTCTAGTTTAAAAATATATGTAATGTTGCCATTTAAGCTGAAGAAATAGGCCAGATCTCTCTTTGGAAATGTGTAGTGGAGGCTCTCATTGTTTGCAAATAAAACAGAAACACTTCTATCTTCTCTCTGTTAACAGTCCTCCGAGGATGAGCAGGCCTTTGTTAGTAAATCCGGTTCCAGCTTTGAAACCCAGCACCACCACCTGCTTCACTGCCTGGAAAAAACCACGGTAAGAAAGCAGCATGACTACCTGCCCTGGTACTCCACAGTAATCCCATTTACTTTGGGGAATAGGCAGTTCTTCCCAACAGGATTTCACTGTCTGTGATACTGGGGGAAAAAACACCTCCACAATATTTGAAATTATCTTAAAGAACTATAGTAACATTTCAACTTGGACAGTCCTTTAGAGACTTATTTAAACTGTTTTTATCCTTAGTGGTTATCTTTAGTCTAAAATATCAGCTTAATGCCGATGGAAAGTTGTTTTCCAGTACCCACTGAAAATTCTATAAAATATTAATTTTTTCTGATTTTTAAATTACTGATTAAACAGGAAAAAAATAATGAAAATAATGAATTTCTTGATATCTGGGTAGAGGGAATATCAATAACAATAACAAAAAAATAGAAAATGGTTACATATAAGCATTTCCTTCATTTATAGGTATAATGAACAGAAATAGATAATAAAACTCTTCTCATAAGAAAAATGGCACACTTAATCACTGATGTGCCCATTTGGCTAAAGATTGGGTACACATTTCCCCATTTATACGTTCCCAGTTGGCAAAGTCACCGATTCTCTAGATTGATTATGAAAAGGCATTGGGCTCAAGTGAAGGCTTGAACTGCATACTGCACAACAGCCAACAAGTCGGGTGACAAGGAGTTGGGGCAAAGAAAGCGACTTTATTCCGAAAGCCAGCAAGTTGAGAAGATGGCTGACTAGTGCCCTGAAGAACTACCTTGAGAAAATACAGAATTCAGGCTTCTTTTATGTTAAGGAAAGGGGAAAATGCGAGGAGTTTCAAGTCAGGAAGTGATTGATGACCACAGACATCTGGACATCAGCAAAGGTCCAAGGGCAATAGTGAAGCTTCTTAGTTTTTGGTTAATAAACTCTGGTTTCCGTGGTCCCAATCATAAGATTCCTATAAATCTTTTGATAAACAATTATTATTTTAGTACATAATTTTCTTATCTCCTTAGTAAGGTAGTTTAGTAAGGAGGTTGTTTCAGTAATTCCTAGGCTACAGGTTAGATCCTTTTAATGATTAGCATATCTATGTGCAAGACCAAGCAAAAGTTGTTTAACTGGGAAAGTTCAAACAAGGTAGGGTCAGACGCTCTGATTATTTTATTCTATGTCAGCATCACAGTCTGTGACCACAGAGCAGAATAAAACTTTCACCATATTTAGGTCAAGTTTTCTCATTCACTCACTGGGGATATATATCGTATTCTCATTTTCAATATATTGTCCGTACCTTTATTCATTTTTTCATTTACATATATAGTCATTCAACAAATACATATTACTTGCCTACTATGCTCCAAACAGTGAGTCAGACCCTAGATAGACTGTGAATTCAGGTGTAGCCTCTGCTCCCATCAACCTTCACATAAGGGACAAAACAGATATTACTAGACAAGGGCAATAAGCACAGAAGCAACAGTGGGCCACAGTGGAACAAGGTAAAGTGGGTGGGGCCAGAGGGTTCAAGATCAGGCAAAGCTTCCTCCTGGAAGGAGGAATTTGAGTTGAGACCCACAGGATGACTAGGAGCTAGTTAGGCAAAGAAATGAAGGGCCCAAACAGTGATATAACCTGAGGAAGGATAGAACTTGACCTAAGAGGACGTGAATATATCTGAGGATGCTCAGGACAGAGTGTAGCATGGCACAAGGAGAAAGGAAGTGGCTAGATAACACTAGGTACTGGAGGCATGTGAAACATTTTGATCTTTATCTCAAATGGAAAACTGAGCACTTTAAACAAGAAAGTTACATGATTGTGACAGCATTTTTAAATAAAGATATAGACAGATCTGTAATTTACTAAGATACTCTTTGAAATTTAAATACTATTAATAATAGAATATATTTATCCCTATCTTTTCCTCTTTTTATTTTCATTTTTTATTATGTTATTATTTAAAGTTTTTTTGAATAAAAAATTATTTAATATCAATTGATATAGTTTAAATTGAGTTATATCAATTGAGATATAAAAATATATGGTAACCAGCAACAGAATTTCTTCACTTCCAGTCTCTGATGAGGTAAATTAAAATCTCATGCATTGTAACTTGTATTATGTGTCTGAAATGTACATTGCAAAAGAAGAAAACAAAATGTGACTCCTTAATAAACTTTTTTCTATTAATTTTAATATTTAACATAAAATTTTGTTATCTGCTCATAGTTTTCTCTGGACTTCAAACAATAGATTGTTACATTTCATTTACTTCAAAATGCATGTCTCAGCAAAGAAATGACAAAATGAGTAACTAAAACAATCTGTTTTCTATTAGCCAGGGAATTGTTTCAATTGTTTTACTAATATTTTAGGATGAGAGATAAAGTGGAATTCAACATGTGCAAAGCCTCCCATTATAAGATGATCCCCACCAAAACCAGGGAAAAATAGTAATTGAAGTCATTCTTAGTGGCTCAGACCAAAAATGTTTTCTCTTATGTTTGAGATAAAAGTCTTACATAGGCATTTTAGGAGGTAATTCTTTATTAAATATTTTAAAAGCAAATTTTACACGGTGTTTTTCTAAGACGTGGCATAGGAAATGGTGTCCATCACTGTTTGCTAGAAGAATTCCGAATGCAGGCAGAGATCATGAGTACAGCTAGTGAGGTATCGCAAAAATAAGAAAGGAGTCCTGAAAATCTCAGTGGTAACCTCTTCCAGGACAAACATAAAGTAACACATTTTTCAGATAAACGTATTTTACTTATTTATCTAATAAGGCATATGTTTTCTCTGCTAAGAATTTTATTGGAGCATCTAAAGAAATGTGATGTGTCTCAGGTATCTCATTTTCTAAATAAAAAATGTTTTCAATCCAAAATATTTGCTAATATGTAACAATCTAACTTGGGACATTCGATTAAAATAGTCTCTTTTCTGTAATTTCAATCTGTTTGAAAAATAAAAGTCAATGTGAATTTATCCTTGTGGATATTATCTATATTCATGTTCAGGTTTTTTTAGCTTATAACTTACAGATTTGATGTTTAACTAAATAAATGGCATTTCAAGATAAAGTTAGCCTATAAATAGATATTGAATCAGCCTACATATATAAATCTCAAGATCTAACTAGAAAGATTTTATTTTCCTACAAATACCAGTATGAGGTGGCTTTGATAGTCTAATCTTTATGAAAATGGTATTAGTTACCCATTGGATTGTCTCAATGTACGTAGATATTTTTGAATTTTAAAAATAAAGCTATTCATTTTCTATTTTATTTATTTTTTTAAAGCATAAAGTTGCCTTTTTAAAAAAGTTAAAGTGTGTTTCTGTCTTTCTTCACATTTCTTTACACCTTTGGAACAGAATCACGAGTTTGTGGATGAACAGGTCTTTGAAGAAAGCTGCATGGAAGTTGCAACTGTTAATCGTCCTTCAAGCCACAGCCCTTCTCTCTCTTCACAACAAGGAGTCACCAGCACTTGCTGTTCACGACGCCACAAAAAAACTTTCCGCATCCCAAATGCCAACATATCCGGAAGCCACCGAGGCAGTGTGCAGGAACTCAGTACAATCCAGATCAGATGTGTGGAAAGAACACCGCTATCTAACAGGTACCTGAGATTAATCTGTGTGTAGATGTACATTTGTGCTGGCCATCAGAATGTAGTCACACCTGCAGTCACGTCGCTACCCCTGTGGCATCTAAATCCTAGAGTTTAGTATGAGGTGAAACTTAAACTGTAACAAGTAGGACAATGAATCTACTGGAATATTCATTAAGAGTCAAAAGTAGTAGTTGTTTCATTGTTAAAGGAGAAAGAAAATAAGATGGTCAGGCGCTCACAAATGTATTTCTGCCTCTTCGACTTCCACAGCTGTTTCTCATTTGAGTAGACACCTTTATACTCAGGAGCCCCTTAGGTAAATGCAAATAGCCCAAAATGATAGTCACCACTACTAAAAAACAAATTAAAGTGACACTGATATAGTTGAAAAGTATTCAACAGCACCTAAAAATATATCAACACAGTCAGCATGACAGTGAAAAATAAAACTATGCCTACACCAATCTTTTGAACCAATAGATAATTTTGATCATAAAAGTATATCTGGCCACAAAAAAAAAAAATTAGGCCACACACTACAAAAATCAATCCAATTAAAGAAAGACAAGTGAGACACTAAAATTATTTACCTCTGGTGAGTTTATGGACAATTTAAGTGAAATTTTTTTCTATTGGTATTTTACCTTTGCTTCTCTTTTTGTACTACTTGTTTTTACAAGTCATTAATAAGACCAGTTTCTGCCAAAATAATTTTACTTTGTTCTTCATATTAAATAGCTTATATTTTTAGATTGACAATCATTAATTCCGTGCTACTTCTTTGTTGGCATCCAGCAATCCTTGTGGAAAACCTGGATGAGATTCGGAATTCAGGCTATGTTGATTTACATAAGTTAGATGTCTCTGGAACCAGAATATTAAATGTTGGAGCAATGGAAGATTTCTGTCTTGAAGATATTCTACCATTTTGAAGTAGGAAATAGAGAAGTTTTTAGAAAGAAAATAAATCTTAAGACATAACACTTAATTTAAATTATTTTTAGTTAAATAAAATTTTTCATGAAAATGAAATATTTTTAAGTTCCTATGTCTACCCTGCTTGCTCTTTATCCCCTTTCTTCCTACCCACGTAGACTATAAAACTCATATAAAAATGCCACTAAAGAAAGTTTTTAAGTATTAGTGATTGCTAACTTTTGCAGGTTCTTAACTTTTGATTGTCAAGGTACCACATATCCCAAAGAGATAAGATAGTAAAATGATTCTGTGGTCAAAGAATTGAGGTATATTCATAGGATAGATCCTTTTCCTGATGGTATCTCAAGCCTCTCAGAGTCTGTCTTAAAGAAAACTATTTTAATTTGGTCACCCTAAGACCTCCACAGCTTACTTGATCCTCTTGCTTTCATTTTTATAGGAAACACTTTGTTTGAGAACCACTGTTGGAATCAAATTTAGCTGGCTTTTAGATATTTATTTAATATTAATGACCCAACTAATGTTCACTTTAACATATATTAAGGTTTTGTGCATCATCTTTGTAAATCATAGTGATTATTCTTAGACATTTAAAATGTTGCATATAAACATGAAAATATGTATATTTGGTTGCATGGAAAAAATTTAGTAAACAACTTACTTTCTTATATCTATTTTTTCCTCATCAGCCGATCCAGTTTAAATGCCAAAATGGAAGAGTGTGTTAAACTAAACTGTGAACAACCTTATGTGACTACAGCAATAATAAGCATTCCAACACCTCCAGTAACCACTCCCGAAGGAGACGACAGGCCAGAATCTCCCGAGTACTCAGGAGGAAACATTGTCAGAGTGTCTGCTTTGTAAGACAATCAGAATTGGGTCGAAAGAACACTTGAACCCTAGTTGTGAAAAAAATCTTAATGTGGAAGAAAGAAGACACAATAAACCTTTGCAGATGAAAATGGCAAAGCAAAGAGATTGGTAGTGGAAAAAAAAACAAACGAAAAAAACAAAGCTTCCAAACTAGAGGATGGAAATAAAACCACCAAATGGCATTTCTAGACAGAGTTTGACCTCTTACACAGAGGAGTGGCCTGTGGCCCTTTGACTTTGTGAATGAGCACAATGAAATGCCGCCTATTGATGCTTCTTATGACCAGAACTCTTTTTTAATAAAACAAAATAAATCTTTGAACCTAATGTTCCAGTTGAATGCAAAACAAAAAAAATATGGAAAACATTTTATAAAAATTTTTCCTGTTAAAACCATGAACATTGGCTATGATGAAGATTATCGCATATTAAAAAAAAAAAACTCATGCAACACATTTGTATTGACTGAAGGAAACCATCATAATGCATGCTAAAATTCTTTGGAGCAGTGATCTCAGTTTCCTTATGTTGTCTTCAGAATAGGCATGATAAATTATAATTGTAGAAAGGGGGGATTTCTGTGCACTTACAACAAGCTGATTGTTGATGTTCCACGGTGGGCTGTGCAAATAAACTCCTTTTAGAACTACAGCATTTCTCATAGGGATGCTTAATAGTAAATCTAAAGTGTTCAGATAGTTAAGTATTAATTGTCATTTTACCTTGCACCTGGTTACTGTTACAACTGCAATAATTCATTGTATACCTGTTGTATCAGGAATCAGGACTTTTTGTTATCGTACTTTCAAGATCAGTAAGAGCCACATTCATAGAAAAATATTCTAGTGTGGCCAAGTTTTAGACAACTTTTAACCCAAAACTCTTGTGTCATAAATGTTTTTCAGTAATATTTTTTGGTCTGCTGTGTTCCCGTGGCAGTGCATTACTTGTTCCTGTGTTTCAGTAGCACCTTTATATTGGGTTTATCATCATCAACTAGACTAGCATTTTGTAGTTCAAATGACTTTCCTACTTTTCTATTCCCCAACAAATTATCTTGTAAGTAGATAATCATTATCAATTCCCTTGTCAAAAATTAGGAAAAAAAAAAAGGAGTTGATGTATATGAATTATCTCTAACCTCTTTGCTGTCATTGAAAAGCCCAGATACTGGATATACCACTGTAGGTTTCAAGAAAAGAATTGGCTGGGACTAATATCACAAGATCAGTGATCCCAGAATCTCACTTGTTGTATTATTTATTTTGCTTTAGATCTCAAGTACATTTTGAGAATAACTAATGTGAATCGAAATGCAGAGATAATTTGGAGTGCTTTATACAACAATACTGATGAAAGCACGCTTTCTATACCATTGGGGAAGACTGCACAAATTTATCTCAGAAAGTTTCCTGTATATTGCAGGTAGCAATTTTCTCCACAAAATCAGGACAGGAGTTCGATGATGCAGAGTTGATCTCTATGTACATTTACGTGAAAAGTCTTGATTCCTTTTTGCCTTTAAAATGTATCAGCAGACGTGTCTGCACATGATTGTAAAAAAGTTTTATGTCAAATAAAAAATTTTGTTCATTCTAAGTCAACAGTGTAAGGAATAAAGTTTAGCTTTTGTACATGGAAAGAGTTAATAATTATCCCTCTATTATAGAAATTTTATAATGCTTATCATAATTTATCATAAAAAGAATTAATCCAACTCTTTTCAAGTAAAGCCAGAAATTCTTGCTTCCCATTTATAGAACAGCTTCTAGAACAATGCTGTGCACACAGTAGATTTTAATAAATGTTTGCTGAGTGAAAGTAAGATAAACTCTACTATTGGGAAGAACTGGCTTTATCTATAGTATGTCTTTTTAAAAGTTACTAACCTTCCTGGAGTGTGAATATTAACAATTATATTAACACCTGCCTCATGTCACTTTATGCTTCTAGAGCAAATCTATAGTGAAACTTCTTTGATGGCATTTGTTGAAAAACTTTTTAAAAAGTAGGCTAAAGAAAACACGATCAGGAATACTTAGATCTTTTGATTCCCAATGAGAAGTTCTATTTTCATGTTCTGAATATTACATTAAAAAATGCAGTTAGATTATTTCATTTGAAAATTCTGCCTCCCTTTTAGTTTATCATTTATCCAAAACTTTTACTTTCTTTAGACTTTTGGAAAAGAAAAAAAACTTTTTGGTGTTTTAGGTGATTTAAAAATATACTGTGTTGGTGGTGAATGACTATTGATGACTGTGTTAAGTGCATCTGTATTGTAAGTGAAATGTAATTATTTCTGTGTACCATATGGAGTAATCAAGGTCATTGTTTTTGACAATTTTCTTTGAAATTCATATATCTTATTTCAAAGGATAGCATAATATCTGCATTATGCTGGAAAAAAAATAGACTTTTGGAGAATACTTAAATAAAACATGTGCATGCTTGAACAGGACACATGGTTGACTGTTGCCTTTTTTTCTTAGACTTTCATCCTTTCCAAAATCTAAGATGTGCCACACTACTAATACATATTTGGGAAAACTTTGTCACATGTACAAATTCAAAGAACCTGTCAACTCTGAGTAACACTTAAATCTAGTCTAAACGGATGGAGATAGCAGCTTTCTGCCAACAACGGGAAACTAGGCAGAGAGTTTAATAGAAAAGTTAATGTCATTTAAATATAAAAGAGGACTACTGCTTTAAGAGGCAATTTTTGGAAATATTTTGTCAACTACAACTCCATAGCTATGAATTATGATAAGTATATTGCAAGGTTTTATCGGTTGTTAAAAAAAGAGGTAGTGTGGTTAAAATCAGTTGTTTTTATATATATTTTCAGGTACAGCGCTCTCTTCAGTGTGTGACCTACAGTTTATTAGCCTGTACCCTATATGCTACTTGATTCTTGCATAGTGTAGACTGAAGAGAAGTAAGGCTACTACCTGAACCTTATGTATTTCCTCAACACCACTATATGAGTTAAGCAAAGAGATGCTCTGAGGTAATAACTTCAGTCAGAATTCAACAGATTCTTAGACTCTTTTCTATCTAGGAAAGCAGACAGGGTAATTCATTTGTCTAGCTATATGTGTGCATCTCTCTCTCTCTCTCTCTCTCTCTCTCTCTCTCTCTCTCTCTATATATATATATATATATATATATATATATATATGTATATATATACATATATATGTATGTATGTATATATATACATATATATGTATGTATGTTTATGTACATTTATTCATACACATAAGCAGATTTTTATTCATTTTTTAAAAAACTATGCACATACTGATGGTTTCTGTTCAATAGAGGACAAAAAACAAGATGATGTTATGAGATTATTAGAATAAGGAAAAAGACAAAATAAATCATGTAGTACAGAGCGATTTTAACTAGTGATAACTACTGATCTTTTTGGTGGATAGTCTTCATTCTTTTTCTTTTTTTTACAGTCCTTGATTTATTGAGATGTCAATGCCGCATTAAAAGGTTCAATACACCTCCCTATTTCTTCAACTTACATACAACGTGGGCTTAGAAATAGCCTCTAGGGAGTTATATCAATGCCTGCCAGTAACGTTCCTCAAAAGAATAAAAAATGATTCTTGATATAAAATGGATGATACCTCAGAGATTTAGAAGAAACTTACCTCCTCTTCCTAAAGTGTTATTAAGGTGTTTATTTTATTAACTTGTTACCGTACGGGATGATGTGAAATCCAGTGTCACCCCAGCAGCATGGAGGGGGTCCTTGGTTCTTCCCTGCTGACTTCGTAAAGAATTACAGGTCAGCAAGACTTAGAAAAAGTGAGATTTACTGAAAGTACATTTTTAGAAAGAGATGGGCCTCACCAAGGAAGGCTGCAGTCCTTTGAAATTCAGAAGGTGAAAAGACAAAAGAAAGAGTACATTCCAAAGGAGGGGTGGGTTTCAGTGAAGAGCTGTAACAGTGTGGAAGTGGGAAGATCTGTTTATATTTGAGGCATGATGAGCAAGTGAAACACGAGGTCACCTTGACTTACAGTTGGCCGCTAACTAACCATTTACCTACTGAGCATGTGCTTACCCAGAATTCAGTCTGTTATAATTAGATTAATGAACTTTCTGGCACATGTATGATATTATCATGATGGTATAATGAGGCTGAGGTTACAGGCAGGTTAAAGTATTGTTTTCAGTATTTGTGGCTGGTTTAAACCAGAAACACTTATGACCTTTGTGCCTTAGGACATAGGGATAATTTATAACCATAAAATGGGTGTTTTTAGAAGGTCCTTAAGGGAGGTTTCTATGGTAACAGAACTGGGCCTGTGCTCCTGTCATTTATGACTATTAACTACCTTACAAACTCACAAGTTCAAATATGATTATTGCTTTGTACTGTGTGACTTTATCAGAACTTTCAACACAATTGTGCAGACCACTCTATTTTTAAAAAAAAAAATAATGTTAAATTTGTATCTACTTGAACTGGTTGTATTTAGGATAGTAAAAAATTCTCAAAAGAATAAAAATTTTTACTTGTAAGGAATTATTACTTTTGAACAGCATGTTTGCTTAAGACTTTTATCAACTATATTTATTGCCAAAGCTTTTAGTGTAAATAATATCAGTTTCAACCTGTACCTTCTAATCCTTTATTATTTACCACCTGCCTTATCTTTTTTCTTTTCTCTAAAGCATTGATCATTCTTTGACTAGATTATTCTCTCTCTTTTCCTCCTCATTTTCCCCTCTGGTTTTTCCATGGAAATCCACTTGGTAACTATTATTCATTCTACGTATAAATCAAATTCTTGAGTGAATAGGATGAGCCATACATTGTGATAGGTGCTAAAGAAATAGAGGTTAAGATTCCAGACCAAATTTTCCTCAAGCAGTTACAAAGGGAAAATAGGTTAGAATACTGTCTACTTGACACTGCTATTCATAATCTTATACTATAGTATAAGTCTTCTTTCTGACATATTGACAAATATTTTTCTACTTCAACTTTGTAAAGACATCACTTCAACAGAGGCTACATCAGAATAATGTTCTTCAAAGTATTTTCTAAAATCTTCCTATTACATCGTTGAAATCATTTTTCTGTAGTCCATAGTCCTCTTTCTATAGAGGAAGGAGTTGGGGGAAAGAGGGCATCGATCTCTACCTGTCTGCTTGGAGAAAGACTAGAAAACAAGACAAAAACAAAACAGAAAAGAAAGCAGACCTTTGCATTCATGATGTAAACAGTTAAAAAAAAAAAGCCATCCTTTCACAAGTACACACACCGTGCCCTTCTTACCAGTTTCAGAGGATGCGAAGAAAGCTACTAAAATAGTTTTCCATGAGGAGTACCACACAATGCTGCTGTGAATCCTAACTATACCTCAAATTAATTTACCTGATTAATTCCATTGAAATATCTGAGAGAATGGAACATCAGAGTAGTACGTCTAGAAAGAGAACTAAGGTGATAACCGACAGAACTCATCAAAATGTTGGACTAGATGGTCTATCTCAGTTTCAAAGCATGGGGCTGGCTGGAGAAAGAGTACTGAAGAGTAGGTGCCGAAGATGTGAAGAAAGATTTGGAGGCACCCTAGAGGACAAGTTTGGGGAGTTGACAAGGGCTACGAGGTGAATGAGAGGCACCCTTGGGCTTTTGCAAATCCAGAATTTTTCAGTTAGATCAAGTTAATTCTTTTGTTAGAGCTAAAAATTGTAACACTGAAAAGTACTTATCTTAACTTATTTAGTTTTAATATTCGAGCCCAGATAAATTGCTCAGAAATCTCCCAGGATCCCTATCCAATAGATGACAAAAGCCTGAAAGAGTAGAATAAGGAACTAGTACTGAGAAATGGGAAAGAGAATTGAAAGAACCAAATCATGGACCTTGACCTTGGATAGATGAATCTGTTAAATTTCCCTATCATTGGCACTAGATATAAAAATTCCCAAAGTAAAAAATGTCACATACATCACAATTTTAGATAGGCCCTAATCTGGATTTAATCAACATTATTTTTATTCTCAGCCAACCTGGCAAGAAACCAATATACAAACTACAGCAGTAAAATCCAAATGTAGCCTTTTTGATATACAGGTTTTTTCTTCTATAGATTTACAGTGAACACTAAATAATAGTGATTATAAGAGCCATGAAAAGATAACAATATTATCACACAAGGGCCTGCTGCATGACATGCATCAGAGCCAAAACTACAACATCGGCTTCTGGAAAAAGAAATCTTTTATTACTGATCAGTCCACAGAAGACAGGAGGCACCACTCAAATCTGTCTCCCTGATCTGGAATCTGGACAAATTTTAAGGATTAGGGAGAATGAGGTTGCATGTGGAAGTGCTGGTGGGGCAAGTTTTGATCAGAGAGTTTTGGAACTTTGCCAGTTAAAGCATAGAGTCGAGGGGCAAGAAAATATACGAAAGATTTCCAATCATGCAGAGTATGATTGGTCAGTTCTATATGTATCCATACGTGGTCTAGGCACTGGATCTCCCTCATGGAAGGACATCCCTTTTTGTAAAGGGCTCCTGTGGCCATGCTTCTGTTACTTGAGTTCTGTAGACCAAAGCTTCTAGGTTCCAAGGTCATATAGAGAACAGAGTGGTACATGTGCAGTACTGTCTGTAAAATAACTCAAGGACTGCATTCATTAATCACCAATCAGTTTAAGGATGCAGAACCAGTATGCTGTTTCAACAACAATGGCAATCACTACTCACTTTTACTGGATCCTAAATATATGCCCAGGAACTGTACTAATCACTTTACATGTATCAGTCCATCAGGTAATAGTATTAGCCACATACCTGCTACGAATACTTTAATACTGTAAAGTGATGGGTCTGGATTTTCTTAATTCAGATAATACACATATTTAATTAAATCATGTATTTCTGTGATGGAGTTCTACTCTATAGAAATATTTATGCTATTTCTTCTTTTAGAATAAAATAGAAGTGAAAGGAAATGGTTACAGGAGGAAGCCTGGTTATGCTCATGCTCTGTTGGTTGCAATGCCATTATCAAAGAAGATTAAGTTTTCTTCTCATTTTCTTTGGTCTAATTTTTTCTAATATTGAAAAATACGCTGCTAATAACTATTCCTGATTGACTATTGGTGAATTAAAATAAAAATTAAAATAAAAACTAGCTGAGAAATGTATTGCTATCCTAATTGATAGATTTTTCCAGCAACCCCTTATCAGCACAACATACACATAGAGTTAATTTTCTAGTAACAGAATTATGAGTTAGAGCTTCCATCGTCTTTCACTTGCTCCTCTTTTTGAAGCAGGCCTGACAAAATTTTCAAGGTAGTTGGTAAGGGCTACAGTTATAGCCTACAATATCTAATTTGCCCATCATCCAAGTCCTAGAAACTAGTAACAACAGAACAGAGATATTTTGGAATTGTCACTAACCACAATTCTTACCTTCATTTTCTTTTGTATCTTCCTCAAATTATTGCAGGCAAAAATTCCCAGAGAATGACAATGAAGTGCCTATTGGCATTTAACACTAATGCAAAATAAGGTGCAGAGAGATTCAGATAAACAAAGTAACTGCATATTTTAGTATCCCAAATTAATATGAGACAATTAAAAGTATACTTGAACTTTTTTACTCTCAAAAAATTTCAAATTTTTTGTAGGTCGTTGATATTTTTTATTTGCTCCTAATAAAATAGAAAGCTTCTATAAAGGTGTAAACACAGACATTTGATTTAGACAGAACTGCAGAAAATTTAATGAGCCTTTTCAAATGGTACTTGGGATATAACTACTTGTCATAAAACTTCTTCTTTGGATTTCATTGTTTGCTTATTTTATGTCCCAAAATAATACTGGCCTGTTAATAATATCTCTTTACTTTCTACCTCAATTTTTTCTTTTTTATTTCTTAAAAGGTAAATGTGTCATTCATCAGAAGCATTAATATTGTGTCCAAACTTCTTTTACATGAATGTGCAATTATGATTTTAAAAAATGTATTCAATTTAAAATTAATAAACAGCTTATTATTGTCAAATTCTACTAAACATGATAACATAAATATTTGCCTCAGTGAGATAAAATTTCTTCAAATTATTTTATAGAAGATAAAAATTCTCATTTCTACTTTTTTCCAAAGTAGTTACATTCAGCAGGTAAACTCTAAAATAAATATCACACTATATTTTACAAAGGAGGCATATATATGATATTTGACAGCAGTTCCACTGGTATCTAAAACAAAGTGCATTTATTCATCTAAGTGTGCACAGCCCACTAATGAAAGACCAAGAGAGAAATGGAGCTGTGAGTAACTGGAGGAACTTGAAACTATACATTATTTGCAAGATACAGAGTTTGAAAGATGGGAAGAATTCAACATCATGTCAGCTTATTTGGCTGTCTTATCTAGAATTTCATTTATTGGCAAAGACTCTGAGAGTATTTGATTATTCTGCAATTATTTGCTATTAGATATAGATGATAAATTTTGTAGGATTATCTGAAACTAATTCAAGACATTCCCTCCATCACTTATAGCCTCTAATTATAATAAGTATCTCAACCTAAATTTAGACAGAATGCTAAAATGATTATAATAAACTCAATTTAAGAGAGTAAGGGTAAGGCCATAAGTCAAAAAGTAAGAGTATAAATGCTTCAATTTCTGTATCTGAGTATCTCTGATTCTAACAAATATTTTTCTGTAATAATCTCTGACCATAATCAAAATTTAAATACAAATAACCTTTGGAATAACTATTGTTTATTTTTAATTAGTTGTATTCCCCTTCTTTATTTCTTCTTATAACAGAGAAAAAATATCTGATGCCCTAAATGTATTGTAAGAGCACAGCCTCACCAAATGGTTTTTCATAATATAAGAGAAAGTCAAATAAATTAACATAAGCAACCAGTGCATTTTTCATAATAGAAATGTAAAATAATATAAAATATTACTATAAAATATAAGTTCTTAGGAAATCTCTTTTACATATATTTTTATTATGAAATCATAGTTTTCATGGTTTTCTTATGAAATGTTTTTTATGTCTCAGATAAAAGAAGAGAAAACGTCGGAAGGAGAGAATTAACAGACACACACACAGGCAGAATATGAAGTTCATTTGTTTTATACCTATATTATAATGAAATGCAGAAGAAAGCTTTTTCTCGCCAGTAATCATTATATCTTCTGGTGTTTCTTTTCTTTGTTGATTGTAGAAAATTACAACGTAACTGTGTCTAGGCTTTTTAAATGAATCTTCTTGAAAAGAACTGTCAAAAGTTGTATTCTTAGAATTACCAAACATCATTGTCTTTTTTCTATAGCTTAAATGCGTAAAATGCTTGAACTTGCATTAGCTAGTACAGGGAAGAAATGAGATAGCAGTGATTTTGAGTGCACACATGAAAAAGATAAACTCATTGCTTATTAACTTGCAAATATATTGAGAATCCGTGCCTATAGGTTACTTTTAAGTAAGCAACAAATAGTTGTGTTTTTTTTTATTCAATCCATTTCTTCAGTAAATTTATTTTAAACTTTAAGGTAATCGTCTCTGATAATAGGGTTGTAAAAAGCAAAATATCTTTCTATTTTATTACCATGAAATTATAAAGGACACTAAGCACTTCAAATCTTATTTTCAAAGTGTATCCATGAGCTTCTGTCCTATTCTTCTTACTACTTTTCAAGTGTCTAAGCCACTTTCTGGGGGCTTTGTAATTTATAAGGATCACAGATGTATACATATGCTCACATTCTCCAGTCCATGTTAATCACTGTATACAACACTATGTGGAGAACTGGGGACACACCAGGGAGAAGGAAGCAAGGTCTCCTTACTCAGAGGGAATGTTAAATGCTTCCCGAATATTAAACAGTGTGAAATGCAACTCAAAAAAGTTGGACTGTATATCACCTGCAGCTTCAAATTATGTAAACTTCAAGAGATTTCTAACAAGAAAGAGGACTTTTTAAAAAAAATGATTCTTGCATTATGCTTCAGCTATGACTAAAACAGTACTGCAAAGATTATAAGAATGCCCGGGCTGTAGAGGAAGCCATTTTATTTATTCATTTTCTTTGTGAGCATATCATATGTTCCAGGCACTCTGGTAGGTGCTAGAATGACATAATAACAAGATAACCTTGATGATGTTGCAAAAAAGGAAACATTTTCCTCCATTTTTCTGAGTTCTTCACTGAGACACTCTGTAATAAAACAAAGATCAACAAGGAAAACAAGAAGTTTAGTAATATGTATAATTTATGTCTGCATAAAGATACTCAGGAAAATTAACTGTCCACAATGGTCTAGAATACAGAATGAAATAGCATCTTAATGGGGAAAGCATAAGTAGATGTAGGCCTCTTATGGAAAAGTAAATAATTTTTAAGGAGAATGAATGGGCCCTTAGAAGAATAGATGGTAGGTATGACAGTTTGTGGCAAAGTTTGTCTAGGTATAGTGATGAGTTGTAGTCCCCTCTCTTGTGACAAGAGTTGATGAAATTCCCAGGGAAGGGACATATGAGAATTGAGTTCTTTCAAGAGGATGAATGTTGAGAGCATTAAGGGAATTCAGAGAAATTCTCTCCCTGCATTTGCTGTTTCTCAAGTGCCTACAGCTCCAAATAATACACTAAAGAGGCATATTTTAGAGAGCTATCTTTTTCTACCCTTCAATATTTATAGTATACTTTTTAACTTGGACCCTGAACAAGTAGAAATAATTAAGGAACCTAACTTCAGAGTGAGATACATTATGGGGAAAAAAAGATATAGTGCTCAGATGAGTGATGGAATGGTGGTGGGAGGGTCTGGGAAGCACATGTGTACTCACTGAGAGAATGCAAAGCACCGATCTATTCGATTCCAGTAAAATTCATGGGTTTTAATTTTTTCTTTCTATTATCTGTTATTTCAGGCCTTTATATGATTCAGGGGCCACATTTTTCTATATATATATATGTTTTTAATCAAAATGTATCATTCTTGATTCCTATTTCTTTCCCTTTCATAGTTAAGTGCCAAAAATAAAGGTCTTTCCGTGAAAATGACAGCTAACATTTATTCATTAAACAACCAACTCGAGCCATTTACTTCCTTACAACTTTGTGAGCTGGTGTTAGGATAACTAAGGGAAGTTGCCCCTGGCCACATCACTGGTAAATAATTAAAGTGGAATCACCTGTGTCTGACTACAAAGCCCAAGTACCTTTCCCCCTAGCAGAGTCTCTCATTTTGTTAACAATAAAATTAAATATTATTAAATCTGCATACAAAACAATTCGGGATTTCATCACTTAAAGACAACAAGTTTAGGAACATTTTATGACTTGCATATATCCATTTTATTTTATTGTGTTTTAATCACTGAAATGACTAGTAAGTATTTGTGTCAACCAGAGTTTATTCATTCATTTGGGCAACAGATATTTATTATGCATTGCTCTGCTAGACACTTAAAATAGAGCAGTGGAAAATACAAATACAATCCCTGTCATTATAGTGTTTGCATCTAGTTTTTCATATTATCATTAAGCAAATAAACACACAGATAATAGGTAATTGCAAATTGTGGTTATGTGCCATAGTAGAAAATAATGGAGAACTACAAAAGAGATAACAGGGTCTTCAGTCAGATTTAAGGTCCAGAAAAGTTCTCTTTGAGGAATTGACATTTATTAAGGCCCAAAAGAGAAATGGAATTATCCAAAAATGGGAGAAAACATTTCAGGCAGACTCGAGAAGCAAAATTATAACCCACAAGATAGAAAAGCTCTTGAACAATTTGAAAACCTGTTAGAAGGCCTGTGTGGCTGAGCCACAGTAAGTGAGGGAAAGAGTGACTACTGATTGGAAAGTGGATGTGGCAAAGGACATGTATGAATTTACTGACCTTTCTACTTAAGGATTTTGGATTTGTCCTCAGTCCAGTGGGTTACCATGAAGAATTCTGCGACAAGGAGTGACATAATCTAATTTATGCTTTTTAAAGATCACTTCAGTTGCTGTGCTGAAGAATGAGTTTGGAAAAGGGGCACAAGAGGAAGCAGAAAGACCAATTAGGAAACTATTTCAGTAATTCAAGAGATGAGGTATGGCTGATTGAGTGTCACCTGAGAAAACTGGACAAATTAAGGAACATTTTGAAGTTAAATTTAAGGAGACTTGATAGTAATTGGTATCAGCATGAGAAAATTCTAGGAAAGCTGTTGATTTCTGATTTAAGCAGCTGAGTGGAAGAAAGTGTCATTTGATGACACAATCAAAAGACGAAGATAATCATCCAAGAGGAAGAGGCAAATAAAGTAATAATAACAAGAATTAGCAAGTATTTATTAAGTGCTTACTGTTAATAGTAACTATTTAATTGGGCTAGCACAATTTTTAAATGCTTTAAATGTATTAACTCGTTTATCATAAGAAAAACTCTATAAAGGATACGCTAGTTTTTTGTTTGTTTACAAAGACATTTTATATATAAACATAGAAATGTCACGTAACTTACTTAGAACCATGCAGAAAATAAGTTGCAAGAGGGCGACTGAACCCCATGTTTCTGACTTTGGCTCTGAAGCCTGAAAACTTACCATCCCTCCACGAGAGGTCTCTCTCTGTGGCCTAAGTAAACAGATACAGGAGTACAGAGTACAAAAGAAGTATCAAGGGTTATTCATTTTGGAATCAGTATTACATAAGAGGTATTGAATTTAAAGGAATGAAATAAAATATAGAATAAGAAGAGGATTCCTGGAGTGATCTGGGAGGAGCTACAAAGAAGTATGAAAAAAAGTAGCCAGAAATGCAGAAGAAATTATATCAAAGGGAAGGTCAGCTCAGTAAATGCCTTTGGAATGTCTAGCAAGGTACACACTGGAAGAGCTGGGGCCAGCTGGGGCCAGAGTGGTCATCGTTCTCAGCTGAGCAAAAACACAAGATATGATGTGCTGAGCACAAAACCTAGATTAGATTAAAACTCAGAGGGTAGAAAACATGCCTGAACAGCTTGGTCCGGAAGTACAGCTTTGAGATGAGATTTCTAAGGAAATATAGGGTGAAAGGAGGTGGGGTTTTTATTTTCTTGACTTGGTAGGATGTAATGTGACGTGTCCCAATCTTAGTAAGAAAGATCTAGTAGATAGAACAGGAAAGGTTGAATTTGCAGGAAAAAGAGGAAGAATATACAAATGTGAAAAAAAAAAGAGAGCATGGAATTAGAGTGCAGAAGAAGGAAGAGGTCCTAAATGGGAGGAGCCAACAGCACCTCTCTGAAAGACTCCTTGTGTGGTTATGTGTAATGGAACAAGGAACACTCACTGAATGTGCTCACCAAACAGTGACTGTGTCTACTGAGAACAAATCTGTCCTTTATTTCGAATAGAAGGAGAACTTACCCTAATTCTGAAGAGTACTTGGAAACATCGGAAGCACAGAATGTGCCAGGTACTTGCAGCACTCAGCAAAATTTGGAAATAACTATTTCATTGGTTTCCTCTGAATTCCTCTCTGTACTCTCTTCTCATTCCCAATGTTGGCCAATTCTATGGATGAGAAAGAATCCCTATGATCCAAGGAGATAATTCAGAAGATATTACCTCATCCAGCAAGCTATCCACCCATCACCCAGATGTCCCAGGGTTTCCTTTCTTACACTTGCATTTGTTCATATCTCTGCTTGTTGTCAGTAAATGCTAGGAGGAACACAATCTAATTATCATAACTCACACAAAGATAAAGATGACAACTCCCAGGATATTTGCAATTAAAAAGAAACTACTTAAATTTAATGAATCTCTAGAGAAATATTAATATTAAGAGAGAAGATATCTTTGTTCCCTAAGTATTCTCAAGGGAGCTGTCTACTCTGCCCAATCTGCCTATCAATCAGAATGGCCCTATATACACAGAGGCACACCAGATACACACACAGGCACACACACGGAGACACACATACATATACTCAGTCACATACTAACACTTCAAGACACCCATACGTTATACACACCTATGCAGCATGCACTTAAACATATATAAACACAAAAACACACAAATCAGATACACATGTGCAGAATGAGCCAATATACCTAAATACTGTGTATTTATTTACCTTCTTTAATACACTCAGATTGCCATCTTTATTTATCAGCTCATCATTCACCAACTTATTGATCCCAATCTTGGCCTTTTTTTTTTTCACATAACATGGCACAAATGATAATCATCTTCACTTTTATTGGTTACTCTTGTCTTCAGATTTTCTATATAATATTTTTCATAATTATTACTCAAGCCATATGTTCTAAGTTTTTTGTTACAATTGAAATAAAGTTTAAATTCCAATTAAGCTGTTTAAATGTGTGTGTGTGTATATGTGTGTGTGTGTGTGTGTGTGCGTGCGCGCGCACACACACACATGAGTATCTGAAGAGCAGTGTGGTGGGTTAGTGGGCAGGGACAAGAATATGTAAAACATTGTAAGTCAGAGCAAAGAGTTTAGGCTTATCATTCTAAGCAAAATAGAAAGCCATAAAGAGTTTTAAACAGAGGAGTGATAAAATAATTTTGTTTTCAAAATACCACCATACCTGCACTGTGGAGTGAATACTTTCATGTACATGAGAAGAAGTAAAAAAAACTATTAGGAGGCCATTGTTGTGGTCCAGATGAGGAGAGAGGTAGCTTGAACTTGGGTGGTAACAGTGGAGATAAAGTTTGGTGGATCTAGGAAAAATTTTGAAGAAAGTGCTGACAGGACTCACTGAGGGATTAGACATGAGATAAGTAAGGGCTTAAACAACTGGTGGATTTTATGAGAAAGAGAACACTAGTGGAGAAGTGGGGTGGGGTAGGGGAAAGGAATCAAGAGTTCTGCTAGCCACAGTTCATTTTAAAGTCATGTGATAGGTGGTCTGTGTGGCAGTGTCAAGGAGCAGCTAGATATATAAGACCGGGATTGCAAGGAGAGATCAGGCTGAAGATAGAAATATGGGAACTGTGAGAATAGAGATTGTGTATAAAAAGGATGGTTGGTACTAGAGGATGTTAGTAAGGTGAACATGTACATAAATAAGAATCCCTGAGTATCTGGGACTCTCCAACATTTTAAGGCAAACAGAGAAGGAAAAGCAAAGAAAAAAAAAGAATGAGATATAGAGAGATTTTTTGTTTTTTGGGTTTTTAAAACCAGTTTTTATCAGTTTTACTAGTATATGAAACAGCTGTAAAGTAATAAATCTATTTTCAGTTCTTTATCCTGAAAAAGCTAAAAATTTGAGCAAGGCACTGTGGTGGTTTTAAAGTTATGCCACAAATTTTTTGGCACTCCTCTTGCCAAGAAGTGGAGTTGAATTTCCTTCCCCTGGTGTGTGTCCTACCTTTAATGAATCACTTCTAGTTAGTTGAATCTGCAATAATGATGGGTTATTACTTCAATATTAGACCGTAAAAAGTCTGCAGATTTTATCTTGGGTAGTCTTTCTCGCTGTCTGGGATCACTTGCTCTGAGGTGAGCTGGCTGCCATGTAGTGAAGTAACCCATATTGAGAGATGCTAAGAGCCCCAATCAACATCTGGTACCAACTTGCCAGCCATGTGAGTGAACCAACTTGGAAGTGAATCCTTCATTCCCAGTCAAACCTTCAGGTGACTGCTGCCTCATCCAAAATCTTCATTAGAGACCCTGAGCCAGATCCTTCAGCCCAGTGGCTCTCAGAAACTGTAAAATAATAAATGTTGTTGTTTAAGACATTAAATTTTGAGATGATATGTTAGAAACCAACAGATAACTAATTTCACCAGAATGGAGACAAGAAAATGTTATGTAATTATGCGTGATAAACTTCCCCTATAATATTCTTATTGCTTCACTCCTAAGGGGAAAAAATACCAAATATGCTAAATGTATTTGGGGAGAGCAGAGTTGACATCATCTTTCTCCACACAGAAATGAGATCTTGTGGCAAGGATCCAGGTGTGGTTAGTATCTTCTACCTTTAGCCATTACAGTCAAAGTGCCGCCTACCTTGATTAGTATTTCTGATAATAAAACAGAAACCCTGGAGATCAGAATCAATACACTACAGATTTCATAAATTATTTTCAAAAGAAATCATTTTAAACCCTCCCCAAACCTCCCTGAAATTGAAAGGCAAGACCAAGAGAACATATAGAGAGTAGTAGGGAGAATGTGAGAAAAAGGAAAAGCACAGACACCCAGGCTCATCCACAACCCAGCTGTGAGACCTGGAAATTTATCCCACCTTTTGAGCCCCAATGTCTACATCTCTAAAACGAAGTTCTGCACAGCTCATTGATGGATATGGGGTTAAATAAAATAAAGCATGTGAAAAGCCCTTTTAAATGACAAGGTTTTAGGATGATCACACAGGCCATCCCGTCTACTCTGTCTGCTACTGATGTTGATGGAAGACCTGGATAGAGGTTAATAGTCTGTTTGAGGATTGAATACATTTATTCAGGTGACCTCAAATGTTCCTCTTTTAAATTGTTCATATATTGTATGAACCCAGCATATTTCACTCCAAAGCACACATTTCTACCTAAGTGTCCCCAAATAGTTGCATTACCCAATGTCAGCTATTCTTCTATTTTACTTTTATATGTGATTATTAGGAGCCTGTTCTTTCTCCCCTTTGATAATTCTTATTATGAGCTGTTTTATCTGATTAGAGACACAGAAAATCTTAGGAATAGCCATAGAATCTAAGTCAAATTAGTTAACATCTTTAGCATCAGTTTCTACTCTTATTTCTCTGTTGAAATCATTAAAAATAATTGTATTAATCATAGCAGTCACTTGTAGCAGATGATCATTCTAAAAGTCACTCAGAATATCCACACTTTGAGAAACGTCTTACAAATAAAATTTATATAAACAAAATATATGCGCTCATGGTTGGTTATTGAGATAACTCTGGAATCAGACTTAATTTTTTCTTTGTTTCTTTTAGCTTCCTCTCTCTTAACCTTTAAGAGAAGGACATTCCTAGGAGAAGCTCCTGGTCTCCAGGGAAAAAATGAATAAAAGAATTATAATGGCAAGCTTGATCAATCTAAACTGGTGAAAGTACGTGCAGAATTTGCATCTCTTCATAAAAAAAACATAATTTATTTCTGTCTTTGTCTTCTCAGAGGTATTTTTTATAATTAGTTATTTTTAAGAGCTCTTATTTCTGAAATTCAGCAAACATGTTGATAGTTATCTGTACTACAAATGTGTTTACCTGCAACTGTTGGCTTAGTCTCATTTGAGAGCTTAAAGTATTTTTAGTATAAAATATTGTGAAAATACTGAAAAGTAGGAGAAATAAACAAACAATTATGTTCTCACCACTAAGATCCAACAAATGTTAATGTTATGTCTTGTTTATTTTAGGTAGTTCTATTATTTTAAAGAAATGAAGCATTAAAATTATAGGTGAAGCTTTCCAGATTCCAGTATTTTTATTCCCTTTCTACACAAAAAACTTACCCTGAGATCTGTATGTCTCACTGTCCATTTATATTTCAGTAACGTACTATATATGTATGTATGCAAATTAAATAAAGTTGAAGTGCCAGAATGTCTTTGATTATTGTGGATGAAGAGATTCAAAGGTTTAAAGGAATTGGAATGTGGAGTGAATTTATCATGTGACCTATTCATGCACCCTATAATTCTTAGGAAAGAACCAAAATCCAATAAAGCTCAGGGTACTTCAAGTCAGTGATGATGATAAGAGATGCTCCCTTTGAAATGGGTTCTCTGATTCACAGTTCTAAGGGACAACTGGAGGTGGTTAAAAAAATGGGCAGTGGGATTAGAGCAGTAATGGAAATAGTTTACCACAGAGATCTTTGGTAGTGGCTGACTGATTATATATTCCTAAAAAAAATTTATTTGGAAAGCCTAAATATATTTTTTAAATTTTTAATCTTTAATTCTTGTGAAGAGTCTTGAATTGACACAATGGAAAGTCACAACTTGTCACTCAACTCTCAGACTCGAGCATATTCGTAAACATGAGCCCCTTCAGTGAAGGGCAGACCAGATTCCCTCAAGGATGCTCCTTGCCAAACTACTGCAAGAAGGTTGTGTAACTCTTCCTTGAATTTCTCGAAAGCACCTTCTGTCATTTACTTGTATGACTGTGCCCTGGGGAAAGAGAAATACTCAGTCTCTTCAGAGATTATTGTACAGGCTTACAAGTAACAGTAACCTGGAGAGATCCTATATGTCAGTGTGGTCCAGTAGTCAGAGTTGGAACTTACAAAAGTCAATTACCTACCTGAGATAGAGTTGAGAAACCAGAAATTCTTTATTACAATGCACAGAAATGAATGCAAAAGTCAGAGTTGATCCCACAGTGGACTGAGTGGGCAAGTGAACTCACCTATGTTTAACTGCGCAGTTTCTGAATGCAAATCTTACATTAATCAACAGGAAGTATACCTATTTTAACTTTTTGATATATGGAGCAGGAAGGATAAATAAAAATCAAATCAAATTTAATAGTGCCACTATCAAATTTGAAAGATAATATGTGGGCATTACTGTCACCTCTTCCATTGAATTCGTTTATAAGGTCTATGCTAAAGATAGATGGATTTCGTAGAATCATGTGGATTATCATAAATATAATTAGGTAGTGGTGACACTTGAACAGTTGTTCGAGATATGGTTAATAGTATGCCATTATTAAATCTGGCAAATGCTTTTTTCTCTAGACCAGTTAGTAAAGACCAGAGAAGTAATTTGTTTTCATGTAGCAGAGACAGTTCTGTAGAACCCCTGAATCAACTCAGGACTTTGAAATCTCTCTTGCTCTCCATAATAAACAGGTTCCAGGGATCCTGATCATCTTACTGTCCTACCAGACACTATGTTGGTCCACTATTTTGTAACATCATTCTAATTGTCCCAGGAATTAAATGTGTAGGAATATTCTTACAATGAAACTGAATTCCTGCAAGTCATCCTTCACTTTGGCAAATGTACTTTTTTCTCAGTGTACATCTGTTTTTCTTTATTTTATCACTGTATCTGATAAAAAAAATTGTCTCCCCACCAACAATTTTCCCTTCAATGGCTTTTCCTACAGGATCTACTTATTTTTTTCCTTAATTTCCTGACCATTCCATCTCTATGTCTTTCATTGGTTCTATTTTTACTCCAACACACACAAAAATATAGTTCATTGTCAGTCATTGTTCATGTTCTCTTTATCTAGAATTTGTTTTTCTCTCAGGATCCACGAGGAAAGAAGACTCTAGTCTAGAAATTTAGAATAGATAATGGTTAAATACAGGGAAATAGAGGTGTCACAACTTTAGGGCTGGAGGAAGCAAAAGTAAGTCCAGAATGTGGCCAGAAATCTAGAAGTTCAAAGGCAGGGGCCACCAACGAGAAGTCAGTCTACAGCTGCCATAGGAAGAAGTGAGGACTGAGCCCTCTGAACTTCTGAAAAGTGTCTCTCAGTGGATAATCTACCCTAAAACCATATGAGAAGGAAATTTTGAAGAATGGGTTCTTCAGTGATGTGAGCTCAACTTTTACTCTGTATACTCCCAGTTCAACAAATGTAGATATAAAAGTTAAAGGATTTAGAGTTAGGCATAAAAGCTTATAAACCTGAGAGACTATTGTATTATTAGACCACAAGTGCAATTTGATAGTTCACTCAGACATTTATAAGACTTGAATGAGCTCTAAACATATTCTGCTGATCCAATATACATCCATTTATAGCCAAATGAATACTTAGCCTGTGATAACCCAGTGTCCTCTATTCTAGTCAAGAACAGATGACCTTCTTTAGAGCAGTTTCTCCTTCCTGGAATCATTTGGAACAATGGCTTTTGATTCATTACACTGGCTTGTGATTCATGCACTTATTAATTCATACACATAGTGCATAGATATGCAAGTGATAGACAAGAAACTTTACCTGACCTTATGCAAAATGCTGAGTGGGATACAAAACAGCATATTTGTTCTTAAGAGAGACCAGATACACAAAGAAAAAAAATTAAACAAATACAAATAAAAACTAATATTATGAAATAGAAAATACAAGGACCAAACTAGCAACAAATAAATGCTGAGCTCAGGGAAGGAAGGAGTGGTCAGGGGAAGCTTCCTATAGGAAGTGGCCGCTGAGTTTGGAGTTAAAGGCTAAGTGCAAGGTGAACCTATAAAGATGAAGATATGTCAGGGAAGTACCACAATGTGAGCAAAATCAAGGAGACCTGGGAGATGTGGGATGTTAGAGGACCATAGTTGGGCCATCTAACTGGTGTATAGTTACATGTGAGAAAGTATTAAGGTTTGGGTTTGGAAAAATAAATTCCACTGGAAGATTTTATTCTGCATATATTGAGAAATGTGGCAGAGATTGCTAGTTGACACAAACACCCATTTTCCCCTCTTTCTGTGGACATAGAACTTTCTGGTTTAACTCAGTACATGGGTGTCTGGAACAAAGAATATTTTCCACTCCTCAGCCCCACACTCATAGCTGTGAGAAGTGAATGGAAGTAGTGTGTGCTTCTGGATATACCTCTAAAGTGAAGAGTCTTGCATTCTCCCCTTCCACTTTCCCTTTTCTCTAGACTACTGCTTGAAATGTGGAAGCAGAGCAGAAGTGCCCTTTGGGACCAGGTGAATAAGAGAAACACCTTAGCAGGAGAGGAGTCTGAGTCCCTGACACCCTTAGGTAGCCATATCTTGGGCTATTCACACATGTATGTTTTATGAAATGAAAACTCACTTCTATTTTGTCGAAGCCACTATATCACAGTAAAACCTGTGTGCTGAGCAGTTGCCTCCTGTAGTCCTCATTTACCCAGGTGAGGCCTAGAAAGACTGGTCATCTTTGACCTTCACTGATCGCAATGTGCCATGTAAATGACACACACAAACAAGTTAAGAAGCTCTGTATGAGTGAAAACAGGGAACCCCTGGAAGGGTCATCAAAGGAGTGACGGAATAAGAATTACATTTTACAAGAATTAATGTAATGTATAGCAGATCAGTGTTTCCTGCTATGTTTTATGTGTGTGTGTGTGTGTGTGTGTGTGTGTGTGTGTGTGTGTATGCACACATATATATTTGTTAAAACTCATACTTAAAAGTGGTGATATATATATGGGTGTGTATACACATTTAATAAAGTTGATATAGAAATTAACTCTGTGTGTGTGTGTGCGCGCGTGCGCATGCACGAATTAGATCAATGGAGGGAAAACATGAAGTGGGCAAAAAGAGCGATTTATGCTCTCAATCAAAGCTTTAGATAATTAGGACTTATTTTAAGGAAATAGGAAGAATAAAATTACATTGACAAAACAGTCGTTTTGATGAAAGAAGTAACAGAATTTGGAGAGACAAATTAGGCCTAGAGATATTGATTCATATGTAGGAGGATCTGGCTTTTCTATGTAAGGGAACAGCTGAGCTTCTCCATGAAGATGCCATGTCACAAAATGGAAAGAAAGGATGGTCGAGCACTGCCACTTGCTAGTTAAACAAATGTCAGTCTCGTCAAGTCCCTTTTGTTTGTTTGTCACAATGTCACAATGCCTACAGACTGCAAAAAAGTTATAAAGATCAGGAAAAATATGTGTAAAACACCTAGCACCCTATGGCCTAGGCATCTATAAATGATTGAGATAATGATTGCAATAACACATTAGAATATTAAAAAATACACTTTCAAGATGGTATCAGACACTCCCATACGTGTTTCTAGAATGTGCTTAGATATGAGGAAATAAGAGCTCAATTAATAGTGAAGATGAATCCGCTTCGTGAATTAGAGGAAGGTAATAGGAAGGAGGGTTGGGGGAAGCAACATAGCAGTTGACAGTACTGTTTTAAAAGGGGGAAGCTCCTTTACCACAGAAGATTCAGTGATGTATTTATTTCTCCTTTTCCCTGTTGACTCATCTGCAGAAGTGGGAGTTCAGACAAAAGGAAGCTCTTGCAGCATCCTGCTTAAGATTCTCCTCATAGAAGGTTTGGTTCTCAGCCCATTTTCTGTCAGGCTTCCTGAGAAGCAAAAGCATTGCATAAAAATTCTCAGGCTCAACAGTGAGCTCTCCTGAGCTCCAGACTGGAAGGCATTGTAGACATCACCATCTGCATGTCCTGCAGGCATGCCTAACTCAGTGTGTCCCAAACCAAATTAGTCACCCTCCCACACCCATTCCCTCTCCAGTCTTTTACCCAATGCCATTCCCGGGTACAAAATCTGGAAATTTTAATTCTTTCACTTCTCATCCCACACTCCCCAGGATTAATCTGCCACCCACCTTTGTGGATTCGCCCTGTTGTAACCTGTTTTATGAACTAGGTCTTTTTGACTTCCACTGTGCTGGTGACGCTTCTTGTCTCTCTCCAAGACCACAGCAGGGCAGCCTAACCAGAACCCTCTGAAGCCACCAGTGTTCTGCACCTCCAGTGTTCCTCACCTCGAGTAGGTACAGAATGACCCACCATGAGGAGCTGGGCAATGGGGGTGCCTGTCTCTCCACCCAGTTTCTCACTTGACTAATCCAGTTAAGTTCTTGAAACACAAATCACTTCTTATTCTGAAAATACTTTAAATGACTCTCCATTGAACTTACCAAATGAAGTCCAAAAACCCAGATTTCACCCATTTCCTTTACCATAGTATCTCTTCAAGCATTCTATGCTTTAACCACACTGAACGACAGGTCTTGCCTCCAAAATAATGTATGCTGTTTCATTTTAGGGTAGTGGCTCATGGAATGTTCTCTGCAAACCAGCTAAACTCAGCTCTTTCTTCCTGACTCAGCTTGAAAGCCGTCTCCTCCATGTAACTGCGTTCATTCTACGCTCCTCCGTCTCATATTGCTAAATATGGCCCCACTCACTGCATATTCCTGTGTGTATTAATTTTATCAGTGGTTAGCACAAGTGTCTCTCAACCAGATTTTACAGCACTAGAAGACCCACACCATCTCATTGCCATCTCTATCTCTAGGGCATTTCGAATTGACTATTAACCAGTCTAAAAATAAATTATGACTTTTAAACAATTGTGTTTTTTACAAAAGAAAGCTTTTAAAAATTGTCAGAGTACCATTTAAAAATTTTGTTTGCAGTGTACCCAAATAATGAATTCCCTCAGCTCTGCCACATTAAACACACTTTTTAAAATCCCTTGCAGTTTTATTATTCCAGGTACTACCATGAGAAGCCTTTGTAGATCATTGCTATAAATGTCATTTGCTCCCATTAAGCAAGTGCATAAGTTTATGATTGCCTAAATTTATGCCGTCTATTCTAGAGTATTAATCATATATCAAAATATATTGTTTAAAATGTAGAAATTGACTTTTATTTATAAATTGACAATTTTTTCAACTAAGTTCAACACAACACATACTTGCTCTTTCTGTGACATAAAGAGAGAAGCAGCCAAATTTGATCACTATCCAAATAATTCAAATAATATTCATAGCTGTCTCAATTCCTTGGGCATTTTAGGTGAAATTATGCAGATTTTGGGTGTTGAGGGAATTATAAAAAGGGATGCTTTGGGCACTGAGAGAGCAATTTACTCAGTTTTTATTTAAATCTATGGAAGAGATAAAATCTAGCAGTTAATATCAAATATTATATTCCTTTAACTTTTTATCTTAAAAATGACTTCAAAAACCTGGAAGATTAATAGAAATAGGCATACTGTTATACTACATCAAACAACTATGTTATCACTCAACTCAAAATCAAAATTGAAAAGTCAATGGGCGTCTTTTTGTTTTTTCTCAGTGAACATATATATACTTATAGATTAGTTCCAGAGTTTGAAAGTCATTATTATTACTTTATTCAGTCATTCCTTCTCACACTTTTCTCCCTTTGTTAATCTCCTTGAGTGGTAAAAGTGCTTATAATGTATAAAAATTAAACAGACGAATTATTACTCTCTAGAAAATATTTATTGATGTTTTAATTTTCTCTCCATTTTCTGAGAAATAAACATAATACACAAAATACAGTAAAATGCACTTTTCCCATTTCAAATAAATATTTTAATCTTGTAAAAAAATTAATAATCTGTGTAGTTCAGTGAAATAAAGCAAAGTGTTAATAGAGCAAAGAAATTCTCTATTTAAGTTGTCACTTACTTTTATGATTCTCATAGCATTCTGCTGGAGAAAAGGAACACTATTCTCTGTAGAATGATATTCAGACTTGGAGACTGACAAAGATAAACTTTTAAAAAAAAACTGTTCAGTGTCAAAAAGAGTCTTAGTTAGAGAGAAAGATAACATCCAGTCTTTGCTGAATGAACTAAGTTGTGTGTAAATACTTCCTAGAGACCAGACTACATTCTGAATTATAATGACTCCTTTGTAACACACTAGCAATTTTTCAAATTAGTGGTTAAGTATTTAAATTAACAGTTATGTATGTGATATAAACCCAAGACAGAATTCTAAACCTCTATTAACAGGAAAGGTTAAAAATAATGGTACTATACAGGACAAATTTATCCTTTTTGCAATTGTTAATTTTAATATTATAAGAACTTAAATCTATTGAATTATACAGACTTCACACAGACTCTTATATACACATAGATCCCTGATCAGTTTAAGACAATATGTTAGTTTGCTCTTGTAAGTACTGAAAATATTTTAGTAACTAGCAAAAATCACATTTAGGTAGTCACCAAGCTTCAGTTTTCTTATGTATAATTTATTTACCTTCAAAAGACTATCACAAAGTAATAAAAATCATTAGTACTGTTTAACTTCTTAGGTTAGCAGTTCATCGGTTCTTTACATACTAGTAAGCTTATGGAAGTCACACTTCACTATAGTTCCAATCCTACCATAGCATGGCTTGTTTACATTGCTGTAGAAACATTGGTTGAACTGTATCAAAGCATAAACCTCAAAGCATAACTGTATTCAGTAAAAATCTTAACACAGGCTATAAAGTGGGTATTAGATCTCTCCTCAGCAGTATAAAGGGCATCGACTATTGTCTAGGAGGTGACTTATAATATAGAAAACTCTCCCTCTTCATTTTAAAGGGTAGAAAATTATATGCTTAGGCATTCTTCAAGGCAACATTTTTATTTTTATACATTTCTGAAACAGTTAAGTGTGCTCAAAAAAATCGCAAGTCCAATGAAATAAATTTGTGGTTTTCTTCTTTGACATTCTTTATAATTCCTCCATCTCAAAGTGTGTATTAAAGCTGTTTGCCATAGAAGTATGTTCAAAGATCCTGGACAGGCTTGGTTTCAACAGTTCTACTGAGTGACATGACAAGTGTTGAGTCGTATCATTCTTCAGGGACATCATTTGGTCTGTCCCAGGTTCCCTTCTATCATAATAGAGAGCCCAGAGCAGAGTTATGGTGAGAATCATGGCCAGGATTTGTGTCACTCCAATGGAGATTCCCAGAAACCTCAGCACTTGCAGTTGTTTGGTTCCTCTCAAAAAGGAATACATTTTCTTCCCACAACCCTGTAAAAGAAATAAGATGGTCAATATTACCTTTAGATGTGTTACAGAGGGTCAAGATGGTGACAATAATCCATATCAGTTAATGGAACCAAACAACTTAAATCATTAAGTTTAAGACAGTGACTCTTAACAGGAAACAACTATGAGAAGCCAGAGGGAAGAAGGCAATGTGCACTTTTTGAGAAGTCTTCCCCAGTGATTCTGAGGAGCTTACAACTCCTGTTTTCCTCTCGACTTCAAATTGAGAATCATAGGTATAAAATACAACATCTAGAGGTTGAAAAACTTTTTTTGGTAAAGGGCCAGACAGTAAATATTTTAGGCTTGGTAGGCCATGTGGTGGTCTCTGTTCCAACTACTCGCCTCTGCCACTGTCACATGAAAGCAGCTGTAGACATTATGTAAATGAATGAATATGGTTGTGTTCCAATGAAAGAAGCTTCATGAGCAACTAAGGCAGTAGGCCAGATTTGGGGCCCAGGCCACAGAGTGCTGACTCCAAAATTTTCAAAAATAATGTTTCATTATTCTTATTTATATTCATGTTAGGTTATAGTTCATCTGGTCAGAGATTTTTCTCCAAGGATCAGGAATGTTTCTCCAGTCTGCTGCTGAAGCATGCTGGTGGGTGGAAATCAATTTATTCCCTTACCCCTACCCTCTAGATGATACACACCTCTGTCCTCTGCCTGCAGCAGAAATACACATGGGAGAATGTTTGACACAACACCAAGTTCTAATTCTACCAGGTAAGCATTTGAAAGGTACCTTATATCCCCTACAGGCTAGGGACATCTGCTTAAAAAGGATTAATGAGATTTTTATTCATTTGTGTTTAGTTTTAAGGACAAAAACTCTAAGGAGTTCTTATGGTAGATACAGAAGAAAATTCTGAAAAAAGAGGAAAGGAGTTAAAAAAAAAAGTAAGAGAAAGAAAAGTCATGACCAAGGAAAATGGTGGGTGGGTTGGGCAAAGAAAGGAGGTAGAATGTGGTTAACAATTGTCATAAGTCACCCCTCAGGTGACAAAAGCTTAGAGTACCTTCCATGTCTCTACTGAATTCACAGTAAAGAAATGATAATTCATTCTTATAAAGATTCTTATATTTTATTCTACTTGGAATTTAACAAGTTAGCCTGCCACAGTTTCATGGGTCCTGGCAGAAGACAAAAGCAAAGAACTTTATCATTTATAGCAATAGCAATAGCCAGAGTATTTTAGCCCCAATGGCAACATGAAGAAAGTCAGATGACACATACACACCCAGTAGGTTGCATTATGGGAGAGGAACCCCAAGTTTAGGAAATGTTAACCTTTAATCATGGGCGGTAAGTAAACTTGTACTTTGCACTGGAAACATAATCTCTATTATGTTTCTACTATCTCTCTGAAGGGAGATAGTACCTCTGTGTTCAGGGCTGTTTCTACGCAAAAACCCTTGAAAAGATAGTTCAGAACAAAGGCAGCTAGTGCCTCTGCTCATAAGACATGCAGAAATGCAAGAGGCCCATAGAAATTATCCCCCAACAGCAAGAACTTGATTTTTCATAGCTTTTACTATGAGTTTGAGTAAAAGTGACTTAGTGCTTAGCCTACTGAGGCAGCTACTCGAATAAAAAGAAATTAACAATTATTTAAATTACTTCTTCCTTGTTTTCTTCTCAAGACATCACGAAGAACTCAACTAAACCAAGGAAACCAAGAGTACTGAATCAGTTGTTAACCTGTGCATTCCATTGGAGGGAAGGAACAAATAATGCATGATTCTGAGATTTCCAAAGATACTGGTCAGTAACTGTACCCCAATAAGTAGGTATTCTGAAGAAATAAAAAATGAAACTAGTCATAGACACATTTCAATAACTACCTTTTTCTGATATGTCATGTAATGCAAATCAATAGTAAAAGATTATGAAAATGTTGTTAATTTACCAAAAGTAAAATTAAAATATTTATAATTTCATAATACTTAACATCAGTTTAATAAGATCTCTTCTACAGCCATCTTACCTATTTAATACACATACAAATGTGCACATTCATGAATGCATGTGTGTGTCCACACACATTCTGTGGGACACCACAACAGATGTGACAGAGACACTTCACCAAAGGTCAAATATTTTTTCAAGAGTTCCACTTAGCCAGTCTATCAGAGTGCATTCACTCTTATGTCTCTGTGTAATTCTAACAAACATCCTTATGTGACACCATACAAAATAATGGTTAAGTTCATGAATTGCAGAGCTGGAATTCTCGATTTCAAACCCTTGGTCTGCTAAGCTATATAACTATGGGCAAGTAAATCTCTCTGTGCTTTTGTTTTTGCCACCTAAAAACATATATAATAATAGTGCCCAACTGTTTGGGTTGTTGGGAGAATTAAATGAATAAACACATGTAAACACTTAGAATAAGGTCTAAGAGTTCAGTAGGTATCAACCCTTATCTGGTATGTCAGCCCACAGAAGATTCGAAAGCTCAAATTAAAATAGATGAAAATCTATGAAAAGTAGGTAGGTATTAATGAACAAGTATAAGGTACAACATTTTTTAAAAGTATGAAAATACAAAAACCACAGCTTTTGTCACCATTGAGTATTGATGCAACAGTCTTTGCCCACAAGAGCTAAGGTGGTTGTCACTATTTTCCAGGACAGTGAGGTAATTATCTAAAATGATCATTTGTCACTGAGACATTAGATCACTAGCCTTTTCATTAAGCAGAGAAGTATTTAATATAGTTCGGAAAGAGTCACATTAAAATTGTTAAATTTAAAAGGCTTAGCTTCAGACATTTGTAAAACTAATTTATATGGACATATCATTTAACATCATTATCATGTAATGCTGCAAATTCTATCTCAAAGAAATTGATAGAAAACGGCTGTGGATTATGGTTAGTTGATTCCTTACCTATATTTTCAGTACTTAGTATAAAGATGGATCTTTAATTAATAAAGAAAGAAATAACATGGAGATATCAATATTTTGGTAATAATAATTAAAATAAATTTTAGAATTAAAGGTAAACAATTCAAGAAATACATGCTGATGTTCAATCTTGTGAAATGCTATAAGTCAATTATCACTTGGTTTTTACCTTTTCAATAGTTTCTGGCACTTAAATTTATCTATATATTTCTTCTTATTGACATAAGATCTCCCACTTCTTTTTGACTAATTCATTCTAACCTGAAAAACTATGCAGGAAAGATAATATTTAGTTTTTAAATCTGTTAATAAATAAGCTACAGCCTATTACGGTTCATATTTTGGCATTAAGGAAATCTGTTTCAATTTTATTTTAAACAATCACATCTATAAAAAAAGGTACAGCAAATTATATTATCTAGGATGGTTTAGAAATGTGATATATTTGACACTGAATGTTCTAAGTGGGAGGGGATCTTGGAAGTCAATGAGTTCAACTTAACTTTTAAAATTATGGCTAAAAAGCACTTCTAGAATGACATCAGCAAAACTGGCAAAGAAAAGACCTCTGCGTAGTCTCTCCACCATATAAGCAATGAAAGCACTAGCAAAAATTGTCAGAATCGACTCTTTTAGAACTCTAGAAATTAACCAAAGGCTTGCAGCAATCTGAGGAGCATTTATTTAATAAAAGCAACTGAGCAAGCTTTGTGGCATTTTGATTTGCCATATTCCATCTCCCCTCCTCCCCAGCTCTACAAGGTAGCCTTGAAAATCAACAGCCCACAATTATAACGAAAACCAGTGGACTAGAAGCCACCAGAGGCAACATGATAGGGGTGGAGCTACTTCAAAGCCCCATCCCAGAGTATTGTCATTATTTGTCCTATCTGGTGGTTCCTTGTAAGATCTCACTTGACAGCTGTCTTTATTTGAACCTGATTTGCAGCTAAACCAGGCTTTTCCCATGAAGATGTCTGTCAAAAGCAACCGAAGGTAACTGTTGAACACTGAGGCTATCTGAGGCAGTGGGTAACAGTTGCACACAATGCGCAAGTCAAAAAAGTTAAAAGAAAAAGCTGAGGAAAAGAGAAGCCTGTAGGGCCCTTCGCAAAACTGTGACAGATTTGTGGTAAGAGCATGTCATCCTGTGCTCATGCCCAAGACCATGCATATGCTAAGAGAAGTCATAGAAAGGCCCTAAGATTTCACCTCTGGCTAACCTTGAGGCTCTGCACACCCTGGGCATCTAATGAAATCTCTGTTCTTTCATTAACTGATCACTAGGCCAACCAAGCTGACTTCAGGGGCCACAAATAACAAAAAATACAGACTTTAAGAATTATTTCAGGAAAGTCATTAATGAATAAACAACAATAATGGTAAACAACAACTTTGGGGAGGAAGGAGAACTTGATTTTCAGAGTTACCACAATATATTATTTAAAATGTCCAATTTTCAAGAATGAAAATCATAAGACATGCAAAGAAGAAAGTATGGCTCATATACATACACAAAGAGACATCAAAGAAAATGCTTCTAATAAGAGTAACTCCCTGTCTCACTAGACAGGCCTGTCCACACTGAATGACACTAGTTCTGAACAAGTACTTTCTTGTTGGAGACTGTCTTCTTAATAAGATGCCCTGGTCCTAGTTCTGCCCTCATATGATACTTTTCCCAAAAGGTAGAAAGTCATATCTGAAGCATTGTTTTCCCTTTAACTGTTCTCTTCTCTAAATTAAATGTTCCTAGTTCCTCCAAGTTTTCCAGATACGTATTCTTCATCCTCCTCATAGCCTCTTTCTGGACTGTGCTGATTTTTGTCAATGTTTCTTTGAAAATAACACTGATTTTTAACTTTAAAAAAATTAGAAAATGTAATGAAATATTATGACAACAAAGGCTGTTGTGAATGGTTTTGGATCCCAAGTAAAAAACTTTTCATGTACCCCAGAAGAGTGGACATAGGATTGTATGGCACATAGTTAGGACCTGGCTTCCTTCTGGGTTACTGAGCCCTGAAGATTATCTCCATGTCGAAATGAGCAAGGGGTTTTTTATTCAGAGCAAGATTACTAGTTAGAGTTCTGAATTTTTATAACAATGCATTAGTCTTATCACTTCTTCATTTAGTTTATAAAACACATAGATAATCCCTCAAACAAAACAAATTTTAGTACTTGACTTTGTCAGTGGAATACACTAAATTATACTTTATGCTTCTCTATCAAGAATCCCTCAGGAAAACATATTATCTACAGATAATTTAAAAGAAATAAATTGATTTAAAAGAAATAAATTTAAAAGAAATAAAACAATTCTAATTTAAATTATGTTCAATTATCAAACCAGATCACCAAAATCTGCTACATTGGAATTTCTCCACTAAGCTGTAATTTAATGATATGTATTAAAGACCACCACAAGAAATTGTTCAAAAAGATTTGTGGAAAATAAAACTGAAGATATTTTCTTAGGTAACTGAGAGTAGCAGATTTAAAAATTCCACTTGAAAAAAATACTTTAGAATGTCGCTCCCTTTGAAAAAGTAGAATATTCCATTTTAACATTAAATTATGCAAATGATTATATTTCCTTTTCCCCTGGGCTTTCAAAAAGCTCAGAGGCAAATAATGAAACTCTACAACCCCATGTGTCTTCATATTAAGCATGTCTAATTACTCAATTCTTAACCCTGACTTTCCAATGACATTTATATTTAATTATTACTTCATCGTATCTTTCTTGTGTCCTGTATTAAGTCATTTATTTAATAAAAAAACATAAAAGGTGTAAATGAAAGCACAAATCTTTATTCTGCACACAATTTAATATCTCTTTGATGACTCAGAAGGCATTGTAGAATCCTGCAGCATATTGCTGAATATTAGTGATTCATTTACACAATTACTTAAATTAAAAATTAATTTTCCAAAAGAATATTTCTCTTCTTGAGAAGATAGAATTTCCCTAGATTTTTCTGTATAAAATATCTATCCTCCTCAACCACTCTCTAAATTCTTCATAGAAAGAACTGCAAGGTTTATGGTCCATTCTGCATCATCTTCATTGAAGTAATCCAGTCTGAATACAAGTTGTGAGTTTATTTTAAGCCAATCAAATAATAATACATATGATTTAAACTTTTTGGTGCAAACTTGGACACTTTTGTTAAAAAGCAAGACACTAAGTCTAGAGAAGAAAAAGAAAAGAAGCATCTCTATATAATCTATTGTACTGTACATAGATATTTAGTTGCATAAATAAACATTTCTGTTAAGTGAGTCAGAAGAGGAAATAGAAATATTAGAGATGAAAAGTGCATTCCATTTCACAAAGGGTATTTTATTCTGAATAGGAAAGAACTGAATTGTACTTACTTGCTTTTCTCAAAATAAAATATTCTGAGTTGATTTACCTTAGATATGTTTTTTTCCTAAATAAAGCAATGTTAGCCCTATGTTAATAACCTCAGATAATTCAAAGCTATGAATAAGACAGATTGGCTAACCTACGTGCTGCAATATTAAAATTCTGGTAAACTATTAACTGTAAATAATATTACCTTTTTATGAGAGAAAAATTATTAATCCCTAAAATTCCTGGAATGTATTCAAAGGCATGTCAGGATGCCTCATTTCACTTGAGGAAATTACACACTTGAAATTATGCTGATCTATCTCCAAATTAAGTTTCTAAAAAGAGCGCCCATTGCTTTTCAGCCATGTCAGAGAATTAGGTGGACTTCATATGCTTATGAAATAAAGTATAAATAAAATCTAGGAGCCATGCGTGCCAGTATATTTTTATAATGGATTTTGGTATTAAACATGACCCAAGTTTGAAATGACTGTGTTAATTATCAGGTACAAATATATAATCTTCTGCCTTATTTCTTCTAAAATTAAAAGCTTGAGTGATTGCAGTTCACGAAATTTAAACAGGTTGAACTACAAGTTCTACACTAATAATCATAAGTTTTTCAGGAAAAACAATTAAACAGCAAGTAATAATATTCACTATTATTAGTGAATACTTTAATATTCACTATTATTAGTGAATACTTTAGTGAGGACTTTATGTTCTCTTACGATTAAGGTTAACCAAACCCATGCACATGAAATACAGTAGAAAGTCTTCTCATTTTTTAATAATGACAAGCTCTCATATATCATTTAATCTTCGATTAGATAGGAATAATTATCAAATTTAAAGACTGCATTTACTGAACATCTTTCATTTTTAACAATGAAAAAATGTTTATAAAGAGTCTAGAGTCAGAAAATCCAGAAGATGCTGTACTTCCTTAGGTCAGACCAGGCAGCAGGCATCCCCTGCCTGACTGAGCAGAATCTTTACAAACTGTTCTTTCAAACACTCTGATTGAGCCCTTTCGTCCACCTAAATGTTTGTCTATAAGAAATGCGAAGGCGTTAAACATAAGCAAAGTGGGAAACCATATGAAGCCCCCAAGACCTTGACCTGAAAATCTACCCTCAGTCAGCACGAATTTATATAACCAGAAAACTCATATTTTTCTGTCATTGCAAGCAAAACTAGGGACAGTTTGGCTGGTGAAAATTCTAACCACAGATGGCTAAGTTTTCTATTTACTTTAATCAATACATTAATGTTACTGTTACTATTGTTGTTATTGTTATTAGCCACCACCATGCATTGAAGATTTGCATTAATTATGTGCCAAGTGGTTTGCTAAGGGTTTCTCATCAAGTAGCCTGATTTATCTTTGTAAGACTGTAATGAGGTTGCTTAATAGATTAGGAAATTGAGGTTTGGAAGCGAAAAAAACTACAAATACTCAGCTAGTCATCATGTACATCACACCTCAAAATTTTAGTGTCTAAAAGTATGGACTTTGGAATCAAATAGACCTGCCTTCAGTCACTGAGTAGTTCTATGACATGGGGCTAGATCACTTAGCCTTTTTGAGCCTCACTTTTCATGTTTTGGGGCTTAAATGAGATAATGCATGTAAAAAATACTTTCTCATCGATCTATACAAATGTGTATCCTATTTGAAAAACTCAATGTGTACTTTTCAATCTCTGATTTACTTTAACTTTCAGCTTTTATTAGTAGTATATACTGCAAACAGGAATTGTTCTGATTTTAAACATGCTAATTCACTTTACTCTCTAAACAACCCCAGAAGATGGGTACTCTGGTGATCCTCATTTTATAGGTTGAACCTCACAAAAAGTGGTGAGAACAAGGAAGCACGAGAGGTTAAAAACTTGCCCAAGATTTCACAGCTAGTATGGAGCGAATCAAAGATTTAACCCAGAGTCTGGACCTGGAGCCTAGTTTTAACCACCAAACAATGCTTCCTCACTTAGAAAAACTCACTCCTAAAAACCTCTCCTTTGATTTCCAGAGCACTGCTTTCCAGTTATTTTCTGCCTGTAATTAATTGGTGACTACTCCTCTGTCCTTAAGTGTTGCCATTCCCCAACTTCAGTCTTTTGTGGCTTATACACAGTCTCTTTATGTGGTCTTTCCTCCTATGCATTCATTGCCTCATACACACTGATAACATTAGTAAACTGTCAATCTCCCATTTGCCCCAGTCTATTCTCCACTTCTTCATAGTAATTCACGTAGTCTATGAGAACACGGTCTTCTAGCCAGAGACTACATTTCCCAGCCTCACTTGCAGATGAGCACAGCTTTGTGAGCCCTCTCTAACAGAATATGAGCAAAGGTGATGAGTGTAGAGCTTCATGCATTGAATGTGTTCCTTCCCGCTTTCTCCTTCTTCTCATGAACTGAAACTGGAGAACAGAGCAACTTTGGAAGACGTGTTAAAAAGGTAAAGCTATCTCACTTCACCATTCTGGACCCCTGGATGAACTTATGCAGCAAAGCTGCATGGCAAACTAGACCAGCTGACTGGTCTATGAGAGAAAAATAGACTCTTTCCTTACTCAAGCTATTTGTATTTTGAGTTAGCTCTTTCTCTAATTTATACACACAGGACCCATATCTCCGGCTGAGTTCTGTCTCCTGAGCTTCATATCTCCTACTGCATTTTTCTGCACATGGAAAACCTGACAGAAACCTTAAACCCAGCATCTCCAGAGTGGAATAGTCAGAGCACAACAGTAAATGGCTTCTTCATCTATCCAGGGTCCAAGTCCAAGTCAACTGTCCTTGCAGCTTCCCAGTCACTCACTCACTCTGGGCAGACAATTCATCACCTAGTCCTGTTCACTCTCCTGCTTCGAAATTTTTCACTTTCATTCCCTCCTGTCCATCTTGAATGGCCCAACCTGGACTCCAGCCCTTATAATCACTCACATGAATGATCCACAGCAGTCTCCTACAGAATTCCCTGCCTCAAGATCTAATCCTCACCTCAACTCATACTCTACCAATATAATGATTTTTAAGTACAAATTTAAAATTATTACTTTCCAGGTCAAAATAATATAATGGCCTTCATTATCGGTAAATTGTAAAGGCAAAATTTGCAAGTCTTTACTAATAAAACACAAAGGGAAAAGTTGTTTGAATAGTGAATAGGTAACAGGAAACTCACAATTAAAGTGTGTCAGAAAGGGAGTAAAAGAAAAGAAGAATGTATTTGTATACCTGAAGCAAAACCAGCAGGACAGATCAAGGCCTGAAGATAAAAGAAATCTGCTCCCCTCCCCTTTGCTATGTCCAAACTGGCCATTCAGGGTTTTGAATGATAAAACAGATATCACCTGAGTCCACCTGATCCATCAGTTGCCAAGGAGATAATGAAGTAAGGAGAGAGGTAGACAGGAGTGTCTTTGGCTTTATATAAAAGAACTCTGAGAATGGTACTTCTTGGGGATATTCCATCTAAATAACCACTGAGCCTGAAAACTGCCTACCATTTATTATCTGGGCAGGAGATTCTAGGTGTTTATCTGAAAATGGAGCTTCATTATTAATAAATCAGAATCCCACAACTATTCTGTCTTCAGTCTTCCTTTCATAATAATGCTTCAATTTTATAAACATGTTTGCCTTTTTTATTTGGCAACTACACACAGACTTCTATATAAAATGCATGCATTATCAAGTCATACAGGGTCCTTTATAATCCAGCATCTGTTGCATTCAGCCCCTTGCTTCCTCTGTGCTATCTTGCTTTCAGTTCTAACTTTGCACCAGTGCCTCTTCGCTTGAAATGCCCTCTTTCAGACCCATGTCACCCAAATATTTCTGCATCTGGCTAACACCTGCTTTTATCTTTTAAGATCGGAAGCCCAGTGAATTCCTACCCTGTTTAAGTGCTCCCATTGCATACCTCAAACATAAACACTATGGCAAATAAGTACTGTCTACCCAATATCAGGCTGTTCTTGAGTCTCAATTCAAGATTGTCAAATTCCTATCTCTTATTCTAGCCACTGATGTGAAGATTATTTCTATGATTCTAAGTTAATGTAATTGGCCAGTACCTGGGGACCTAAGCTGCTACCTCTCACTTGCTACCTTGGGTTTTTCTTTTAACAATTGCCCCTAATTTTGTTCATTTGCAGTGTGGCAATTTACTTAGTTCTAAGAAGAATTCCACTAGCAACTTGAGAGCAGAGTTATTGAGAAAAAATAATCAATCTCATAACTATGTAGAAATTGCCAGAAGGCCACAACCCCATTCCCCACCATGGCCTTTTGTATCTATAACAAGTCTCTATCTCTGACTCAGAGTGCTAGGGAAATATGCATTTAGGATGTTGTGTGTGAAAATTATAAAAGTTTCAATTAGTCAAAACAGACATATAGTTTTGACTCATCTTTCTAACTGGTTAAAAATATTAGCAGGAGAAGAGTGTTAACAAAAAGTGTCCAGGGCTAAGATACTGTCCAGAAAAGAAAATGTACATAGCTCATAAAACAGAAACCATTTACTAAGGTCAGCAGGATACAAAGGAAGACCTCCACTCTGGCTGAGGGCTACAAGAGTCAATTCATGACTTTCAGCTCACAGAACAGATAACATGCAACTGAGAGAATAAAATCTTCCACGTGGTTCACCATGTGGTTTCCAGTGAGCTGCTCCCACCTTCAATCTAGGGGAGTGTCCCTATGTGTCCACTTACCAGCTGTGAGCACTGGAGACCTGCATATATTTGTACTCAATTGGGTTCTTTGCCATGTAAGCCAGAGAAAAAGATAACATCCCTTTACATCTATACACCCTGCCCTTCTCTATCTCCATATTTGTAGATGTCTCCTGTTACTCAGAGAAACAAACAACCATCTAAAGAGGAAGAAATAGTTTGGGGTAAAATTATTTGTCATAAAAAGTATTAAGAGTATTTGATATTCAAACTCAACATCTCATGGACTATATAAAAACTGAGGGTCTAAAGAATGTGTCCCAAACACACACAGCTGTGTGGAAGCATCTCTGTCTAGCCCTTACACAAACCTCTGTGAATACCACTTTTCAAAAGAAACAGTCAATATCTTTTAACAGTGGTCTTTCTCCTAACTACAAGACAAAGAAAATTGTCTTTGGGGCTATATTTACCTGACTCTCTGTCCCTATTTATTTCACATTTTGAGTTGGTCCATTTGAAGTAGAGCCTGTTGTGAGTCTATTGACTTCCATTTATTTTTCTTGAGGTGGCATAAAGAGAAAGAAAATGCTATTTTCAGTCCCTTTGAGATGTTTATGCTTCATTTACTATCTGAGATAGCGAACACTACCACTATTCTCTACAACTGTGGTTCTTCACACTTTTAGATAAGAGACAGCAAGGAAAGTTAATGAAAGCTATGGACCCAAGTCATTGAAAAAATGCACATAAAATATCAAAACATATTTCCGCAGTATCACTTTCTCCTTGAAGCCCATCTGTAACCACAGAACCAGTTCAAAATGGTCCTATGCTGTTTAACAAGATACTGTGTTGCTTTTCAGAGACAAAAAGACCAAGACAGTAAGTCATGCAGCTGGGGTATGTGCAGAGGAGAGATATTTGACCTCCAGCTATACCCAGAACCAAAGTTCTAACCTCAACTCCCACCCACACATAGAACAAAAGATATAACCAGAACTTGAACACCAGAACCCTTTCAGAAACCAAGGATTCATTGTCTAGTTAGATCCAGTGTTGAGTCTCCTTCAGGATAAATGGCCAAGTTCCAAAGTCCTCTCATTAACACTTGCCCCCAGCACTTTCACATAAGTTTTTCCCTTATACCCTTTAAAAATCCTTAACCTAGTCCAGAGAGCAAGATGGATCTGAGGCACCATTGGGTCTCCCATCTTCTCAGTTAGTGTCTTCTCTATCAGTAAACATTTCCTTACTCCAAACTCTGACATTTTGAGTTTTGGCCTTTCAAAGCATCAGGCACACAGACTTTGGATCAGTTACACATCCAAACAGTGCACAGGTCAATGGGCATGAATTTGGGAGCCACTGATCTACAAAGACTTTTTTGTCTACCAGCCTTTTTCATTCTTCTTTCTTTCTTTCTATTTTTCTTCTCCAGATCAAGTCTCGACACAGCAATCCAGTAACTTCTATGGTGGAAAATTCAGCAGATGAACAAAGTAATAGACACGTCTTAGTCCTGCATTTACCATCTTAAACTCTGAGTCTGATGTTTTGCTGAGGCCAAGTCTCACACTAATACTTGGAGAGTGTGGCTACACAAATGATCCCAAAGGACAGAGTAGTAAGCAGCCAACAATCATTGGCCCAGGCCACCTCTGGGTGTATATTTGCTCCTGCAGCTTCCAAGAATAAAAAATACTCTTCAGCAGATCTTTGCATGGTGGGGTTCTTCTCATTAATTGGTCTCAGTTAACATGCTGCCTCCTAAGAGAACCTATTTCTACCCATCCTATCTTAAGTAGTTCTCCAACCAGTGAACCCATTCTCTAGCACATGAACCTGTTCAGCATCTTCAGTGCTTACCACCACTGAAATTATTTTTAATTGATATTTTTTTCTTGTTAAATGTCTATATCCATCACTAGAATATAAGTTATATGAGAGGAGAGATTTTTGTCTGCAACATTCTCCACTGTATCCACAGCATTTACAAGAGCACCTGGAACCTAAGTTACTTACAAAATATTTTGAATGAATGAATGCATTGGAACCAAATTGATTGTCAGATATTTTTAGCTGTGATTTTTAAATGTATACTTTCCAGAAGTGTGTAGCTCATTATGGATATTTGAGAAGCTGCCAGACCCACTAAAATCTCTGATGGAAATGTTTCTAAAACATATAATTGTTGCTATATTTCTGCTCTATCATTTTTCACAGGTTTCAAATGTGTCATAAAATATTATTGGGTCAGGGACCAAACAGGCCACCAGATGGTTGAGGATGATTTATTTCCTTGATTTCAGACTACTGAAGAAAGACTGCAGGAAGAAAGCCAGTTCTTATCTCTCAGCTTACAGAATATAAAAGATAAAAGGGACCTTGAAGTTCATCTAGTCCAGATTCACTCTTAATTTAAAAACCCATTCTACCCACCAATGACATGGTTATCTGACCTTGACTTTAATATTTTTATAGATGAGACACTCACTATTTTACAAGAGAACCTGTATCACAATTGGACGAATTTTGATGAGTAAGATCTTCCTTCTATTGATTCCAAATTTCCTTCCTGTGACTTCTGGCCTTTCGAGCAACAATGGGTAAGTCTAGTTCCTGCTCTGAATGATGAACTTTGAAATATTTGAAGACATCTGAAATATCTCCCCTTATTACTGGATACCTCCAGCTGTCCAACACTTGCTCCTCCATCTAGACACCTCATCTTCCAGGTGGATGCTCTCTGGGCACACTGCAATTAGGAAAAATGTTCTCCAGAGCAAAGTGGAATTAAATCTTATTTTTAATGATAGATTTAATTATACTTGTGCCATAAAGCTACTAAATGATCCACTTTTATAAGTCAACTATGCATATAATTATGCACTATAACATTACCAATATCAACATCTGTTATTAATTATAAAATGCAAAAGCAGATTACTCTGATATAATGAATCTCCATCTCTGCTGGAATTCTGTCTAAAGAAACACTGCATAATTGAAAATGCTAGCTTACTACTGAAAGTCTTTTAATGAAATACATGAAAAAAAAACTTTAAAAGAATCTAGGCCATCAATTTGCACATGCATAACAGTGTGGCTTCTTTCAGTCTTAAAATTCATGGAACTATTATCAACATCCTGAAAGTAAACCATCCCATTAAAAATATTACTAGTAGAAATACTTTAAGACAAATTAGTAAAAATAAATCACATTTTTACAACAAGAAAATTTTATTAAATATTTAACTGAATGTTGTTCAGCTAAATACAGTAAAATTGGAGTGAAGACTCTGTGAGATCTAGTAAACTGATTCACTTTGTCATTCTTATGACCAATACTGGTTATAATCATACTATCAGTATTAACTACTAAAGAAGATAGACATTATAATACATTGCTGTAGCCCAATTACTTCCCAAATTGACTTGCCAGTCCTAAAACCTAAGAAATGGATTAAGTTCACACCAGGAAAGTTGATAGGTTTCAATTCACATGTTTATATCTGCATTTATACTGTAATCATCTGTTTTTCTAAACCTAGTGGTGAGTTATATTTCAATATCTACAATTATGTCTGCATTTAACATTACCTTAGAAATATTAAGCACTGTTTCTGTTTTATAGGAGGAATAGGACTTTAACTGTTGTACTTGTTAGCTGCAGATGCCAGCCAACACTTAGCCTTCATCCAGAAAACAAGATACAGCACAATCACTAAGGAACTCAGAGACACTGACCCAACAATGCTTGTTTAGAATACAATATCATGTATATTCCTTTTCATTCAAAGCCAAAAGTTACTAAACAAAATATGTTTAAAAAAATATCCAAACACAATACTTTGACTAAAAGTATTCTGATTATCTTTTAAAATAACATGAGTTAATCAGTTTTTATGAGTCGGATTGTGCCCCTCCAAATGCATATGTTGAGGTCCTAATCCCAGTACCCCAGAATCAGATCTCATTTAGAGAGTTGTTGCAGCTATAATTAGTTAAGATGAGGTTATACTGGGGAACAGTGGGTCCCTGATCCAATGTGACTAGTGTCCTTATAAAAAAAAAAAAAAAGAGGAGGTGGGGAATTTGGAGACAGATGCATACAAGAAGAAAGCTATGGGAAGATGAAGGCATAGATAGGAGTGATGCTTCTACAAGCTGAGGAATGCCAATGATTGCCAGCGAACCACCACAAGCTGAAGGAGTAGCATAAAACACATTCTTCCTCATAACCCTCAGAAAGAACCAACTTTGCTGACCTCTTGATCTCAGATTATAGCCTTCGGAATTGTGAGGCAATAAGTATCTGTTTTTGAGCCACTTACTTTGTAGTAGTTTGTTACAGCAGTCCTAGGAAATGATACAAAACAAAGCAAAACAACTTTGCATTCTTTCTTGTGGCTTGCCTTCAGAATCCAAAGTACTTTATTTTGGATATCCTAAATATGTCAAAGGCTGGTCCTCTGAGATAAATTTTTTTAAGTCAAAAGTTACTCGTATGTAACACATGAATATGCTAGATCATTTGTGTAAGTAATCCATCATCTTTTTCAAATTAGTTAATTTACACTATAAATTAATGAAGCTGATTCTTGTGCATCTCTATAATTGACTTTGGCAGACTGCCTAAAAGATATTTTGAATAATAAAAATATATCCAGGGGAAAATGTATAACCTCCTAAGGTAATCATCTTGAAATATGTAAAAATTTATGTTGCATAATTCTGATGTGTTTTATTTTAAAGTTTCATTCTTTAAAGCTACACTGTGTGTGAGTGTTTGTGTGTGTGTGTGAATGTGTTATATTATGAATGTGTCTGTTAATACAGAAGTTTTCAACAGTGCTTTGTGGTACCCAGGTTCTTGACTGGAGATGTATGTTAGAAATGATTCCAGCCTCTCAGCCTGAGCAGCTTATCTTCCATCTGGTTTATGTTTTGAGTTTCCATTCTAATCAAGACTAATAAAACTTTCTGTAATAATGAAAATGTCTTATATTTGCATTATCCAGTACAGAAGTAGCCCATCCTGAGAGGCTGTTGAGCATCTGAAATGTAACTGAAGAAATTAAAATTTAATTTTATTTAATTTTAACTTAAGTAGTCACATTAATCAATGGCTACTATACTTAATAGTGTACTAGTTCCAGATTTTAATTTGAAAATAGGATTCTGCTGCTAACAAAATTTGAAAATGACCACTAACAATGGAGGAATAGGGAAACTGCTGACAAAGAAATAACTGATGATTCTGATAAATTCTCCCAGAAAACAAAAAAATGCAAGTTTCTTAGGCACATGAAAATTGGTTTTAATTCGTGATTTTAATTCTTTTTAAAATCTGTTTATTATTAGGTTCCAGTATACAGTACATTGGCTAGACATTTATAAGGTTTATAAAACAATCCCCCTGATTGCTTTTTCTCTCCCAGTGAGCTTTTGACTTCATTAAATCTGTGAACTAAAACCAACATCACTAATCATTAACCAGCAGGGGGAACTAAAGAGTAGAGGCCAGTATGTTCTCTGGGATTTTTTTCCCTACATCTGTTTCAATGTACGTGAAGGCCCTAAAATGCATATTCTTCTCAGGAACTCCACACTGTGTCTTCCCTAATATCCAGAGTTAGCTACACGCTCTGCACATGTCTGATTTCAAAGGTCTCCTAGGAGGGGGCAATAGAACTGAATTCTAGAAAACACAATTAAAAATCCGATTAATTCTAAAATCTAGTTTTTCCCAATTTTCTTTGTTAAAATGTGATTTTTATATTGATTTTTAGCTTTATCCTGTTTCTCCACATATCAGAGAAAAAATTAAGGGCTTTTATATTTAGACAGAAGAGGAAATTTTCACTTGGCATGCTGTTGATTCTTTACTTATGCCATTATAAGAAAACTTTTATCTGTAATAAGTTAACTACATATGGCCTCACCTCTTGATAAAGGTCACTCAGATCCTCCTGGTGGGCCTGTTGGGAACATCCTGGGAATTCCCTAACACAACAGGAATCTGGTGGCCAGTCCATCTCTGTCATCTCCAACCAGTCGGTGAAGTATACCACTCCACAGCACTTGAACTGCAAAAAAATGACTAGTCAGTCTCAGAAACTACAAAAATATTTTCTTAATTTTTGGAGATTAAACATCAGATTTCTAAAATTTTTGTGCCGAGAGATAAACTCACTTCTGTCATCACCTAATGATATGTGTACATTCCATGCTAATGACAGAAATGTAGTAATAGCACCCATAATGGAACAATTCTGAACAATAATGCCCATAACACATGAAAACAGACCACTCATGATTGAGTCTCACTCCCCAACTGTAGGATCCTCTACAAGTGATCATGCAGAAACAAAGTTAATATATATCACTAACAAAACAAATAGCTGAGGTCTTAGTTATCATTAAGCCTCTAGGCACTAAAGCCTAGTTAATCCATATGTATATGCCTAGTTACCAGTTTAATTGCTGAATAAAATTCAAATATCATATTAAAACTTTCTGTTATCTCCATAAAAAGATTTGTTGACCAAAGATTACCGGAGTTGAATTCATTAGCCAGTAACATTTCCAAAAATTCTTGAGATGTAAACACAGGTTTGGCCAACAAAATTTTATTCAACCAAATGAGATTCTTGAAATAAATTATCACATTTTATCACCTTAATCTCAGAAGAAATGATATTCCTTTAGCTTGAATAAAGTTAGATTTAAGAAAAATAGTTTTGTCTTCTTTTTGTCTCATTTCACCAAGAATTAGCAAAACCCTTCTCTGATCAAAGTTAGATACACTGTTTACAGACATATGTAGATTAGGTTCAGAATAATTAACTATGCTAATTTTCTACCCTTGTGTAGAAGGGGATTACTCTTCCACGTAGTGAAAACCAAAGATGAAGGGCAGTCACTGAGAAGACTCTGCCAAGAGTGACTGGCTCTGTGAATTACGTCGCCCAGTAGTAGATCAATCCATGCCAGGACTGACACTTTGATAAAACATCAAGATCTACCATTTCAAAATTCAACCAAAATCATCTTTAAAGACTTCTAAACTTCTCATATGAAATTTACCACAGAAAATACTAAAAATAATTTTAAAATTTTAATTTGTATAAAATATTTGTTTAAAAAAGAAAAAAATCACCTTAAGAATATTATAAATGATGAATTTCTGGACACTGTGAGTAGTGTCCAGTAAAATTTTCCCAGAAACTTTAAAAATGTTTTGGTATTTTCCTTTTATAAACTTTTCTAAAAGCCACGAATATACCAATATGCCACAAACATTGCAAATTAACTCAAACATAATTTGGTATCACATATTTTATGTAAGTCCTTTGGTATTCATAAAAAACATAGGTAGTAAAAGCTTTTACTTTCTAAACACCATAAACCACTACACAACATTTCTAAGTCAGTCTTTTAAAATTCTCAGAGAAAACCTACTTTTCTCATTTCCAAAGGACATGTGTGTTTCCATGTTGGTGACAGAACAGCTCTTGGAACCGTCTAACCCCATCCACCACAGAACAGTCCATTTATCTGGCCCTGTCAGGAAATGAGGTGCTCCACAGAAACGGCTTTTCCAAATAACTTAACTATATCACGTTCAGTGCCAAACACTTTTTTTATTTTAATAAATCATGGAGATATTTTTTCTTTTCACATATTTGTCTTTCTTCATCAACAGAAGATACAGAATTGAAACTTTTCCTGAAAACTCCCTTAAGCAAACCCATTACTGAGCCACATGTGACTGTGGTCGACATCCTCTTGTAGTTTTCCTGCCTCCTTTAAAATCACATTGTTAATTATATCAGACTCAGAACATGCCACCACCACTTTACATATAAAGAAACTGAGGCTCTCACAGGCAAGTAACTTGCCAAGATCACAGATCAGTGTGTGGCAGAGCCTATCAATTCCAAAGCCTATGCTCCAAACCACTATGTTAAAATAAAGAAATACATTTTTTAAAAGACAGATACAAAAACATAACTAGGGCTTAAATAAGAGTCTGCTAAATTGACAGACATGCACAGAATGACACTGAATGAGGAGTCAGGAAAACTGGGGCCTGAAAAGGTCACTCTCAGCTATACCACTTATTTTGTAAGTGTCATAGCTGAATTGTATGCCACCCAAAATTCATGTTGATGTTCTCATTCCAAAATGTGACCATATTTGAAGACAGGGTCTTTACAGAGGTAATTCAATTAAGGTCATTATAGTGGGCCCTAAGCCCATATGACTGATGTCCTTTATAAAAAGAGGACATTTAAACAAACGCAAACACATATGAAGGGAAGCCAACATGAAGACACAGGGAGAAGATGGCCATCTATAAGCCCAAGAGAGAGGCCTCCAAAGAAACTAACCCTGCAAGCCTTGACCTCAGATTTCTAGACCCAGAACTCTGACAAAATAAATTTCTGTTGTTTAAGCCACCTAGTTTGTGGTACTTGGATAGGGCCACAGTCCTAGCAAATCAGTATAAGGGGCTTTTAAAAACTCTTTCAGGATGCCCTGAGGTCTGCACCCCCTCCTCTGGGGTGAAACCAGCCTATGATACGGAGGAGGGCACTTATGCAACAAATCTAAAAATATGTGTGCTACCAGTTGCAGGGCTTGTACATTGTCTATCTAGGTGGAGTTCCTCTTCCTACCATAGAGAAAACTCGTTTTTTGTTTTTGTTTTTGTTTTTTTTAACCTGGATTGTCATGGTCTACATCACAAATCCCAGAAAATAGAGTTCAAGGCAGCTTCTACCCAGAGCAGTAGCTAAACACATCTTTCTGTAAAATTCCTAATGCTTTACTTATTTTCCCTGAATGTCTTTTTAGTACAAATGAACAGTAAACAAACAAAGTCAGGAAGCATTTAAATAAACAGGAAATCTGTGTTACAATGATAATTTTTACAATCTCAACAACTCTTAACACAAAAGACCAGATTTGGAGATTATCCTGGACTTGAACCTCTGCCAGGATCTAATACAGAGTAATATAGCAGACAGCTAAATATCCATTGTGTAAGACACTGATTCTCAAATGCTTTGTGGCCCAGCTCTAAATAAAATTAAAGGAAATGGATATACTTGGTCATCTGAAAATGTCACTCCAATCACAAGAAAAGCACTTGGAAGAAAAACTTAGTTCGAAGCAAGATCAATGATTAACTTCAAGTCACCAGATTTTAAACATCTAAATATAGTCTCCATTTGAGAAGATGATTGGATGCAGTGGTGTATGGAAGTTAGATAAAAATGCTAAAACTATCTATTCTTTCTAATGTTATTTTTAATAACCATAAGCTAAATAAGATCAAACTTATCTCATTTAATCTTCTCAAGAACTCAAGGAGATATATATTTTAAAGTCCCTATTTTACAGGTGAGGAGACTAAGACTTAAGAAAGTTAAATAAATTTTGGAAGTTCATGGAAAGTAAGCAGTAGAGCCAAGATCTTTCTGACTAGAAAGGTCATGCCTCTAACAATACACTGATTTTTAATTCTCAAGTAAAAATAATCATTTAAAATTTTTAAATGATGTTTAAAATACAAGTAGTCATTAAAATTATTCAAATAGAACTTGGATATTTATTGAGCAAGTCTCATAAAAGAAAACTTTATAGTAGTTTAGTAAAGAGGATTTTAAGAAATTCTAAAATATATGTGAAGTGTGTGAAATGAAGAGGAAATGGTATACATAGGGAGAAAAGCAGAGCCTGGAATTCTTTAAAGTATTTCTCAATAAAAATTACACCAGTAGTAACTGAATCTCAGGCTTAACTTTTCAGCACAGAGAAAGTGACCAAAGCCAAAGTTTTAAATATTTGTTTTGAAAGTGTGTCATTTATTCCATACCCTCTATCTCATAAATTGTAGCATTTACCTCTCTCTGAAAAAAATTCCAAGCATGCGTAAGCCATCGGTATCTAGGTAAACCATAATTTGTCATTCTGGCTTTCAAAGTGACCATATCTGACCACTGAACTGGAACCTGGAGATAAAAAACAAAATATTGACAACTGTAACACATAAAGACACACATACATTCACATATTCACAAACTCTATCACTCGTGGTCTCATACACATACTCGAACATATTTGTAATGTATAATAATTGACAAATACTATTTTAAACATATTTGTGGTCCAAGTTAACTCAGAGTTACTAAATACTTATTGAATAAAACTTTACATGTGAATTTTTGTACTAAATGACGAGGTACTTCATATTAAGCAAAATAATGCAAAAGCATTTAATGTCAACAAGCTCAAGGAAATTACAAAATAAACTATATATCCTACAAACATGCCAGAAGAGCTCCTTCTAATGAATGACCACTGTAGATAAAAGCCCTTTGATTTGATTTCATAAAGCTGTTGTTCTTTGAAATGACTGTAGACTATGGTACTAAAATAAAGGGAGAAGAATTAAGAAGAGAAAGAGTTTAGCTCAAGTCAAGTCTCACTCTGGAATAAATTTGTAAACATCTTTCAAAAACTGGATTTTAGAGAGTTGCTATAATTCTAGAAAGACTAGTTCTCAATTAAAGCATTTTTTGTTTCTATTTTCAAGTCCATATTCCATAAAAGAGTGTTTAATCATGACAGAGCTTCAGGTACACAACACAACAGCTGGCTAGAAACCTAGTCAGCATATCATTCTATATTTTATCTACAGTGCCAGAGGAGAAAACGAGGCATACAAATCCTAGCCTCACCACATGTGCAGTATTTATGTGACTCTTGGGAAGCTGGACAAACATCCACATCTGATGTATAGAGTAACACAGCCCAGGCTTAGACAAGCAAGCTCTATGCTAACTCAAGAACTAGATTATTTGGAACTTTTATTTAAAAAAAAATAGTAATATCAGTATGAGTACTTCAAAAATTCTTGACCACAGAAATGCTTCATTTGTCCTTAGTAAATTTTTTTTTATTACTTGTAAATGAACATTACAAAAGAAAACTCTCCAATACTTGGATATACAATTTTGTTCTCTAAATAATGGACTGACTGGGTAGACTTAGTGTTCGTGTAGTTTCAATAGTATCAAGGAACTAAACAAAGTTCAAGCTCCTCACTTTAAGTTATTATTATTCCATAAGTTATTATTATCCTTTTGAGCATAAAATAAATAAAACTGAAATAAATTCTCTAGAACTGTATAATATAAAACAAATTATTGACACTTTTTTTGAGAGAAGGAATATTAGGAGGTGATTATAATAAACAAAAAGAACAGGAAACAGATTGATGTAAAATCTCTTAATTAGGTTATTAGAACCATCTTATTTCGAATTTCATTTTCCAAAATAAATACAAGTTATTTCCTGCTTGTGACCACAATCGATCTGAGACCAAATGTGGCAAGAAACAGAGAAGATCATTGAGGTTCTGGCTAAAAAAAGCACTGTGACCTTGCCATAAAAGAAAACATACATTTATTGGCTCATTGCAAGAACAGCTAAGAGCACAAAGCCCATTCTATGCAAAGGCTGGGTTCTGCAAAATTTGGCAGCTAATAAACTTTAATGGCACTTTTCACTCACACTGCTATTAATGCAAAAGCAATTAAAAAAAACTGACAAACTTTTTTCTAACAAACTACTTTCCACATTTTACTTTTAAACAGCCCTTGCTCTATTGTGGAAGATTTGCACAAATCTTCCACAATATGTATGTCCTCAACTGAAATGGTGGTATACTCCCATCTTGTACCACTGTAACATTTAGAAGATTTGCAGATGGCCCCTTAGCAGAAGGGAAGAAAGCACTTTAAGTATAAATTCCTTTCAATTATCTCAGTTTCTTAGAATTATGTTAGAATCAAAACATTTCCATTCAAATATCTTAAATTAATTCATTTCAAAAATGTTTTAACTTAGAAGATTTATCAAACATTAGTGTGACATACAAACCATTTTAAAATCCACAGAAAGTAAACTCATTTCTAAAAATCTTTCAGATGATAGAAGAAAAAGTTAAATCATTTCTTCAATTAAAAGATAAATAAATAATAGAAACAAACAAACAAACAATAAATAAATAAATAAATAAAAACCTTTTAACTATCAAAAAAGACACAACCAAAGCTGTGGTAAGGGAATCAAAAATTAATTATACTATTTCCTACTTATTGCTTGAATGTCAAGGAGATACACTTATTTTTTAAAAACAGAAAGAAATTAAAAGAGACTATCCCTTTACCAATAAAACACAGAAATTAAGTCCCTGGAAACAACTAATTTTTCACTTCCCCAAATATATACTTGCTAGGGTATAAAATAAAAATTTGATTCTCTAAGACAGCAAGAACATTCTTTTTTAATAGATTTAATTTTAAAGAAAATTCTTAAGTTTATATTAAATCAGAATCTGCCCTGAGTTTTCAATTTTTAATATGGAAATACATAATTATAAATTCTCTCTCCTTACTGAGAGTTGTCACACATTGAAAGCATACTCTTGGGGGTGTATGCTTCAGAGGGTTTTCCAGTGGGGTTCGGATGTGTGGCAGTGCCAAGCATCGTTTACATATAAATTGGAGCACGGAGAGTACCCACTTGTCTGCAATTCCCACTTAGTATTCAAAACGATGTTGCAGTACAGTAGCAGATTCACCATAAAATCTTTAATAACTGCATCAGTACCGTAAACAACTTCAATTTTCTTACACAGCTGCTGAAATACCTCTCTGAAACAAATATGAAATCATTTTCCTTTCTTCTTAAGAGCCCTTACATTTTAAAAAAGTTGAAGATTCACCTAGGGAATCTGTCACAAATGCAAATGCCCAGTTCTTCTGCCCCTTCTTCCTCTGTCTTTTCCTCTGTTCTAATTTAGCAGATCTGGCCTAGAGTGCTATAATGCACATTTTTAAGAATCACTCCAGCTCTTGCTTTAGGCAGTCCAAGGACTACATGTTGCAAAGCATCATCTTACTGAAACAGAATTACTCTAAGATACTCACACTGGGAAAATCTGGCCTGTCACCATGTAAACAGCCAGCAATCACGGACGTGCAAAGGTACTTGACTTCATGGTGATAAACTCACCAATTTTCACCAAGGAAGTGAACAAATATTAAATAAGTAATAAAGCCCAATGTAAGCAAGGGTGAAATGCAAACAGTAAACCAAACAAGACTGCTTAAATCTTAAGATGAGAAATACTTATCCTCATCCATTCCAACATAACTATGAAAGTTGTTCCAGTGGTTTCAATTGCTAAAATAAAATAATAATTAAAAAAAAAGGTGAAGAGCTGTTTTCATATAGCCAAGTGTCAAACTGTGATAGTGTTTCTAGACTGGGGTGAACATACAGAAGCTCCTCAGATACAATTTTTAAAGTGGAAGATAGTTCAGCTTGTTGCAAACAGGAGATGAGCACTTGCTACCCATGGGTGTAGCTTTTTATTAGCCTTTCATACAGATTTTCAAGCGTTCTCAAAACTTGTTGCAAATGTGATTCTTTTCTATTATACAGTCATAAATTGGTAAAGTAATTTTAGAACATTTATTATTTTTAGTCTATTATATCCATGTTTAAGCAATCTGTGAAATTAAAGACAAATATCATAGTATATTAAACGAAATATTATAAATTATGGTTTGGAACCATGCTTTAGACACAGAAAAAAAATGTTACTTTTCAGAAGTACTGGGACTATACATTGCTATCATATGGCATAACATTCAAATTAATAACTGTATGCCTAAAATACTCCAAAGTATCTGATATATAAGGCTGAACTGGATATTGTTTCAGATTGTGATATTACGCTTTGAACTTACCATAATTTCCTGCTCGTATGTCCAAACACCACAAGCCAGTTCTACACAGAAAATGACAAGTAAACTTCCAAAGTACTGTAGAAAAATAGTAAATTAATGCTGTTAGGATAGAATCAAAGTAAAACATGGTCATAATTAATTCATACAAGAACTTTGTAAGTTGGATAGGACTACTTCATTTTATAAATGAGAAAATCAATGCAAAAAGTAGATAATGTGACTTGCTCAAGAATGTGCATAGTAAATTTTGGAGGGCTTGATCATTGTGGCCTTGTTCTTTATGCTATAACTTGCCACTTCTGCAGGTGCAGAGCTAACTTTACAGAAGTAGTAAAACTGAGAAAGAATGGGCTCTCTGAGAGTTCTCTTCACTAATTACAACAGTAAGAAGACAGTGCCACTGCTCTAAGGAATTGTCCACTCTGTTCATTGTGTGGGGTCAGGATGGGGAACCAGGTAATAATGATTACTGACTGTTCCCCTTCACTGGAATGACAGCTCCATTAAGGGTAAGAACTTCATTGTGCTCTTTATCACAACGTAGGTGCTCCATGAATATTTGTTACATACAAAAAAAATTAAAACAAAACAGAATGATATGATAGTAAGAGACTAGCAACTTCCTTGGACTGAATAATCGGGAAAGGATTCGTTATAAAGGTCATTTTTAAGATGAGTCGGTAATGACAAGGAGAAGGTGAAGATTTGTGGAAAAGCAATCGATAAAGAGAAAATATCAGGAGCAAGATCACCCTTCGGAGAGAGCTAGTTAGTTTAAAACACAGTGGTAACTGGAAGGGTACAGGGAGTACAAGCAGATGATGTCAAGAAGTACAATGAGCCAGATCCTTGTGGACTGCAGAAAGGATTTTGCATTTTATTCTAAGTGTAATTGACATCCATTAGCAGGTGACATGATCTGATATGCACTATAAAAATATAATTCTGGCTGTTTTGTGAAAAATGACCTGCAGAAAAGTAAGGGTGTGATCAGAGCAACTACCTGAAAGATCGGTGAATTCCGGTCAAAAAGGCGGGCTAGGTAAAAGCAGAGTTCATCTCTTTCCACACCACATTAAAATTAAAACCAAATTATAATACAAACAACTTGGAGAATCACCTGAAGTCTTGCTGATCATAACACACACATATCTGAGGATATAAAGAAAAAGCAACATTGAGACCGGTAGGAGGGGCAGAGACGAGAAGTGGGCTGGTCTCTCACCTACGTATGACGGTTGAGTACCAGGAGGGAGAAGACAACTGCACAGGCCCACCTGAAGAAAGGAGGGGCCCTATCCCCACACAAGGGCTCCTCAGCCTAGGGTTCCAGTCCCAGGAAGAGGAGTTCCCACAAAATCTGACTATAAAACTCAGTGGGGAGTGTGGTTGTCTGGGTGAGAGAGAAGAAACCTGAAAACCCAGATGTCTGCCTTAAAGAGCCCACACAGAGACTCACTTGCTTGCAGGAACTTTCCTGGGCTCCAGCAGAGGGTCAGCAGCACAGAGGGTGCAAGTGACATACAGAGAGGAGCTGAGTTGTGTGGCACTGGAGAAAGGGCTATAGGGAAAGCCACCATTGCTCTTTTGTCGGTACTTTTCCAGTCTGCAGGTGGGTGCTATCATCCCTTTGTTGATACCTCCCTTCTACAGTCAATTCTGAAGCTGTATTGGCCAGGTGAGATTGGCCTGCTCCACCCAATCAACAAATTGCCCCCCGGTGGGCCTGTTACGAGGCAGCCAGCCCCACCCTGCACCTTCCCTAGGCCAAGCATTCAGGGGCAAGCAGAATACCTCAGCTCACACAGACTGCCCATGCACAGCATGCACATTACAAGGAACATTTTTGTTGGCAGGCCACTGGTGCCAGCCCAAACTGCAGTGTCTCTTGGGCAGATTGCTGGGATCTGCAGGCATAAGGAGAATGGTGTCTGGCCTCGTTGTGATCTGTGACTTTTGTGGGAGCCTGCAGGCTTAGCACTGGTAGTAAGCTGCACTGGCCTGACAAAATCAGCTCACTCCACTGCACTGGCCAGGTGAAATCTGCATGCCTTACCCTGGTGACTCCCTGGGTCCCTGCCCCATGCAACTTTCCTACCAACCAACAGCTTTCACAGCCGCAGAGACATACAGACAAATGGCAAACAGCCTCAGGCCTTGAGGTACACTGGTCCTCTTGCTGACGCACCCCAGGGCCAGTACTGAGGGTATCTGACCTTGGCTCCCAGTGTGGTCTCTCTCACTTGCCTCAAGATCCAGTATAGATAGCAACCATTCACGGATTGCTTTGTGGCTCATACCAGGTAGCCCCGAATAATCAAAGGCAGTGGCTGACCTTGACCTACACAGGAGCTCCTCCCAAGGGGCCCCAGAATTAACACATCCAAAGACTGGTATCAAATTACAACATAGTACCACCTGACTAGCCCCAAAAGCAGCACACCCAAAAGGTGGTCTCAACAGGTACATGAGCCTGCTGGTACAAATTCTACTCCATGGGGTAGGCCTCCACACAGCAGTTCATACTATATGGGCATGGCCAATCCCCACAGACAGTCACTCAGAATGTCAGTCCCAACCACTGACATGCCAGCAGCAATCAAGGATTAGCTATAGCAAAAGAACACACACAACCCACACAGAAAGCCCCTGGCACAAGTGATCAGAGAGACTGCACCACTAGGCCATACAGAACACCTGTTACATAAGGCAACCTGACCAAGGCTGGGAGACACAACGTATCTTCCTACTACATAGAAATCAACACAGAGAGGCAACTAAAATGAGAAAACAAAGAAACATGCCACCAATGAAACAACAGGAGAAAACTCCAGAAAAAAAAAAAACTAAATGAAATGGAGGCAAGCAACCCACCAGAGAGAGAGTTCAAAACTGATTATAAGGATGCTCAGTGAAATTAGTGGGTGGCAACAGATGAGCTCAGTGAGAACTTCAACAGAGAGATACTAGCATAAAAAAGGAAACTACAAAAAAAAAACAGAAATGAAGAACATGATAACTGAAATGAAGAATACACTAGAAGGAATCAAGAGTAAACTAAATGAAGCAGAGGATCGAATCAGCAAATTGGAAGACAAGGTAGCAGAAAACACCCAATTGGAACAGCAACAACAAAAAATAAACAAAAAAAAAATGAGGAAAGTTTCGATGGGGATACCAGAAAGAGAAGAGCAAGAGCAAGGGATTGAGAACCTATTTGAAGAAATAATGACAGAAAACTTCCCTAACTTAGCTAAGGAAACAGACATACAAGTCCAGGAAGCACAGTCTCAAACAAGAAGCACCCAAACAGATCCACACCAAGTCACATCATCATTAAAATGTCAAAGGTTAAAGACAGAGAGAATCTTAAATGCAGCAAGAGAAAAGGAATTTATACTTAAGATACTTCCTTTTATTCTGCTAACGGGCCATCTGCAAATCTTCTAAGTGTCACAAGCCTTAAAATGATGATTAGAAGTTCTGTGAACACAGTACTCCAAGTAAGTTTTTCTTTATACTCTCTTTAATGTTTTATGTAGGAATTCTAGATATGAACAATACTATATTTACACCTTATGTTACAGAGAAAAAAATGTTCAATAACTGTACGCTGGATCAATTTTCTTATCTTTGAAAACCCTGGGAAAGAGTGAGACACGAGAAAAATTACACCACAGGATTCAGTAGTCTCCTCTTATCTGCAGTTTCATTTCCTGCAGTTTCAGTTACCCATAATCAACTGTGGTCTGAAAATATTAAATGGAAAATTCCAGAAGTAAACAATTCACAGGTTTAAATCATGTTCCATCCTGCATAGTGTGATGAAATCTTGAGCTGTCGCACTCCCTCTCACCCGAACCTGAATCATCCCTTGACCAGTATTTTAAGGCTGCATATGCTCCCTGCCTGTTAGTAACTCAGTAGCTGCTTATCAGATGGACTCTTGTGGTATCACAGTGCTTGTGTTCAAGTAACCTTTATTTTACTTAAAAATAGCCCCAAAGCGTAAGACTATTGATGCTGGCAATTCAGCTATGCCAAAGTGAAGCTGTAAGCACTCCCTTTAGTGAAAAGGTAAAAGTTCTCAATATAATTGCTCTATTTTATTATTTGTTGCTGTTAATCTCTTACTGTGCCTGATCTATAAATTAAACTTTATCATGAGTATGTATGTATATATACAGGGTTCAGTACTATCTGCGGTTTCAGGCATCCACTGAGGGGCTTGGAATATATCTCTCACGGATAAAGGGGACTACTTTTGCTTTCTTGGTTCCATAACCTAGATAGATTCTTTTCAAAATTGATGTCTAGCTACAATAAAAACCAAAGCAGCCCTAAAAAGTCAAGAAAACTCTCAAGATGAAAAGTGGACATGGTCCAGAATTATGTATGCTGTTGCTAGAGAGTACAATATACCTGGATTTGCCTTGGGGATTAACATGCTGATTTCTGGATTAACTTATTATGCTTTAAATCCCATTTGAGTTATCTGTCTCTTATTTCTTGCCTCCTGGAATCACTGACCAGCTTACAATGTCTGTGCTGCACCAGCAGGAAGGCCCCCAGCACAGGGCCTAGGGCCAGTGCCCAGAGGTATGTAATACAAGCAATATCAGAGTAACTCAGGCTTATGGATCCAAACAACAGTGCAATAACTATGGGCATGACATACATAAAAAGTAGCCATTATTAACCAACTTTGACTTCTTAAAGTGAGCTTTACAATGGGCTAGTAAAACCATAATGTGGGTTGTATACATAAAGCATATATATCTAATACAACCTCATTCCAATCTCAAAACTGAGATTCTCAATCATGGGAATGAGGATGTAAGGTCTATATGAGTTCAATAATCTTTTACCTCTCGGAAAACTCTAAAATGATTGTATCTTTATGATTTCCAGAGCTCTCATTTGATGCAAGCTCTCTTATAAAATAATTTCCATGTCTTTATTCCACTTACACTCAGGGGCACAGATTTATTTCACCTTAAGATTGAAATTGCAAGTTTCATAGGCCTTATAAAATTCTCTTAGAACAAATTAAATGTAAAATTTAATTCAAATAAATATATGTGTGTGTGTATACACAAACAAAAAACGTGTGTGTGTGTGTGTGTGTGTGTGTGTGTGTGTGTGTGTGTGTGTTAGAAATAATGCTGCAGCTTCCTGGTCAGCTGCTTCTGCTTCGTTGTCATTGCGTTACCCTCAAACATCTAGTCTTTTAATTCCAAGGAAAAATTTAAATGTCAAATCTATTCTTAATATAATGTACATAGATCAACTGCTTTTACACCTACATTTTCTTTTTCAGTGAGCTCTGAATCCTAGATAAAGTTATCCTCATATTGATTATTGCACAAAAAAATCACTCTGCCACTGTTTAGCTTAAGGGCTGGATCTGAGTGAGGCAACCATAAAACATGGTGTTAATCCACAGTTTCAATAGAACAAAACTAGCAAAGAATTAAGCAACAGCTCCCACTAAGCTTTGTTATGGCTGGAAGTGTACATACATATCACATTTCGGTACAGAACCATCTATTGTCCTCAACGGTATTAGGAACAGGTATATATCTCCTGTAATGGTGTTGGCATGTGTCTCTCATGCTTCTCTACTTTCCCAATGGATGTGGTTTGATGAGATGCTCTGTCCAAATCTAGTTTGCAGAACTACTCTCTCTTCTCCTTGAGGGCTGTCCTACTGGAATGGTGGGAAGAACTCTAAATTTGGAGTCATGTGATTGAAGTGTAAATCCAGCTCTAAGATACACTCTTGTGGTCTTTTGGTAAAATCACTAACCTGTCCTGGTATCAGTTTGCCCATCAGTATAATGAAGATAAAAATAAAGTCTTCTTCAATGTTACCATCAAGGTTGATAAGATACATGCATGGGAAAAAAAGTTTGAAAAAATTTTAATTTGTAAAGCATTATACAAATGCCATTCTAAATTAGTTTGTGAAATACAACCCAATTTTGGCTTATCCTCTCCTCCTAGACACAGCCTTCATTCCCTGTAGTATGCCACAGTTTCTTCCTCATCATTTTCCAGTATTTCACCCCTTGTTCTTTATCATTTTACTTTTTTCCTACCCTCCATGGATCAGGGTTTCCCTGTCTGCTGTACATCAATCCTCAGAAGCTTCAGCTTTTAAACCAGTTGGCTGCCTCACCCATAAGTCACAGAGCTCACTTAACTGCCAGACCATCGGTTCAGACTGGCTGGGATCTTGTTCTTAAACATTATTTTATTCCCAGTGCCTAAGTGGTACCTGTCACACAGCAGGTATTCAGCAAATATCAGTGAAAATAATGATCAGCTTACCAACTGAAAAAAACAATTTCAGATTTCCTTGAGTTTCTCTGAACTCTTGAGTTTCTTGTTATCACTTGACTTCCCCTGACTTCTGTTTATACATTTCTATTTTAAATATCACTTCTATGCTTTTCTGTGTACTTTTTTTTTCTTTTTGGATTATACTATGATAATTTAGCGTGCCTTTGAACATTTAAGGCAATTTACATAGCTAAAGAAAAGAATAGAACTCTCCCCATCTTTCCTGAGTTACTATCAACTAAACATTTTTAAATGAAGACTGGGAAAGTGTGTTTATACAAGAGAATTAGTATGCAATTATTTGCATTACAAACTATTTCATTTGCTTTAAAAAGTATTGAATACAGAATTCCTTAAAATAGCTAAGTTCCCCTATTGTAATTAAACTAAAATTTGTGTTCTACAAATAAGTTTTATCCCTAAACATATGTTCATGAAGAAAAATTAATTAAATAAGATAAACTGATAATAGGACACATCCCCAGAATGGTGCAATTAATTAGTGATGTTTTCACCAAATCTCTCAAACTGAAAATAATTACCGTTAGTTTAAAAATGAGTTAGACAACAGAAGATTAGATAAAACACTGTATATAAAATTGTTTTGTTGAATTTTTTTTAACTATACAAATGGAAGAACATGTGTTCTGAATTAGATCTGGTTTCAGATTCTGGTTCTCTTACATATCAACTGAATAACCTTGAGCAAACCACTAAGCCTCATTTTCCCCACTTATGTCAGAATGTTAAAAGCCCCTTGCAGTGTTGTGCTAAGAAGTTGATCAGATAAAATGTTGTCTCATGGTAAGCATAAATGGTGGCCACCTTTAAGTATTTGTTAGAATATAAACTCCATGAGGACAAGAGGTATCATTGTGTTTTGAACACTTAACATACCGCCTGACATAGAGTACATATTCAGTGCATATTCCTTGAACAAATATAACTATGATTGGAGGATGGAGGTGAGCAAAACTATTTATCTCCTTCTAAGACGATCAGTGTCACTCCCACTAACAAAAAAATATCTAATTCCACAAGTAAAATCCCTGTCCCGTGCTGGTTATTTTTTCAAACATTTTTATTAGGAAACTGAAGCAGGAAGGGTGTTGAGGGTGGAGAACTTCTTTTTTAAAAACACTGAAATCATTCGTTTGTTATTTTAAACTAAGATTGACCACAGAATGGCAAGAATGGTGTAGGTTCCCAGTCCCTGCGTCCACTGGAAGTATTTGAGGAAGAAGGAACATGAAATCCCACCTTGCTATTTAAGCTGCTGGTAACTATAGGTAAATGTGTGCCTAGTTGAAATAAAGAAAATTTGCTCTCCCTATTAAATATTTTATATCATTGTATGTGCATACAAAATAGTAAAGTCTCAAGGAGGTCCTTTATTAAATAAAATTTATTAATAAAAATGATCTGATTCCCTGACACTCTCAACCTCTAGGATTCTCTCTAAATAAAGCAGATTAAACATATGCCCTTGTTGCTTTCTCTCTTAAAATTTCACTTAAGCAATAATAAAGAGATATTTTAAAAGGTATAAACCCAGAGAGGAAAAAAAAGAAAAAGAAAACAACAGCAGATATATTTTGGAAGGTGCAAAGAAGACGAAAGAGTAGCAAATTTTCCAGCAGTCCTTCAAAAGCTGAATGTTCAATCAGTAGTGGGGAAAGTTGGAAACAACCTGATTCACCTTACAGAGGCCCCCAAATGCTCACATATTGGCAGCCAAAGATATTCCTGAAAGTGGATAAAGGTAGGTCTACAAAGAGGATGACTTCTTGAAAATCTGTTTAGGAAGAAGTTAGACTCTCAGGTCCCTTCCCCAGACTATGTAGCTGGGTGACTACCCATCCCCACCAGTACAGAAGTTGGGGGGGTCGTTATTCTGTGGAAACAGTAAAACAGAGTCCCAGGACACTAGGTACAGTAAAGTATAAATACAGTACTGAAAACAGAATTGAAGTCCAAATTTACATATCTTTTCCTCAAAACTCAAAACTCAGATCAAACTAAAATAGCACTGGATTTCTCAGTGAAATGTTGGCAACTAGAGGACAGTGGAAGAGATACTTCAAATTTCTGAAGAAAACAATGATTTCTAACCCGATAAGGGCATGTTACATAACTTTTTCTTTATAAAATATATATAAAATCCTTCAGCTACCAACCTTCTCTTTGGTGTGAAGTAAAAATTTTGTTTTTACTTTTATCAGAGTGCTTCATACACATAATTTATAGGAAAAGTTATACAACGTGGCAGAAAATGGTAAGCAGCCCAATTATACTTCATGGTGATTGGGACTAAAGGTGGATGTGGTAAATGGAAACTCTATGCTCAGATACCGTCATTCTTTTGCTAAATGTTCCTTCAGTAGCTCAAAATAGGAGCGCTGTAACAAAATTTAACAAGTATCTATTTAAATGTAATTTAGAGCCCCCACCCAGAGGTCTCTTTCACTAGACTCTGTATAGAAATTTGGAGAAGTATAGACATACTTCTCCTGAAGTATCAGTCATTAAAACTACACATACAGTTGCTCAATTCAGTGTGAGATGGATTATTTTTCAGGACAGTTCACGAAGTTAAGAATTTTATGTTATGGGCAATTTCGTTCAATGAGAGAAATCTGAATTTAGTATACTTGCAGAAGAGAGACATATATGTGTGTATATATAATCAAGCATTGTAACTATATAAAATTAAACATCTATAAAAGTATATAAAAATATGTAAAAATCCAGTATGCTTATATGTACATATGTGCATATGCAAATGTGTGAATACACACAATGGTGTGAATGCACAAATAATTCATTGTACCAGAGATTTACATATATTATATAATTTACTCTTCAAAAAATATTACAAAAAAATCATAATTTCTATTTTTAAAGAAGAGAAAATAGAGTTAAACACATTCATCCATGACTGAAAGGCAATGGAACACTAAGTTTTTCAGAGCACAAGTTCTGGAGCCAAGCATCCAGGATTCAGATTCCAGATATATTACTTAATAGTTGGACAAGCAACTTAACTTTTCTGTGTCTCATCTGTAAAATGGGGATAACAGTAGTGCCAACCTTATATCGTTGGGAGAATTTAATAAGTCAATACATGTAAATTGCACATAACGGTGTCTGTCTAGTGCATAGTATATATTATAATAGGGATGCTGGTGGTGGTGTTAGCAATATCTCACAATCCATCACCTATAGACCCTCGACTTCTAAGCATACATACATACAAGTACATGTTCACACAGGTATATACAAAACCTTTCTGGTCTTTGAACTAAGGAGGAATGACCTAAAACTCCTATGTTCTTTGACCATTTCCAGTATAAAAAAATAATAATAATATCAAAAGTTTAAGGATGGCCAAAAAAATTATTTCCTTTTTCCTTCCACCTAATATAGCTAAAGGCACAAATGCTACTTTAATTGCTATGTCAAAATCCTTAACAAATTACATCAAGAATTTCATTTTGTCTTTGTTTTGAGCTTAAATTAAATCAGTCAGATCAGCTTCTTTTAAGATTGATTATAAAATTAATTTTTGTTCCAATTCACATTTTACAATTTGTATAATAAAGTATGGTGCCATGTAGCCAATGAGTGCTTAACAGTTCATTAAACAGTTCATAAAAGCACTGATAAATAAAAGCGATTTATTTTATTTTTATACTTTTACCTCTTTACTGTTAATAATTGATATTAATGACATTTGTAAGAAAGTAATAATCATTGCTTTTATATAAAATATCTCAAATAATTTTCACTTTTGGAAAAATAGATTCTTTTGAAATTTCATTTCTAATTTGTATCAATCTAATGAAAACAAATAAAGCAATCTGCCCTTACAAAGCCAATTGATTTACTGAGTGCTTACATTTACTGAGAATATTAAACTTAGTAAATAGTTGAGTCATATAGGAAAAGACAGTTTTGATTACTAAGAGCTTTACTATAGAAAATACATTCTATTCATATAAAACTTATCCTCATTCTATCCAGCTTTATAGAATACTGTGAGACATACTATCTAAGGGAAACAAAAAATTCTATATCCAACCTACCACAAATAGACAAAGCGTTTATTTTACAAACTGCTTTTCTATATAAATTCCAACTGGAAAAAAATATTTATATTAAAACAAAATTGTAATGTCTTCCTTGAACACTTTTACATAAGTTTCTTTGTGTAAGCAAGCAATTAACTAAGAATATTTCCTCAGGAAGAATATATTTCACTGAGGAAAAAATAAAAATTATAAACACTAAAGAAGTTGTTTTAACCTGCTACTCTTAATTTATAACTAAAAACTCAGGTTGTTTTTTTCATAAATAACATTCAACACATTTTGAAACCACAAAAGTCATATTTGCTTATCTTGGAAAATTAATACAACCTGAGATTCACTTCCCCCAAATAAAAACTATTTCAAAATATAACATACTTCACTGGACATTTTAGTATTTTAAAAACACAGGGCCTTTTGACTCCTGTCTACATGCTACATAACCAATACTTTAATAAACAAAAAGTTTGATTAAAGGCCTGCATTCACTAAATGATAAATGATAAACTCCAGCCTCTCCCCTGTCAAATACTAAACTCTGCAAATTTTCAGGGCTAAGAATGTCTATGTCAGTTGTTTATTTTTCCTTTACCAATGATTGGAGGTTTAAAAATATTATATTACTTATAGTTAGTAAACAAGAGAATTCCAGTGCCAAATATTTGTACAAGATAATGGAACAGCCGACATTCTGTTAAGAATCCACTGAGACTAGACTACTAACAGTCCCAAAGTGCTTGCTGTTTAAAACACACAGCCACACGAAGCCTCTGTTTTAGCCTCATTTTAAAATGATGTTGTAGCAGAGACAGTCTTGGTACTATCTGAAGGCCAATTATTCACCATGTCCTATGTTCATTTATTAATTTTTCAAAGAAAAGTCAACATTAAATATACTTTCTTTTAAGAATCATAAATAAAATGAGATCTACCTAATTTTTAAAAAGCTAGAACAATAAACCAGTTTTTAAAGAAACAAAGTTTTGGAACTCCAGAGCCCATGCAAATATTCAAGCTAAAGTAAGATAGTCTTGGCATGCTATGGTTCTGTGTACATGCTTATATTTGAAGAAATACAGAAGATTTATAATAATGTATCTTAATTTACGCCCTTTTTCAATTTTATTTACACTGGTAATTGCTGAGCTAATATCTTTATCAAAGGTGTTGGTGCAGTTCAAATTAGTATGTGTTTGCTTCATGTGTTGTTCAAACTTTTCAACAGAAAAATATGTTATACCAGGATCTCTGAAAGACTTAAGTCAAGGGCTCTGAGTTCCCAAGGTCAATGATCTACATCATGAGCGGTAAAGCATTAAGACTGAGGCAATAAAGTAGGTGGACAGTTCAGACAGGTCCACACACACATATATTCAATAGTTTCTATTGCTTTGTACACTAGGTCTGCATGCTCTGCCCCATCTCTAAAGATTTACAGGGTGTTACTGGTCTTTGAAGAGGTTGTCTCTACATATTATTGGACCATTCCTCAGAATGCAAGACAGGGAGCCCCATCACCAGAACCAGGACAGAAAAGAGCCAAAAGTAAGGAGCTTTTGAAATACCCTAAGAAAGGCAGCCAAATAACACCAGACTCAATTCTGATGCAGATCATGCCTCTCACTCAGACCCAGCCAAATGTGGCCAAATCCCTCCCAAACACAAGGGGGCCTGAGCTCATGATCTCAGGCACCTTTATGACACCTTTTATAAAACAACAGGTTTGGAAATTGGCCATTTTAAAAGACAATATTTTATTAGGTAGAAAGAGAACTCATATGTTAATATCTGCCAATAACTTTTGAAGTTATCTATAGCTCTATGTCTGTGAAACTTCTTCTAAATCACATTCTTTTAATTGTTGTGCCTTCATTTTCAGACAAGATATAATTTGAACTTATTTTTGTATATTCTCCAGAATAACCACAAACCTATCTGTTAAGAGTATTAAAGAATATTTTAAGAGTAAAAATGTTTCCCTTAAATTTTAAAAATCCATGCATACAAATGTTTATTACAAGTGGAGAGATGTTTCTTTCTTTCCTAGATAAATCAATTCAAGCAAAAACACTTTCTTCCTGAACCAAAAATATATTTTCTTCCTTATTAGAAGAAAGTTTAAGAACAGCATGAGTCACAGTCACAGTTAATGTTCAGAGAAAAAAGCCATGTGTGAATAATGATAAATGCATTAAATTCTCACCAAAGTTGCCCAAACATCAGTAATCAGGCTAATTGATAGGAAAAAAAAAACACTTTGAATTAAATAGGATTAATTACAGAATGGTTTTAAAGAAAAACACTTTTGTTATAAATATTTGAGCTAGGACAATGTTGAAAGTAGAGGCCCTTAAAGACCTGCTTTCATAAACAGATCAATGATGATCTGAAGGGTGCGTATTAATTATCTGAAGGTAAATGCTTCTAACGTGCTGGAAAAGTTTATTCTCAAATGAGTTAAAGCAGTTCTACAACACTCTCCTTATACTAGTAAATTGTTCAAGGAACTTTTTCCCCCCGAGACTGAAAACTTGCTGTAGTGTTCCAAAGCATTACTGTTCCCACCCTTCCACAAGAGTCCTTGACACAGACTTGTTCCCCTAAGTGCATCTTAGCCTGGAACCCAGTGCCTAACTATATTTTGCTATGACATCTGAACTCCATACACCCAGATTAACATATGGAAAAAAAACTAAAACATTAGACTTTACCACCTGAGTACATTTATTTTGTCATCAGTAAAGGCACATCGTTAGAATAAAAGTATGTCTTCCATTCTCTTGTCTATCATTTCAAAAAGGTTCTCTAAATGTGAATCCATGTTAGTCTAGAGTGTCAAGGCCAGGTAACTATTTTCTCCCAGATACATGAGCAAAAGGCCCAGAAGAAAGCACAAACAGATACTGTCACTAGGGTTATGTAGCAAAAGATAGATCAGTTCACATCACTCTTCATAAAACTTCAAACTGCAGAAACCATAAGCACAATATTAAGACTCTCCATGATTTGGCCCTAGGTCACACAGCCACCTACATACTTGAGTTCTTTTAACGTATATACATCGTAGAGTTCTTTTAAAAGTAACTTTAATAACATAAAGAAAGAACTTTTTAATTTAAAATATTTTAATTATAAAAGGGAAACTTCTCTTTGTTCCATTTAAAAATTATTAGTGCCTGTCTTCAAATAGCTATGAAACCCCTGCATAGAACTTGAAATTTTAAAATATTTTAAATGCTTATTTCATAGAAGAAACACCAAAAAAATTCATATTTTTACTGAATTAGAAATGATTCTTACATTGGCAAGAATCACCTAATGAAATCCTTACATTCTTAAAGGCAATGTTTCTAAAATGTCTTCCTAGTTGTCATTCTGAGGAAATTTGTAGTTTTTAAATTTTAATTTTTTAAAATTAAAATAATGATAATCTAATGAAAATTCTGAGATAAACACTTACTTTAAGATAATCCAAATGTCTTGTGTAACAGGAATACTAAGTGATACAACTACAGTGTATATACATTTTTCTCTTAATTTAAATTAGAGTTTCTGTCATCTTAATCTCAGCACATAACCAGGGCCTGTTACCTGAAAAAGGGGAAAGATGTACAAATGACAATTCGAAAACTTAAGTTATTTAAATTCATGGAATTTCATGAAAAAGGCCTAACTTTAATTCCTAAGCTATTATTAGTTATCAGCTCTATTAGATACTGCACAGAGAGTAAATATTAAACATAATTTTCTTAAACATTATATGAAAGCTATTTTCCTCACCTGGCTTAAATGACTTAATTCTCTCTTTTACATGTGTTATATGCTCTCTTATTTTAACTCTGTGCATTCAGGCATACTGTTTCCTGAGTCATCTAGACAGTGATATGATTTTAATGAATGTCCATATTTTATGTTTGCCAAAGGAAGTCAATAGACCAGCAATGCAAAGCAGATGAGAGAGCAAAAACACTGCACATTTGCTAAATTAGCCTGAAGGTAGCATTTGCTGAACTGGCAACCAGCATTCACAGCTGGAATAACCCTTTCAATAGCATGTGCTGCTGCTAGAGAAATACCTGGCTTTGAACTCTGCTCACTCTAAGGATATTCACCAATTCAGTAAATATAGATTTATACGGCTTACATGTAACGACAGTTATCTTGAATGTACATATTAAGAAACAGTGTATAAGAAAGCTCTAAATGTTTACTCTGACAGAGTACACCTGAATTATTCAAGGACAGAAATACAAATACTTGAACCATTCATGCTTCAAACTCTGAAGTAAGCAAAAAGTCCAATGAGCATTCAAAATCCTGTCATAAAGACCCAATAAATAAGCCCATAAATTTCACACAATTGTCCTCGGCCCCAGTCTCTGACACAATATTTACTGTTAAAGACATTCACTCACATGGCTTTTTGAGGCATAATTAGAAGCAGTCGTACCAATATCACTTATGAAACAGAAGTGGACACAGAATTCTGTCTCAGGTTCTTAATCATACAAAAACTAGATGCTGCAAACTGAGTCTCTAGATCCAGAAATGCCTAAATCATCTTCAGTTTCCTCTGCTTGAGATTTTTTTGACTTTACCAGCTAAGTTTAATAACTACGGCTTTCAAAGAATTCTAGTTAACATGCAAAAATAAAATGCATACATTGAAGGGATATATTTCAATTATGGAAAAAATGCATAAATATTGAATAATGCTTTATTTCTCAATGTCAAGTAACACAAACATCACTATCATGTGCAATTCTTTATTTATAATTCTACCTCAGCAAGGTCTACTGAATTCAGCCACTGTCCACCAGTCCCCAAAGTCTTAGTCCAGACTCCAACCGTGGCTTCCAAAAGCCATAATATAACCACTAACAGGGCTTCCCAGTGCCTACAGCCCTAAATGTTATCATTTCATCCCACACTGGAAAACCCATTGGGTCTCTATAGCCCAAGAAAAAAACATCAGACTCCCCTACAAAGGCTTTCACACTCGAACTTACTTCACATGCTTCTCACTGTGCATGCTTCTCACTGTCCACATCCACACTGAATTTTTAAGTTATGCTTAAACTTTCCATGTTCCTTTGCTCCTCCATATCTTTGCACACACTCTTCATGTTCTTCATGTTGCTATATAGCCCCTTCCCTTCCCTTTTCCCCAGAAAGCTCTGACACATTTTCAATATCCAGGTCAAGGATAGATTCTTCTGCAACCTGCCGGAAGTTTCCAATCGCGCCTTATTCTGTCTTCCCACAATAATTTATTTATAACTTTAATATCATGTTTTCCTTTCTTATTTTATTTGTATTCTCAAGTATCTGTCACAGACTGGGTACTCAGTATATACTTCAAAAGGGAAAAAGGAAAGAAAAGGGGAATGAGCAGGAGGAGGGGAGAAAGGAAAGGAGAAATGGTTTCTTCCTTTGACAGGATAAGAGAGAACTGTGGCAGGACTCTGCAGGTCTTTTAGAAAAATGACATTAAAGATTATATTTTTTAAAGTCAAATGACTACTGAATGTTTGGGAATTACAAATGAAGCTTATTTAGGTCTTATGGAAATAATGCCAGTAATTAATTAAACATATTATAATGGTAGTACAGTAGAATGAAACATGCATGGACTTTGAGCAGACTGCATTTGAATGTTACTGACAGAAACCAGCAACTGTGTAACTCTGAGCATCCTACCTTCACTCATCTGTAAAATAAGTCTGACCACATATGGTTGCTATAAGTATTTTCTCAGAAAACGGGGGTAAACACTGGGCAGATGTTGAATATTCAGTCAATGATATGAAGGACCTTGATTTAGAAATAAAGTTTCAAAGCTATCAACCAAAACAAACCAAAAATAATAAAGATATTAAATTTAATAATTTAATTTTAGCTTAATGATTATGACTAGATATATAACTATAAAATTTATAACTACTTAAGAGAAGGCCTCAGACAGAGTTTATAGAAAATGAATTACTTTTTAAAGATATTCCTATTTTGTGCTGTGATTTGAAACACAAAAAACTGAGAATGGTTAATTTCTCCATGACCATTAAAAACTGATTTGATTTCCATTACGAGAATCATTTCAAATCTGGTTCAATTACTGTGTATGTTAAGAAAGCTTTAAAAACATATCCAATCAATGACCATATGAAAATTCTCTGGAATAACACAATTAAAAAAAAGAGAAAACCTTCCCCTTTTAACACAAAATACTGCTCTAAAACATGTGAGACGCGTCCAACTTAATTTCTGACCAGCGCTTGACTAGTGGTTTTCTGGCAGTTAAGCATATATTAGTATCACATTGTGACAAATGATGATCTCCTAATGGTGAATTCAGCTGTTGTCAGTATTGTAAACATGTCTGTTAAATCTGTTTACATTCCCCCTGAGCTGGCACAGCTTTCCTAATGCCTACATTAATAGCAAGGTAGAACTGCAATAACAAATTAATTTCATTTAGTCTATGGCTAAAAGCCTTGAGAAGTACCCATCTAAGGCTTAAAACCAATTTCCATTTAGCTTCAATTTCTCTTTTAAAGAGAAATTTCTTCTACTTAAATTACTTTGAAAATCACGGCATAATCAAGTTTATTTTCCTAGTCATTTTTGGCTTGTTTTCCCAATATAGTTAGAATTTAATTGTTCCTAATCTCCTCTAGTAAATATATAAAAAGTTTCTATCCTATAACAATTTCATATTTATTGAAAACAAATCTAGTCAGGGCCAGGGGAGGGAGGGTGCAATTGACGGGATCATTTTATGAACTATATAGATGTCTAACCAATGTACTGTATACTTGAAACTAATTTAAATAAATAAATTAAAATAAATAAAATAAAATAAAGAACCTCAGGATAAAGGGGAAAATATCTAGTCAGAGTAGGGTCTCCAAATTCAGCAAAGAAAAATACAGGATGTCCATTTAATTTTGAGTTTCAGATAAACAATGTTTTAGTACATGTGTATCTCAATATTGTATGGTACATATTTATACTAAAATATTATTCATTGTTTACCTGAAATCTAAATTTAATTGGATGTCATGCATGTTATTCGAGAACCTTAAATTAGGGCATTTTAACAACGTGCATCTATAATAGGTGTGCCAAATTTATGACCAAGTTTCATCAGCAACGTTTTCCTGTGGGTGGTCTCTTAGCCTGCAGAGTTGTTCTTTGGGAGATGTGAGTGGGGTGGGAGGGCAGGTTGGTTATAAAGATCTATTTTGAAGCTCTCCCACTTTTTCTTGATCATTCTAATGAATAATGGCATTTTGACATCTGCTTGAGCAGCACCATAGCTAAGCTGCTAGTTCTTTTTCAGTAATCACTCAAGAGATATGAAGGCTCTCAGAGATATTGGTTGTCTTTAAAAAAAAAAAGGCTCCCTCCTGCTGATCTAGTTTATAAGTCTTAAGCAAGAAAGAAAACTTTGAAAACAGGGAAATGGAAAAGTTTGTTTGAATGCATTCTGTTTGTTTAAATATTTATATCCAAAATAAAAGTAAGAAACTTCCTCAATTTTTTTTTTTTACTTAGGATAAAAAACTAAAGGGCATAAAGGAAGAAAACACAAGGGCTTTCAGTCAAATATTTGCCAAAGATCTATTAAATCATGTCATATTTTCATTAGTTTTCCTCCTTTTAACAAGCCATTCTCCTTGTAGTCTAAACCTATATAACAGCCAGGCTCCTCCTTTAAAATTCTCTTCACTACCTTCCAGGCACCATTCTCCATCAGATGTGCTGGCTACCACTCCTCACACTGTTATGATTTCCTGTCTATTATTCAACTTAATAAACACTTATTAAAGTAATAAGCAAGGTGAATGGTTCACATTATCAAGTTGTTTGTAGTATGGTTATAAAAAGAGGAATTTACAATAAGAGAAATGTGTTGGACTTATATATAAAGGAACTCAGGAGAGCTTGAAACTGGGGCATTCCTAATAAGGGTAGAATATAGGGGACAGGTTCCTGAGACAGTAGAATTAGAACTTACAGGACTAGGCAACTGTTTAGAAGAGGAAAGGAAGCCAGAGAAGAAACTGCCTGAAAAGAAAATCAGATGTGATTGACTGACTGACAGGTAAATGGGAGTTGAGAACACAGATCATTCTTAAGGAAGGGGAAAACTGCACTGAGCCTAGACAGAGTAAGGTCTAGAAACATGCCATGAGAAGAGAGGCAGCCCCATGAGAACGAGAATGAACTGCCACAGTCTCTGGGAAGGAGCAACCAAGACAGACACACTGAACAGCAATGCACCATTAGTTTCTTTGTGAAAAGTAGTGTATCCAACAAGTAAAGGAGGGTGGAGATAAAGCTGAATCAATCTATGCTGGTCATCATCCTAAAGGAGGTGCCGACTCTTTGGAGCTGAGCTTAGAGCTCCTTCTCTTTGCCTCAGAGCATCCAGGGTAAACCGAATTAGAGGTATTATAGTGGAATTGTCTTCATACACACTAGTCTCTTGGCAAAAATTAGTAGTGCCCATATTCTCAATAAGCATTTGAAGAATAAATGAATGAACAAATTAGTGGCCCTTAGAACCTCAGTCCTCCACATCACCTTTGCATCATAATGTTCTTTCTAGCCTCACAAACTAGCCTCTCATGCACAAGTCTTTATGACTCATCCTGCCTCAAGCAGAGACCAATTTACTTTGCTCTTTGCTGACTTGTGTTACCAGCATTCAAACGGCCTAATAAAATCCATAAATTGTTTTCAAAATGTGTTCCTAAAAGCCTTTGGGTTCCATTATACATGCTGTCCCACCTCAACCCCATCTCTTAGTCCAGGGACTCTGCAGAGTCCTATAAGTTTGGGGGAGGGGGAAGAATAGCAGTCATACTTAAATTGGTTATGTAAATAAAACATTATTGTATGACTGTCGTTTTTAAAAATGACTGAGGATTTTTTTTAGTTTAAAATAAATTAACCATCCTTTAAACTCTAAGTTTTACGTCCTTTAGTTTATGTTTAAATTATTGCCCAAATATCTTAAATGGTAAAATATGATTCAAAACCCTTCCATCATTCACCTTCTCACTGTACACCAACATGGAGTAGATAAGGTAATGAACAGATTCCCCTTCTCTGTGGTTTATTTTTTGTAGTTTTTTCTGTTTTCCAGTCATGGACCTGAAGAATTATCCTCCAAGAAGCCAAAAAATGCATTAACACAGGTTATTCCTGGGAAATTCAAAGGTTTAATTCAGCTTCACACTAACATTGTTTTGTCTTGGAATGGGAGCCAATCAAGCACTGGTGTGCATAAGCTCTTCTGAGAGCCAATTTGTGCTCATCTCTCCCCAACTCTGCATTCAGTGATACCACATTGGTAGCCCAAAATCCACCATGCTGGGAATGTTTACCCCACAGAAATCTGCAAATGCTACAAATAGGGACTTTTTTTCTGCTCACATTTAAAGGTTTTTTTTTTTTTTATGCTCCCTACAAGGAAATAATGTACAACTAATTTGAGAACTACAGCACACAGTTAAAATTTTTTATGTTCCTACAAGGAATATCGGCACATGGTTAAAAATTTTTTATGCTCCTTACAAGGAATTAATGCACAACTAGACTTGAGAACTACTGACAAAAAATATACTCAATGCATTAAGTTTGAGGGCTCCTGATATGTCCTCAATTACATGTTGGCAGCCTCACTACCCGGTGCCAATAACATGCAATATTTTATATACTCAATGTGCTTCAAAAATCTATATGTAATCTGTATTTTTAATTGACTCAAATTTTTAATGTTAAAAGAGAATTTGCTAATTTTTAATTAAAAGTTTAATCATAGATTTTGGAATCACAGAATTTGAGTGCTGAATGGAATTTAAGAAGTGATCTAGTCCAACTCTTTCAGAATTTTTTTTTAAAAAGCACTAAGATCATATAAACTGAGACTCACTGATATACACTAATCCATTGTAAAGGCAACACCAAAATTGCAATGTCTGCCTGTAGCCTGACCACCTGAATTTCTGTGTGAGTTTATATGGTGGATTTGTCTTAAAAAAAAGGAGAGAGAAAGAAACAGAGTTCCATTATGACTGCTCAGTTCTAGTCCCGAGGGACCTGTCTAAGAGCATACTTTCAAATGAAAATGTCAACACATAGCCTGAGTAAAATAATTAAATAGAGCACATATTTCCATACTTCATCATTTGAGTAAAGCAAATACCTGTATTGAAATTGTCTCTCATGGAAAAAAGACTTCCCTTCTCACAGGATGGTGAAAGATTACGACAGATTGGAGCATGGCTATCACAGTTCTCTAAGCACATAATGGTGTGCTCTGATGGAAATATAATACATTACTGGTTGGTCTTTTTAAGTATAATAAAGAGAAGAGAGAAACATCATACCCATGCAAGAAGCAACAGATTTCTTTTCACTGTTCCACAGTATCCTAACATCCCCACAATGATCAGGAAACAGCAAACAGCAATCATGACCGGATGAACTACAGGAAAGTAAGTCAAGATGACAGCCTCCTCTACCCTGAAAGAAGAATAATAATATCACATTATAAATACAATATAATTAAAAGACACTCAAAACATAGTATAAGACACAATTGTTATTTGTGTTAATAATCCTATAAATCAGCATGCCTCAAATGAATGTATTGCTATTTTCAACATCACTGAGCTATTGCTAATTTGCTTGTTTGCTTTATTTTTGTTTTGTTTAGTTTTTATGCAAGTGGTACAATCCTACTTCAACTCATTTAAAATATATTATTAGATAGGACTCCTTTATAAGAAGTTGACCTACTATTAGCTCAGAAGCATCGGCCTGAGGGAACCACACTGGACCCTTTATTATTTCCCAGCTGAGAAGAATCTCCTCCCTCCTCTCTTTCCTGATCTCAGGCTCCATGTACAGCATTTTATTTCTCCCTGAGAACTAATCCTTCCTAAAGATGTAAAAAGAAAATATATAAAGGAAAATTTTAATATTTCTATATTAAAAGAAAGAAGAAGGGAGAGAGATGATTTTTGCTTGAAAACTATTTAAAAAATCATTAGCTACAACTAAAATAGTAAGAGTAATAATAATAATGATAATAAACATTACCATTACTAAGCTTCACTGTTAAGGACTTTACAAAAATATATCTCAGTTAATCTTTAGGACATTTCAGAGTGGTATATATTGCATTCCCTGTTCAGAGGTGAAAAAAATTGAGGCTGAGTGAAGTAATTTGCCACTTGTGACGTTAGTGGATCAACCTTTGAAATTTGAAAAAAAAATGGCATTACTGGGTTTGGTTTCCATTTGCTCAGGAATATAAAAGTAAGAAAGCTAGCAGTGATTTTCATAGAGAAAAGTAGCTCTGCTGTCCTTCATGTGCAAATATGACATCACCAACAGAAGGATAAGCGACTGTTATTTTCATACCCAAAAATGTTCTCTCAGATCAGTGGCACATCTGAACACAATGCTAGAAAATGCAAGCTACCTAACAAAGGTAGCCATGGGCAGGGAAAACTTTCTGAATGACTGTGGAAGAAGAGCACTACCATCTAAACAGCTGCTGGCAAAGTTACCTAGAAATTAGTGCCTGAGGAAACCTAATGAAAGAAATCAATGGTTAATTTTAAAGCCTACCTTGTTTCTGCAGTTAAAGTCAGAACATTATTTAGGTAGTCCCTCATCCAAGCAGAAACTGCCAACACGCTGATGGACATTAACTGGCAAGAAAAAAATATAAACTGGTTACCAAAGACTTATGCACTCTATGCCAGATTAATAGTAAAAAAAATTAAGGACTTTTGTTACATAATCATTATGCTTTTACCCAATTACCACTTCCACCCATTGAAATTCATTGTTATTATAAATATCTGCCATTCCATTTTGGAATCATGTCATAGCCACTAAGTAGAATATCCAAATAGGATATGGATAGATATACTATTAAATTGCTGATGCCAGGTTCAAGACAAGAAATGCACAAGATAAAGACACAATAGAACTGAATTATCAAATCTACAAAATGAGCTTAAACCATGTCATATGTAAAAGCAAGGAAGCAATAAAAAACTACTGATGTTGTCAAAAAAAGTCACAGACTAAAGTTCAAACAATTTGAGCATCAAAATAATAATAATGATGATGATGATGATGATGATGAATGCAATGGTTTCAAGCATTGAATCTGCTAAAATATCTTAATTCATAATAAAATTTTTAAAAACTCACTGGTCACCTTTGTAGGATAATGAATATCAACTCATTATTCAGAAAATTAATATGAATTCAATATTTACCCTATCTTTCCTATACAAACTAAAGACACAAACACTTACTGAAAATTTTTATAGATGAATTTCTGCTAATAAGTGAAGGAAATATAACATAGACCACTGTTTAACGTCCTCTGGAATAATGAATTTCTAGGCAAAGATTCTTCATGGCTGCTAAAATTATCAGGTCAGTAGTTCTCAGTCCTGTCTGTACATCAGAATCACCTAGAACTCAAATTACTGAACCCAGAACCACCTTGGACCAATTCTTGGGGTCTGAGCATAAGAAATGTATAAAGGATCCACAGATGTTCTAATGTGTAGTCAGGACTGAGAACTACTGTGTCACATGAAAGGCTGATGGAAACCTTTAGAATGGAGAGATCGGGGTGACTTAAAATACCAGACCCACACTGATCAATCTTAGTATCACAAAAAGGAACAACCAGATATAATATCTCCCAAGGTGACACAATCAGACAAACACCTTTGAAATGTTTTTACCAAAAAGTCAAACCTGAATTCAATCAAGCTTCCAGCTTTCACTTTACAAGAATTACAGGGAATAGATTTAAACTTGTTAAATACCACCATGGGGATGCAATCAGCAAAATCAAGAACATGGGAAATTTTATGGGACACATGATATAATTTCTTTAATTAAAAAAACTGGCAAGTGGAAGAAAGGAAGAAAGGAAAAGTCGTTATAAATTAAGAAACTTAAGAGATTACCCAATGCAATATGTTGACCTGGATTGAATCCTGATTCAAACAAACCGATCACAAAGAGACATTTATGAGATGACTAGGAATATTTTAACATAACTGGATATTAAAAAATATTAAGAAATTATTTATTGTTTTAGATATGGCAGAAGTATTAAGGTCTTTTTTAAAAAATAATAATTCTTTTTAAAAAATCCTTATCTTTCAGAGATATATGCTGAATGGTTTGATAAATAATCATGACGCAAGGGGGTTAGTGAGAAGTTTATAATTATTAAATGGGTAATGGGTAAGTGGGGATTAATTATACTGTGCTTTCTGCTTTTGTATGTTTTAAATTGTTCATAATTCAAGTTTTTTTTTAAAACAACTGTCTAGAAGGCATTTAAAATGAGTCTTCCTGTGAAGCTTTTCAAAAAGCTGAAAGTCAAACCCTAAGTTCTGAAGGTCTTCCCTACTTTGATGGAAGTTTTTCTAAAATGTGTCTTATATTTATCTCCTTAAGCACAATACAGAGCAATTCTACTTAACTTGATTCCTAATAATTTCTGTAACCTTAATGAAAATCAATTACCATTATATGTTACAGATTTATCTTTAAATGATGAAGTAATAAATATACAAGATAGGAATGTGTCTGTACTGACTCAAGCAGTGGCCATGAAACATGCTTTCTGAATAAAGCCTTCAAGGTAAGCAAAACATGTAGATCTCTGACCTCTTGTGCAATGAATTATGGTTACTTGCTTAGAAAGTCAGCTAGTGAATTCCCTAGTCCTTCATTCAGTTGCAAATATTTACTCAACACCTACTATCTGCCTTGTATGTCAGTGCCAGATTGGGAGACTCAACAATAAATAAAAGAAGCAAGATCCCAGCCTGTATGGAGCCTCTTGTGGGACATAAGGAATAAATACATAAACCAGATAATTATATACTGTGAAAAGTATCATGAAGCAAAAGCACAGAAGAGAGGGGCAACCTTTTCAAGGTTTTACAGACTCTAAGTGACTGAGCTAGGATTCAAATTCGGGCCTTTGGTCTTTGGGGCTTTAGGCTCAGTCACTCACTGCTTTCCAGGTTTAGAGACGAGCGTGACAAGTTCCATAGACAGTGAGGAGACAAACCTGCACAGCATGCGGGCTTCCTTTAAAAAAAAAAAAAAAGGTGTGTGTGCAGGTGGGGGTTGCGGGAGTACTCTGTAGTGATTAGGCTCAGTATGAATGTTTGAACTATAACCTTTGGTGAATGGGGTTCAGGGGTCCTTGGCCTAAAACATGTTAGGAACCCTGAGACCACAATTCAGAGAATTAGGCCAGTTATTATCCTCATTCCCACTGGGAATCAAGAACAGATTGTAAACCTAATAAAATTACCCAGTGTATTAACCATGCTTCTAGCTTCTATAAACTTATCACTTTAACATCTATTCTACATGCTTATGCTGGATATAGGTTGGTCTGGACAAACTGAGAACATGCCTGAGCTACTTCGCCTTGGCTGCCCGCTCTTCATCTACCTACTCTTGGGAGGAGTCCTTCTCTCGAGCATGCACTTTTCATTTTCAAATACAAACCAACCAGTCCAGTGTCCACACACCCAACCACCCTCCTTGCTGAGTTCTCTCACTCGGGGTCATTCTCTACACCTGTCTTAATCACTGAAAAGTCCAGATGCCAGACAACTAGAGACAGCTTCTATGTGCCAGAGGCTGCTAAAATTATTCAAACTAGACAAGACAAAACCCCCCTAGCCTGCCTTACTTGTTCCTTCTTTAAAAAGCCACAATAAAAGTACTTGCCCCGTGTCCCTACCTCTCCCCCTTCTGATGGACCCCAGTGCTTCCCTTCTTGGCCCAACTGTAATGAGATATCTACTCCCTTGAGATCTGCGAGTATAAACAACTATCTTTTTAATGGAAGTTCTCTCCTGATGTTGGCCTTACCATACCTAAATAATAATAGAACCCATTGAAAAACACATAGCTAGCAGGGAACCATGGACCACTTAATTAAATGGGAGGCTACGTGTTCTCCCTCTGTTTGGTTATTTATGGGTCTTTAAATATCTTGTAAGTTTCATGGAGACAGGAAAGTCTATTAACGTGCTATTTTATTTAATTATGTCAAATTATCTTGCAGTTTTAAATAATTCTCAAAGTAGTAACTGACCTTGGTTTCTCCATTCTCAAATTTTTTACTAACTGTTTAACCAATTTTCAGTATCATAGATCAGGTGTCAGTAAATTACCATATCTTCATTTTGTATAATGTATTATCAGTGGTATTCTTTATACACAGTTCTTCCGTATATAACGAAAAGTGTATGTCTTTTAAATGGCATATTTCAAAACATTTCCAGTATGACAGAATAGTTAAGAGCATGGGTTTTGATGTCATTCTTCCATCTAAAAAACGTGTTTTGATTGATCAGCTGTGCTTTGCCAGGTACTATGTGATGTGATGGAGATGCACTGATGGGCAATAACAGACATCATCTCTGTTCTTTGGTGAAATTTACTAAGTGATGAGGACACACGTTAATCAACTCATCCAAGATATAAATGCATAACTACAAACTGTAATAAGTATTGGAAAGGAATAATACAAGGTACTATAAGAAATCCTTTTGAGGTGACTGACCTATTTCATAGGGTCACAGGAACTTCTCTAAGACAGCTGAGATCTGCAGGATGATTATCGAGTTCATTAGGGTGAAGGAGGTTAAAAAGAACATTTCAGTTAGAAAGAACAGTAAAGGTCCCAGTGTGGAAGGCATCATGCATGATATGTTCAAAGAAGGGAAATTAACATGTGGTAAGGATAGAAAGCCAGGCAGGGCTAAGATCACAGAGTCTTAGAGGTCATTTTAAGGCATGTGGTCTTGACCATAAGGACAATGAAAAGCCACTGAATCATAGAGCCTTGGTTTGAATTTCAGCTCTGCTGCTTTTATGCTATATGACTTTGGGTGTGTAATTTCATCTTTCCTAAGCCCCAGTTCTGACATATTAGTTATAATAATAAATCCAACTTCACAGAGGATTTATATGATGAAAAATCAGAGTAGGATTCATATATATATATATACATATATATATATGTATATATATATATATATACACACACACATATATATATTCACATACACACACACACACACACGTATGTATTTATTTATTTTATCTCATGTCACTTTGACCTCAGGGCTTTCTCTTAATCTTTCTTAGTCAGCTTAAGAGATATGACAACTCCACAATAAGTTCAGAAATGGAATCTTCACATATCTGAAGATCTAACAAATGCATCAGTGCAAACATGCTGTGATATATAACTACCTACTGGACTTCCGTGGGTTTCTCAATTTTATCATCTCAAAAACTGAATTCATCTCCTTTCCTCTGGAAACCTGTGTGTCCCTCCTATCTCAATAAATGGTATAATCAATGCTTCAATCACATAACTGGAACTTGGCAGCCAGCCTAATCCTCTCCCTCTTCCTCAGTCCTACATCTAATTACTTTCAAGTCCTACAGATTGTTCCTGCAACTCGCCTAGTGAATTCCTCCCATTTCCTGCCACTTCTGGGTAGTTCAGGTCCTGTCAGGCAATTACAGTCACCTTATAATAGAACTCTCTGGCTCACAGAGTCCACCTCAAATTCATCTTTCAGTTAGTTTTATAAGACAAATATTGAGTTCTTCTGCTTATAAAGTTCTACTAGCTGACTCCGATGGCTCCTCCACAACTCTACTTCCACTTTCCCCCAACTCTCTCCTAGAGAAAAATGTTTAAACTTTAAAAGGGCACAAAGACCCTCTGAAGTCATCCTTTAACCTATCTCTTCAACTTGTTTCCTACCAGCTCTTTCCCACACATATTCTCTACTCGAATGACAAAAAAAAACACTTGCACTTCTCCATTATGTACCATGCAGATCTCCTAAAGCCTCTATGTTTTTGCCCATGCAGTCCCTTCTGCCTGGAATGCTATTCTGTCCTAGCCTTGCTGTCCTCATGGGTAGAAAAACCTCATGCTGAAATACCAGCTCAGATATCAGAAGTATAAACATGTTCTCCAAACTCCCTTTTTACCCTGGTCAACGCTCTTGTACAGATTTCATAGAGTGGTTATCTCTAGTTTCCTATTTTACCCATCTATCTCCCTTCTCTAGAGCAGAGATCCCCAACACCAGGGCTGCAGACTGGTACTGGTCCATGGCCTGTTAGGAACCAGGCTACACAGCAGGAGGTGAGCAGTGGGCTAGCAAGAGCAAAGCTTCATCTGTGTTTGCAGCCACTCCCCAGCACCATAATCACAGCCTCAGCTCCACCTCAGCCATTAGATTCTCATAGGAGCAGTGGTTCCTGGTGCCAAAAAGGTTGGGGACTGCTGCTGTAGAGAACACAGACCACTGCTTACAGCCCCATCAAAGAGCAGAATACTAAGTCCAGTAATAATGAGACCTAATATATAGGGAATAAATGAATGAGAAAATAATTGAAGGGAGATGATTCCAACTTGCAAGATAAGCTATGAGAGATCTTTAGCAAAACTAGGAAATACTTTAAGAAGAACGAAGCTTTCTATATCACTAGAAGTTTTCCAGTAGAGAGGTGCCTGCTGAATTACAAGATCAGAAATTTATGTATCACATTTAAATGTTCTCAGAAGTCCTTTAAACTACAAAATTTGTGTCCTACTTGGCCCTACTGTTTTTTCACAGTAGTTATCCAAGCATCGTAGCTGTATACCGAACATTAGTCAAAATAAATAATATCAACACAAAGCCTAATCTTATAGTAAACAACTCTGAGAATGAACTGCTTTTTATTATGACATTATTTCTAGCTACATTAAATGTCTGAAAAAAGTTCCTTTCTTAGAGAAGGATTTTATATACTGAGGTTGGGAAAATAATAACGGTCAACAAATATAGTGCAAGTTATAGCAAAAACTAAGTTAAAATGAGACAAGTTCACCTCGAAAACTAGTCTTGATGTTATTAACTATAAAAGCACTAATTATGCAAGCAATTCAGGACTCCTTACTAATAATGGTATTTTCTACTAATTTTCTATATTAATTTAATTCAACTGTCATTCATGATAATTAAATTATTAGGAATAATGTAGTTACCATACGTAACTAGTCTTATAGCTTCTTACATTTTCTCCCATATTGCAAAAGTATTTTTTGTTAAAGTATTTCCTAGTTTTGTAGTTCAAGGAAATATTTAGAAAATAATACAATATCACTTTAGAGAAATATATGTAATATCTGCTTAGCCAGATATTTGCCACATTCTTCTGTGTAAAACATTTAGAAAATGCTAGTTCTCAAGAAATATTTATAAATATAAAATCTGCTGTGTTGGAGATACATCCTGGTTTGGCCTGCATATAATTATGTAAAAATAAGTATTGAATCAAGTTGTTTTCTAAATCAGAATTTTATGTGTATGCACATTCCCTAAATTTGTTATGAAATGTATACCTATAGTTTCCACCAAATGGTAAGGTCACAGTCAAAAAACAGATTTCTAAATCCTTCACCTGTCTGCCACACATAACACATAGTCTCATACAAGGTGACAGGGACACCAATGATTTCTGTTCAGAGCTGACAGATATCTAAAACCACCTACCTGAACTTTTCCTTTTATGTCACATCTGTTAGAAAAGAGCAGACTCAGAAGAGAAACCAGGGACTTACAGTCCTGTCTCTAGAGAATTTGGAGAAGCCAGTCAGACTTTCCAAATCTCTGTTTGTTCATCTTCAAAATGGAAAAATTGGACTAGGTGCTTTTTAAATGCCCGTTGTTTTTTTTTTTTTTTCTTAAAATTAAAAGGATTCAATTGTTATTTATTGAAAGGTAAAGGTCAATCAATTCTTGATTATGCAGAGGCTGGCAACACAATGTCAGTCCTTCCCGGTAGCATGTCTGTTTCATGTCTCCATGCTCCCCTCTGCCTTTGGTCCGTTGATGTCTCACCAGTTTCCCTTCTACCAGGAGATGAGCAGCAAGAAAGAGAACAAACAGCTAACACTATTTGAGGATGCTGTGGGAAAACAGGCAATGTAAATGATGGCTGAAATGAGTTCTGGAGATTACTTGTGGGTATTATTTAAACATCAAATCTATTAATTAGAGCTGAATAAGTCAATAGCACCCTGGAGCTGTTCTGACTAATAGTTTTTATAGATCATCATGCTGCCTATAGACAGGGCGTCCTGCTCTGACCAGGTTTTAAGCCTCTGTTGTCATGGCATAATTATCATCCCCTCCACTTCACTCTCAAAATTGTCCTGTTTCCATGACAAATTACCCTACAGAGATGGCAGGTAAGAGAAGAATAAAATGTCTCCTGCACTGCAGTTTCTGTGCAGTCCAATGGCAGTAAACGTCCCCAAGGCCCCATTCATGATTGTTCCCAGTGGGACAGATGAGTGAGGGGCTACTGCTCTAGTCTGCAGTGGGGTGTGTGCCAAAGAACCCTCTGTGCTCTTCTCTTCGAAAGGCGTTCCTTAAGAAGCACGTGGTTTACCTATCCATCTTTGCCAGCTGAGCCGCACTGTAAAAAAAAAGGTGTCTCTGCTTTGTCCCTGACACTAAACTTCATTTTAAAAAAGCACTAATATTTGTTGAAAGGCTCTCCATTTTTCCTAAGGAAGAGTTAAAGAAAACTGGAACATTTTTCATAGTATAATGCCTTTCAAAGTTGGGGGCACGAATTTAGAAACTAGCACTTAATGTGACTCTACGAATGCCATGGGAATGCCAGTGTCCACTTGCCAAGAACACCTATAGGGTCTGCACAGGTCAAACACATGAGGTTTACTGCAGACGGCCGGCCAAAAAGCAACAGAACACCAAGACTTCTGCTGTTTTGTCTACCTCGCCTATATCCCAAAAGTGTGAACTAGATTTCTTGACCACTTATTACTCTTTTTTTTCATAAGTTTCTTTTCATATTTCATCAGGGTGGTTCCTCTCTACTGCTACTATCTTAAGTAATTGTAAGTAAAAAACAATGACTCTTATCTGCTGGTGAGAAATGAGAACTTAAAACTACAAATATGATATTATACTTTCAGAAAATAACAAACATATTTGATAAATGTTAAATGTTCACCAATTTCAAGAATTTCCAAAGAGAACCACAGTTATCCATATATTTCTAACAGAAAACTACCATCTAAAAATAGCAAACACTCATAAAGCCACAGAAGTTGTCATTAAAATGTAGGAAAGCTTTCATTTATTTAGATAATAGGCCATCTAAACAGTAAAAGCGTGATAAATTTAAAATAAACATAACCACGTTCCTTGCTCCTTTGTGACCAGAATGTGAATCATAGTCTCAAAAGAGTTCTAAAGGCAGCTTACTCATGGGCACCACATCCCATGTGCCCATATACATTACAAACCCACCACACTCATGACAAATCCAGGAGGTTCGGTATCTGTCTGCCAACCGACCCCAGTACACCTCTACGGAATTGTGCTTCTTTATAACGTGGAAGAGCCACTCAACAGGTGGCAAATCAAGGTGACTAGATGTATAGCAATGAAAGGGATGCAGAGCATTCGTGATCTGGAATGGGCTGTGGATTGTTTCCTCTTAGACATACCTATACCTCACACTTAAAATACTCTTTTAATCATAATCATCATCATCATCATCATCATCATCATCATCATCCATTTGATTTCCAACTTCCAGAACAGCGAAACAAAATTGTATAGATCCCCCAGTGTTTTCCTAATTAAGATTTATTTTCCTTTTCCCTAAAACCCTTGTTGGGTAGAGAAGGGGAAAGGGTACCAAGATAGTAGACAGGAAAAGGTATATTTAAAATGTCAAGCAAGGAGTAAAAGGCTACAGCTCTTGATCTCACAGGTAATGAGGGCAGACTACTCAATCATGCAAAATTAGAGGCAAGAGCAATCGCCCTCAACATACTTAGCATGTGAAGTCCAGTTTAAGAAGTGGAATTCATATGCCACGCAGGTTTATTCTGCTTCTAATTCCAATGAGAACGAAAACTGAGAATGAAAACTAAGGACGAATGCCTTGTTCCTTGAAGTTTGACACTTGCACCAACAGCAGCAGCATCACAGAGGTACTTTTCAGAAATTCAGACTTTCAGGCTCAACCCCAGACATACCGAATCAGAATCTGCATTTAACAAAATGTCCAGGTGACATGTCTGTACATGGGGATTTGAGAAGTGCTGCTCTAGAGGACTTGGAGAGAGTGAGCAGTGAACAGCTAATCCCTTCCTATGGAGGATGTTAACTTAGCTGCAAGTAAATTCTCCACTGTGTTCAGAAGTACAACTCCTCCTGTACTTGGATAAAAAAAAAGACTTTGCATCTCTGTTCTTACTAGCAAGTTACTAAATTTCTCTGAGTAATTTCCATTTACCTAAAAAAAAGAAATAAAAAGAAAAAAAAACCTATTTTCTAGGGCTGTTATGAGAATTACATGAGAGAGTAAGGACGTGTAAGGATGGCCAGGCGTGTTCCTTCTGATTCAGCAGCATAGGAAATAAAGGATCTGCAGACATTGTTTTAACATTAAAATAATAATGCAAATTTCCCCAAAGCTAGTATATACATTTTGGCAATTCCACAAATATATTTAGCTGTATAAAATAATCTTAAAGTCAGTATGAAAAAAAGATACTTTTAACCAAGACAAAAATAGCACATGCTTTAAAAGAACAGAAAATAAAAGAATATATCAAATTCTATAGATGAGTTCTATTAAAAACAATATAGAAAAATTTGTTTCTTACAAAGCAATAGACAACAAAAATGAAAGCAATGAACAATAAGGCAAACCTAAATAGTAAATATTAAATATTTAATGAACATGAATTATGAAATGAAATGATATATATAAAAATCTATATACGTATATATATATGAGGCTTATGCTCACTGGTAGTAGAGGAAGTAAAAAACAAAGTAACAGTGAGATAATACTTTAAATCTTTCAGATTTGAAAAAAATTAAAAAGTATCATAACACCAATAAAATGGCAACAAATATTTGTGTACATATAACAGGGTATAATAGTACAATTATTTCTGAGGACTGGATTCTCAGGACAGGATGGCTAAGTCAAAGGCATGTAATAGTGGAAACAGTATAGCAGTATTAATCACAACAACAATAATTCCTACTATAAGGATACTTGTGCCTCAATAATCTACCTCCTGGTAATCTATTAGTGGAGATAATTATTGAGTATCATTATTGTATTACTAGTAGTAACAACAATAAATACTACTACATAGATAGCATTTGCTAAGTGCCACTGTTCAAGCACTTTATATATATTAACTGTAATCCTCACAACTCTAAAAAATCTAGAAACTATCACTTCTATTTTACAAATTAGGAAACTGAGGCACTAAACGTGTCTGGCAAAGAGAAGAGCTACTATATAAATGTTAGATATTTTGCTATCGTTATTACATATCCATAGTGGAATTAATAACAATTCCACTACTGCAATTATAGCCCAAATAAGAAAAACAATTTAATAAAAAAATCATGAATGTACATCTGAATGTACATGAATGGATAGGTACATGTAAATATATCATTGTATGAAATAAAAAACACACATATACACACACAGAAGGACGGATACTAGGCAGTATCACATGGATTATTTTGTTGAAGGGAGGTGATATAGGGAGTAGAAGGGAGAAAGGGAGAAGCAATCTCAATAATCAGAACACACACAGAAAGAGAGAATGCTGAATACAGGATAATGACAAAGAAAAAACATTTTTCATTATTTGGGGACACAAGGGGAGGAGGAGCTTAAAGTGTAGGCATTTTAAGCAAATTTCATACTCAGAAGAGCAATGTTTTTGTTAAGTAACTTGGGTTTTCCTTCCCCTACAAAATGCAGATTAAGAAAATTTCCAAACAATTATTCTTTGCTGAACAAAAACAAAAAGTCCTAATAATTCTAAGGTTGAAAACTCAGTAATTGTCCATGTGAAGGCACTAAGATCACAAAAAAATCACTATCTGATTATTTGACCTTGTCAAGTCACTAACCTACACGTAGTTTTCTCATCTACAAAGTAAGGACGTTCGACCAGGTCATCTTTAAATCCCCTTTTAGTTATAAAAATGTGATGATTCTATAATTAATAAACATCAAGTAGGAAAGTGAAGAACTAGCAAATAGAAGTGATAATTATTATACATTTTAAAGAAACAAAGTTAGAAATATTAATACCTTATAGCTAAGCAGGTAATTTAATGACCCACTTAAAATGTACATTTTTAGAATTAAAAACTACAATAAGATCAATCAGTGATTTTACATTTTCAAGTGGTGAATTTAACTACTCAATACTTTAATTTTCATGTTTAGAAGAAAATGTTGCCAGTTTAGATATCTTTCAGATTACTCACTGAAGGCTTAATTTGTCCCCTTAAAATGGAGCCATCCATAAGGAGTTCAACCAAAATGTCATCCTCTAAAGAGGACATGTAATAGCCTTGTTAAAAAAGGCTGGTCAATGCCAGGCAGTCAGCCAAATAAATAAATTACACATTAAAATTTCTAATAGAAAAGTCTGAATATAAGTTACTAATAGAATACAAAACTAGTGAAAAAAAATATCTGCTTAATCATGAAAGCTTCCTGAAGCAACAAAGTTTTAATTTTTATATTTCCTCATAAGTTTTAGAAATAATAATGTGGTTATTAATAACAGTTAATGAAATGTATGTCTGGATGCAAAGCATAAAAAGTCACTAACTCATAGGGCATAAAGATTTCCATGAGCTTGTTAAATTTAATGTATTTTATTTCCTTAAATGGTTTGGGATTTTCCAAGAGCATACAAAAAATTCCTTAAAACTTTGCCAACTTAGAAATAGTTACACGAAAACCACCTTTTCTAGAAAAATCTATCCAGTCTTTGGATAGGATATCTTATGAATTCCTACAAAAAAAGCAAGACTGCTTGCCACAACCAGGTTCTGTAAGCTAGTATGACAGAGGGAAACAATTTATGGCTTGCACAGTTATCTGAAATTCCTGAAAACAAGCAGTTCCCTAAGTAGTATGCCATAATTTTCTTATCTACAAGCACAAGCACGTGCATTTATTTATATCCCTAGATTAACTTCAAGTCTAATTTTACTGCTACTAGTATCCAGGGGTGGATTTCTTTTTCCAAATGGAACTTGAGCTAGATCAAAGGCATATTAAGGTCAAAATTTACTTCTCTGAAAAACAGAGGGTGTGATCCCATGTAATTAATTAGTACTTAGCCAGGCTCTTTGGCGCATTACGTAGTGGCTGTAGGAAACCCCATCCAGCGGTCCCCACCTGTTGGTGTCGTGGAACTGTTTGACTTACCCAAAAAAGCAGATTGAGGGCGTACAGCAGGCAGCGAAGGCACTTCACGGAATCTTCTCTGGCCATTGTGAGCCCCGGAAGGGAGAAGCCCCATCTTTTCACCACATCCTACCTCCAAGGGCAAAGCAGCAGCGATCTGCAGGGGGCGGGGCAGAACAGGGTACTCTCACCTCCGCCTCCGCACCCGCACCCCCAGCCCATCCCTCCTATACCAGTCCTCAGCTGAGTGCAGAGTCTGGTCCGAAACCTAGTTCATTCTAGATACCGCTCCAGCGAAAATCATTTGTTAAAGTTATAATAGTAACCTAATTCCCCAAAGTGCCAAATCGGCTTCAAATAACACCTGCTGAGAATAGAAAAAGATAGACTAGGGATGAATGAAGGCGCACAGTAATCTCCAGTTCTCAGGGGGCACGCGGAGGTGTCCTCTGCATTCTGATGAAACGCTCTTTAAAACCTCCCTCAATCCCCGCCCCTCCTCGGGACAGCTCTGCTCGGAACTGTCCCAAAGGTTAGAAACCAAACTACCCCCTGGAGACGTCACAGGCGCCGCCGGCGAGTCTAAGGGTGAGAACGTCCCACTCATTAGGGCAGTTTCTGGGGCCCCCAACACCGCACCCCTCCCCATTCCATCCCACAGCTCAAGTGTGAACGCGGGGCACTGGGGAGAGGGGCGCAGCGCTGAGCTGGGATTCCGCCCGGCGACTAGGGTTTCTTTGGAAAAACGTGAGAAATGATGTTTCGGCCCCGGAATGATGGATTAGCCGGGGGCCGGGGGCGGGGAGGCGCGCAGGGGAATTAGGGCCGGTGCAGCTGTGCAGACGCCGGGTTAGTCATCCACGTCCCCTCCCCCGGCCCCGGCCGCTGCCGCGACCCCGCGCTCGCGGCGGCTGGAGGAGCACAAAGCCGCGCGTGGTCCCCGCCACACGACCGCGTCGGCGCGCCCCCGGCAGGGCGCGGGGCGCAGCGCCAGCGGCCGCAGCCGCAAAAGCAGCCTCTAAGTAGTTTAGCACACAGCACCCCGGGCAGCCGCCGGCGGGCTGGCGGGACCGCGGGCAGGAAAGACGCGAGACGCGCGGCCACTCACCGTCGGCGCCGGGCTTCGCGCCCCACTCCCGCCGGGGGACGGTCCGGGACGCACGGCTGCGGTTCATGGGCGCAGGGACGTTCCTCCCGCCGAGCCGAAGGGCTGCATTGGCTCAAGCAGGAGGCGCTTCCTCCTGTTCCTCTCCCCCCGCCGCCGCCGCCGCCTCCTGGGAAAAAAGAAAAAAAAGAGTCCTGGGCAGCAGTTGCTGGAAAGTCTCTGCTAAGCCACCTCCCAGCGCTGCTGTCCCTCCCAAGTCCTCGCCAAGTCCGGACGAGGCAGCGGCGGCAGCCAGGGCCAGCTGCAAAAACTCTCAGCGCATGCTCGGGCCGCTGGCTGCCCGGGGCTGGATCTTAGGGGGTGTTTCTTGTCCCCTCACCCGACGTGAGCCCCTGAAGGGGACTCCTTACTTCTACGAAACAAGGTCCAGAAATAGATAAAGTCTGGGGACTATGGGGAAATCCGAGCCGTAAACCCTTTAAAATGGTGGTGTCGGAGGTGGGGAGGCTGGGTTATAACCATAGGGAAACAGGCTTTTATTTTATAAAAATATTTGTGTTTGAGAAGGGGGGGTAAAGGAGTGGCCCATCCCAATTCCTGCAATGAGAAACCAGTTTTCACAACCTTTCTGGAACCTCCTCCTGTGATTTGTCACTAACTTGATGCCATATGAACCTTCTTAATGCTTTGCTGCCCTCCTTGATTAAAAAACAAAACATAAGTTCTTTCCCACTTCCATTGAGCACTAATAGCATTTACCTAAACATCGGAGTAAACGTTCCATGTCCGCTGACATCCAGAAGAGGAGGAAAGAATATTTTTAACTTTCACAAGTAATCCAAAGTTTGCAAAATTTTCTCCCAACAAGATTGTTTTAAGTGGGCGATTTATCTTGAATTGTGTACGTAGTAATGGTAATTTGATTTTTTTTTTCAACTAAGAATTCAGGAAGTATTAAAGTAATGAAACGATTCTTCCAAAAATACCTTCCCTTTGGGAAATAAGTTTCACACTTAGAAATTGCTCCACCATATTCTCCATATAAAATGTTTATATTTAATGCACCATAGTGGTCCACATTTCTATGATTATTTTTGTGCATACTGTGTGGCAAATAAATCTTCATAACAAATCTGAACTCCCTGAAATACAAGCAACATCTTTGAGAAAACCTAATAATGGGAGTCCTCTTTAAATTTAAATTTCTTTTAAGAGAAAAAGAAAATTGGAGTCCCATGTCCATCATTGCCTGTCTACGGTCAGTTGCTGCATTACCAGAATGACAATGAGATATGCACTCGTTTGGGTAGAAGTAAAATCAGGACTAAAAAAGAACCTGAGTGTTTGGGGTTAGAATTAGAATAGTTATTGGTAAGCAAGTCCCTAAGCTAAATGTAAGGCAGCAAGCTCAAAAAGCACAAAGATAGCCATTCACACAAGACCCCAAGAAAAATGTCTAGTCATTCATCAGATAACTCTAACTCTGGCAACAAAGTACATTCTAGAAACCTGGAGAAGAGTAAAGAAACCCATTTTTATCCACTATCAGTCTCTACTCAAGTTAAGGTGTACACCAGTTCTCAGCAGAGAAATGCTGTAACAACTCACCATGTGAATACTGCTGGCACCACACATTCCTCTGGGAGGCAGAAACGCCCCCACATTGAGGGAGCCTATGATAGCCATTAAAACTGACAAAAAAGATTGCAAATAATTCCTGTATCACTAAACAGAGATCCTCTTCCATTTATATAAAGTGGTTACGTGTCTTTCCAAATTCATAAACTTTTACAGGCCCTAGAATAATACTATTTTAGAGGAAGGTGCTTTAGAATTATATAGGCTCCCCCACTCAATATTACATCACTAGTTAAATTCCATTCCAAGCTAAAATCCAGAATCATGTAATCTAATTAATTCAATGAATCTTAAAATTGCCATCTATTAGAATCACTTAGGAAGTTTTTAAAAAATCCTAATGCTTCAGCCCTATTATATTGACACCAATTAAATCAGAATTTCTGCAGCTGTGGCCTAGGCATTCAGATTTTTCAGTTTCCAAGTTAATTCTAATCTGCAGCTAAGTTTGAAAACCCCTGCAACTAACGCATTACAGATGCCTGAAAACTAGCAGAGGGGTCTTTTCAGGTTTAGCTGGATCCCTCACCTGTGAGTTGATAAATTAAATTTAATATCCCCATTTTATAAGAAGAAAACAGAGCTGTAGTTACTGCTTTAATATCCCTGATGAACCGTCATCAGAGTCTGTGACTCAACATTTCAAGAGAGGAGACCTCACACATTTGAGACATTACAAATCAGGGCAGTTTTGATTGTTTAAATCGGACTATACTCTTTAACTTTTACCCCACAACTCTAGTTCTGCCTTTTGGGGTCCACAGCATGAGCAATCCTCCCATCAACATCCCTTCAACTCCCTCTCCAATCCTTCTCTTCTCCAGGATTACAGGAGCATGGTAAGACTTGACATCACAGCTGTCATTTTGTGGGATCTGTATTTTTCTCTGTGAGAATAACTTTTCTTGTGTGTGCACAAAAGGAAGATAGAAACCCCCAAAAATGGGCAAGACAATTTGAATGTAGAATAACGCATTAGGAAAATTGTATGGACTATTCATTGCCCACAAGGCAGAAAACCAACTCTATAGCTATTTTTGTCTCATTGAGTACTTTCTGAGCATGTGGCACCTATTGAAGATACTAAGATACTAAGTATAAGTGTATTGAAGATACTAAGAATAAGATGGGTACCTATCCTCCAAGAAAAGGTAAAACTATTCTTTTCAGTTTAGATGATAACAGCTGCTATTCATGAATAATATCATATGTGTCAGTCCTAGAGTCAGGAGTAAAACTCAGCTATGTGGTAAGGAAATATAAATTCCTCATTCCATAGGCAACTCATTTGTCCATATGTGATTCCACTCCTTCTGCTCAAGTTGCAAAGGGAAGAGCAGCACAGGTATTTTGTAGGATGAACGAGTTTCTATTGCTTCTTTATATAAAACCCTTACGGTACACTTAAGACACTTCTTCACAATCAATACTGGAAAGAGACATATGTTTTGAATAGGTAATATGTGCCCAACATACTAGCTGCTTCTCCTAATGTATCTTATTAATTCCTCACACTACACAGTGAGATATTGAGAGTCAGTTGATTTCTCCAGGGTCATACTGGTACTAAGCAAAGAAACTGAGATTCTAAGATCTGACTCCACTGTTAACCTGAATTATAATCATATTTCAAATCTGGGTGGGAGTTCACTGACAAAGTGCAAGAAGAAAAATATTCTAGTCATTTTTATTAGTTCTTAAGCATATGAGGCTGAATTTCAAATGTATATACTCAAGCTATGACTGGTAAATCTACTTTCACCTTTTATTTCTTAAAGAGTAAACCAAATTGGGCTTGAGAAGAGCCTTCATCCCAGAATTTTGTTTGAATTGTGGGTGTAAAAAGGAATGGATGCTACCATCCTCTCTCCTGCTCACTGCTAAACAATCCAGCTCTCAGCCAACTACTTCTATAGCCTACTCAGCAAATGCCCTTAGTTACTAAGAGAATCTCTAAAGTAGAAACCTACTGGCAATAGCCAAGGAGCCTAAGAAAACTCAGATCACCTCATTTCCATCCTATGCCATGAGCTTACATCCTGCACTACATTTATATTTGTAAGCCGTACTATTGATTGCCTGAATCAGCACCCTCATAGAAAAACCCTAGAAGAATTTCTTGTTACAGTTTATCCAAACCCAACCTCTGTACAAAACTGAGATTTGGACTCATCTTGTCAACTGACATAGATACAAATAATCCAGTCTTATTCAATAAATATTTATTGAACTGTACTATAAACTTAGAACTGTGCTGAGAGACAAAAAGTTCTAACATAGTTTTGACTCTCAAAGAATTTATAACTTCATTAGCATACTACCTCTCCAGAAAGCAAAACTTACAGACTTTAAGAACTGTTTCTCTTCCTAGGAAGAGAACTTACAGTTCTTTGAAAAAAAAAAAAAAAAACAATAAAGAAAAAGAAGGAATATAGGCTTTATCTACAAATAGCTGTCAAACCCTACTTTCCTTAGGAAGATCTCCCGGGAATCATTCCATCTCTACATCAACTTCTTGTCATGCCCACAATACAACGAGAAGAAAGATAAACAGTTACTGTGAATATTAATCATTTGTCTTTGCTCTTCTTTCAATTCACTTGCTATGTTTTAAAACTTTCAGGTTATTCCAACGGCTCATTAATATAATGTTTATTTATTCATACCAGATAAAATGTTTAGTTTTAAATTTTATTTTCTATTAGCTAATGCAAACTCACAGTTTTCTTCATCCTACCACATATAAACCAACCATTTTATGTAACAAAAACAATTGTGAATTTGTGATTATAATTCAACCTTTACAAAAGTTCCATCATTGAAGCTTAGACTTTTTTTTTTCTGTGTTATTATTTGTGTGTATGTGTATTAGCTGTACCCTTGTATGGCAAACTAGAAATACAGTTAATTTTCATTTCATATTTCATGTTCTGAATGTATAAATGATTGACAGATGAATAAGAAAAAAAGCTAGTGTTTCTCTTTTCATGATGATGCAACGTTTTTTTTCATTGCAAAGACCTGACAATTAGTATTATGTTTACTATCTTTGTATTGTCAATATTAGAAAGCAGTATTAAATGATTATTGTTCACAAAAATAAAGGAAGAGCTATCATGTCATGGACATCCATATATAACTCAGAGTTAGTTTAAAAAAATTAACAAGCATTTCTGTTATTTGAATACATTTTTTAGCTTTATTAATAATATTACTGGGTGTAAATGATTAGGAAAAAAGATTGGTGGATATAATATGTCTGGTTTAGAAAACTTATTCATATTTTCCAAAATGTGTTAAATTATGGAATTAAATTATACGTTTTCTGGTGGGTCACACAGAGCAATCTTTCTAAATTTGCCGATATGGAAATGAGTTAGTTTTCACTTCATAGAAGGTGGCCTAAAATATGGCAGCAGCCAGCTTGGGCCGCAAGGCTGACCATATGTACCATATGTTAACTTAATTAACTGGGTCCCAGCAGCCACTTCTTAGATCAGACATAAAAACTGAGAATATAGCAACCCAAAATTTATGTTACTTCAGTTTTGTTTTTTTTTTTTACTATCCCCTACTTGCACTGTACTAAGGATATTATAAATCATTTCCTTTCTTCCCTCCCTTCCCCAACCTTCACTCTGTTCAGGCCCATGTTGCCAAGTGTTCCATGAACTTATCACATTTGCTATACATCCAGAGTTTCCCAAAACTGCCTCAGTTATGGGAGCAGACGGGGATGGCCAGAACTTAAAAACTAGACCAATCAATTAGGGTGTGACTGGAATTGACTGAAGACCCATCAAAAGACATGTAAATTCATGCAGTAGAGCGGAACCAAGTATGAGGGGAATGTGTTGGCAAGTATGAGGTGGAAATCTCAGCAGGAAGACAGATGGCAGCATCAGCGAGGCCCAGCAAATTGTAACAGGCAGGTGCCCTGGCAGACAGACAGGATTCAATGGCACAGGAATTGGTCAGATAAAACACATGAAAAGCAAGAAAAGACCCCCCTCCATGTCAAGGTGATTCAACCACTCTCTTCAAGGGTTAGTCAGTAAGGCTGGTCCAGGAAAATGAGGGCAGGTCCCTAGAAAAGCAAGATTCCAGGTCAAGAAATACAGTCCCAGATAAATTTCTTTAATCCCTAGTTATGAGAATTATAATGCTAAAATAAAAAAAAAAATGCATTTTCCAGATAAGAAAGATCTCATATGCCGGGCCGAGGAGTTTGAACTTTATTCAAAAGCAATGGTTCCCACTGATGGGTTCCCACTGTTTTGACATGAGCAGAAGAATAGCGTAAGAAACAACAGCAGGAGTTTGAAAAGTCAGAACTATACTTGAATGCCTGCTTGCTTGCTAGTAATGTGATAATGAGCAAATGACCTCACCTCCTCACCTCTGTAAGCCTGTTTCCTTATCGGCATAGTTACCTCCTCAAGTGGTCATGAGTAGTATATAGTATGTGACTGGCCTAAATTTAGCTGGGGTCACACAACCCTTTGAGGTTTAAATAGAATAGACTGAGCCTCTTTTCCCAAAAGTGGTGGATAAACTTGTTTTTCCCCTTGTAATACCTCTGGGGATTCTTCAGATGGAGAAAGGAGGGAAACACTTCTTCTAGAGTTTAGAATCAGTTTATGGATCATCTTGTCATTTCACGCATGCTATTCTTTTCTCTGAAGGGTGACAGCCTTCAGAAAAATATTCCTTCCCTCTCAAAGTATCAAGCCAACATTTGTAGCTGCCTTTGACTAAAGTCTCAGAGCATCTGGAGGGATTTCCATAGCAGCACCACATATAAATATTATATGTGGTGCTGCTACGGAACAAATATTATAAATCAATATTATAAATCCTCTGGCTACTCTAGCACTGCTTATTTCTTCCTAGTTGTCTTTCCCTGAAGTTTCCATATTGACTGCCCCTCCCCCACCCCCCTTCTCTGTTCTCTCTGCTTACGAGCCATTCCCAAATTCCTGCTAACTTCTCAGGCAGACGACATAGCTGTCTTTTTTTGTTGTTGTTTTATAGTCTTCTCTCAAAATATGCCCTAGAGGTCTCAGCTTTCACACAATTCTCTCCCTAAGAGAAATTCTGGTGCAAGGCAATTGGGAAGAGATTCATGGATCTAATGAAGATACAGCCTAGACTATAGATGGCTCGTTTTCAGAAGAGAAACTGCAATTAAGACAGCTGGGAAGAGTCATTGTGGGATCTGAACAAATATCAAACACTGACCTCAGAAACTATTTATTTTGTTTTGAAGCCACATTTTGATTGGATTAGTTTATAGAGGAATTGTTGAAAATGCCCAGGGGAATTGCTGAAAATAATACAAGAATCAGCAGGCAATTATTGGAGTTCAACAGCTGACTGTGGTCAGGGAAAGAGTAGAAAAGAGCCCTCTCAGGACCTGACACAGTCACCAGTGGTGCTGGTGGCACACCCAAAGCTGTGCCTCCTTGAGGAACAATGTCAGAACAGCATGGGGGAAATACTCTTTACTGAAATAATCCATCCAATCACTAAACAAGCAAGTAACAAAAAACAAGACCCAAAGAAGGAGGGGATGACCAGTGCCTAAAATTGCTACAATATATTATCTAAAGCAGGGATCCCCAACCCCTGGGCCATAGACAGTACCAATCCATGGCCTGTCAGGAATCAGGCCACACATAATAATGATATATATACAAAATTTATTGTGGGCCTAAATCATATATAAATGTAATATAATTGTAATATATTTGCCAATAATAGCACAAAGGAGTGAATGGGAGCAAGGCTGTAATGGGCTCAAGAAATGATTATGGGGGATAAAGTAATAATTATATAAGGAAAGAAAGAAAGCAAGCAAGCAAGAAAGAAAGAAAGAAAGAAAGAAAGAAAGAAAGAAAGAAAGAAAGAAAGAAAGAAAGAAAAATAGA